>JACYFF010031958.1:21668949-21683201 GCA_017589665.1 Selenicereus undatus | reverse complement strand
GATCTTATTATACATGAACGCACAAACATCACACCCAAAAAAAAAAAAAGAAACAAAGGAGACAGTCTCTATTCTCTAACTAGTACTGCAATAATAACAGATTAATAGTAGATGGTGCAGAGACAGAGAGAAGAAGACAGAAAGACAACAACACCACCAAATTTACAGAGTTAAAGCGCAATTAGAAAAGTATGCTCCCAAGGGCAAAACACATGATGGATGGGCAATTTGGGGGGGGGGGGGGTTTCACTGTTTAAGATTTCTGTGAATTGAGACGAGGGCAGCCAAAAATCATTCGTTCCTCTTAGAATCCTTGTATGTATGGCAAGTTACATTCAGGAAAGAGACACCCATCAAGTTTCTCATAATTTAGTCTGCACTCTGCAGACCTTGAAAAGAGAGGGCTGGCTATGGTTAGAAGGTTGATGCCCAAGAACAGTCCTCAGCAAAGAAGTTGCTTTGGTAGTTCCTTTTGAGCCTAATTTGTATGGCACAAATTTATCAGAAGCAAGGTCGCAGTCTTGCAGATCAAGTTTCCAAATGAAAGCAGGCTGTTTGCCTAGCCCAACTTCCATTGGATACCAATTTCAAAGGCTTCCTTCTATAAATATTCCATGTGACTAGGCATGTAATTCTGTTTTATTCAGTCTGCTTTGAAGGACCCTTGATTTTCAAAAAACTTAGCATAATCTCCTTTGTAATCAATGAAAAACAATTCTTCACAAAAACATCACTTGAAGAGGTTCACGACAACATTCGTAAAATACACAATATTTAACATAAAAATTGAATTTGCAATCAAAGGAGACACTGCTTGAATCCAGATGCCTTTTCTTTGGCAGGGATGGAGGGGCACTTACTAGAGATAAAGCTGTGAATATTGTCATCACCCAGTCTCCATTGCCATCAGCATGTGAAAGATATCCATGGTGTAATTTTGCTATTCAAAGCATGAAATGAAATGCAAATTATCTTCCAGCAGATATACAATCACGGAGGCATAAAATATCCCTTACTAAATTTATATTTCATGGAAAACTCAGATGCAAATTTGTCTTATGATAAAGAAAAACACACAGTAAATGCTGTTGGTGATCTTAAAACTATTTGAAGTTAATGCAACACTCAAGGTCTACATGCAGAGCTATACCTAAGAGCTTGTAATAGGCCCTGTAAATCACAGCTGTTCCATCAATGAGCATCACTCGACCATGTGAAGGAGATTTATCTACTGCTGCTCCTGTAGAATCGACAGGATTAACAAACAAGCATTGCCCTATCCTTTGTGCACTCTCTGCAGAAGTTTCCACAGTGCTATGAGACGAAACAGAGGGAAATCTTGCAACATCCTGTTCTAAAATCTGAGATGACTTGGCAAACCCCTGAAAGAAGATATAAGGAGAAATGTGGCATTAAGAAGCAAAAAATAAATACTTCGCATAAAGAAGACATTTTAGGCTCAAAATCCAAAGCTCCTAGAAGAAAGGGTTAACATCAATCATGTGATGTTCAGTTTTTCAGATAAGCTCAGTGGAAAGATTGGTCCACCATTGGCTATAACATTGCAAACTTTTTTTTTTGACTTTTATAGCCGCAGACAGTTTTATCACTTTGAAGATAAATTATTCATCGACATTTGAGAAATTACCCAGAAAGTTTTAAAATTTTGAAGATAGATTGTACACATGGACATTTGAGAATCAAAATCATGAAAGCAAAAGCCTAAAAGGAGAAAGGGGTCCAGGCTAAATAAATCATAAGCAATCAGTATCCTCAAAGATATCAATCATGAGAACACCAACCCAAAGTCCCTTTGAGGATGGGTATGAATGGATCAGATTTAGGCAGCCCAACCCTACAAAAGAATTACAGAGAACATTGTTTAAATATTTTTATTTTTATTTTTTTTTGTGGTAAGACATTGTTTAAATATTAATCATGTGTATAAAAAGAATTCTGCAAGCTTTTTTTATTGATAAATTATTCATGAAAAGGATCTATTAATGTGGTTGCTCAGTGGTTTCATCACAAAGCATTGAAAAGATCAAGGATGATGAAACTTTATATTTTTGGCATGCCTGAACCTCATGAACACTGATTTAGGGGTGTGAAAACAATAGCATTATACTATCAATGGATTGGTGGCTTGCAATATGAAAACTTGACTTAGGAGTAAGATATAAAACAATGATATCAGAGGCCTATCTCTCATATTACTTGATATGCCCTTTCAGTCCCTTAGTGCACAGCATCAGGATCAGTATACATAAGTGTTTTCCAGAGCAATTCTAAAATCAATGCACTTCAAAAAAGAGAACATTCGAAGTAGCTTCCATTACCATCAAGTAATCAGATAGGAAGTAGGTTCCATCAGAAAATTGCTCACAACATAAATTGAAATATTAATGTAAAATTAGCATTCCAAACAAGAAACTACGTAAACAAGAAAAGTTGAAGATTTATAGAAGAACAGCAATCCCCATTCTTTTGCAGTGGTTTCATCATAATTTATAAGAAGTATTGAAACAATATTCTCGCCTAAGGGAGAGACAGACAGAAGTATCAAATAGACTACAGAAGGGAAATGGGACAAAATATTTTGCTGTTAGCAGGCTTGTGACCGCCAGTTCTTCAACTTGGAAGAGGCCAGAAATACATTCAGGAAAGATGTTTAGACAACATGATCTAACCATAAGATTGTTCCAGTATAGCAGATTAATGGGATTTAACACAGCAGGAGAGACTTATTCGTTCTTTTCTTTTGATGAGCGATCAAAAATATATTAATAAGACACCCAAGGTTTAACACCCATACACACAAGGGGCAAAAATAGAACTTCATTAAGAAAGGACAAGGCTTTTTCAAAAATTCACGGGTTCCTCTCTTTCCACATACACCACCAAATAGCCAAAAGAAACTTACAAATTCCAAGACTTAACTATTTACCAATCTTCTTCTCCAAGCTACGACATCTTTGACATTTGAAAGTTGAACCCAAACTAACCTCCATCAAAGCAAGAGACAAATTCCAAACTAGGAGAGACTTATTTTTAATAGTGCAACGAGGACGGAGGGAGACAGAGAAGAGGAATGAATGGGGAAACAGTATACGGTTTAAGAAACTTTAAATTGAGCCGAAAAAGATTATGTAGACAAGCTGATGTGCTGAGAAGTGTTCGTACTTTCACATTTTGGTTAATAAGAGCTTCTACATCATTTTTTTCCATAGAAACATGAAATGAAAGGCCAAGCCATGTCCTAATGACCATAAAACAGATTTCAATCAACTGCTGTGATAACCTAAAAAATACACTGCTGTATCTATTTCTTCAAAATGGAACGGAAAAAAGCAGATAACAGGCAACTCTGAAGACTTACTTACCTGGACATGGCAAAATGAAACGCGGCTGATTACATGGAGTTTGCTGAAGTTACACAAATTTCTGCCAACCCTGTGCATGAGTAATGACTTCTTTCCGAAGCACCCAGTCAACCACGAGCAAATGTGATGACAAGATGACCAACAACATGCCATAAAATCACGACAACACCAATTGCCTGATTTGCATTAAAGGTAATCACTTGTAAGCACCAAAATCTGAAGCTCTATTAGACAGGAAGACAGGAGTGAACTTCTGCAAAGCATCACTAAGTTATTAAATTGCACAACTTCATTGGACGCATAACCTACACTTACAAGAAGTTAGCACATGTCAAAGACAGTCGCCATAGACATTACATTTCAATTTCACAGAGGACTAGGGACACCTGATTTTGCACAAAGCACATACCTAGTCTAGACATCTGAATTCCAAGTTCAACCACACAGTTATGTTCAACTAACACAACTTTTGTCATTTTATCTAAACTAAATTCTAAACCCACCCCCCAAACAAAAAAATATATATTTGACTTCTTCATCCCAATAAGACCAATCCAACTCCAGTGTAACAATTTGTTATTTTAACCTCAAAGCTTTCCCAACTCAGAAAGAATAAACCTGGAACCAAATTTTTCTTCTGCCCTGATTTACACCAACCATCTTCGATAACTCATCAGAACATCACCAGACGAATGTACTGAGATAAGTACCCTATAGAACCGCTGTAATCAGCAGCGGCTACGGAATGCCTTAGCAAATTTTACTTCCAGCTATTGAAATTCACACAATGTTTTACATCTTGCCACCACCAATACCCCTTCCCCCCCACCCCCAAAACAACATTTAAAAGAAGAATAGGTAAAAAAGTATCCAGCAATGTTGAAGCATTCTGGCCAGTAGCGATGAATTATATGGAAATGTTAGATTCTCAACCCAAAGAACAAAACAAAATGAAATCCAATTCATTGGTTTCAGAATGATACCTACTGCTACCAATGCCACCAAAAGCGGGGCCGGGGAGAAGAACACAACAGTAAATAGCAAAGAGAAACATATAAAGAACAGGGAAATAACTTCTGGGATACAGAGTTCAGAAAGGGGGCAACTGGTTAGCCCTTTTCGGACAATTAAGACATGGGCAACAGGGAAAAGCCCAGCTTAACCCCACTAACTAGGAAGAACTAATAGGCCAAACAAAAGAGCAAATAAATTCAGCAACTACATACTTCAAATTAGATGCCTTCACATTCAATGAACGAATTTGCTTAGGAATTGAACAGAACAGGCTTGGATAAAGAATGATACTTCACAATGAAGTAAATTTTGTTGTAAAATTACATAATAATAACATTTCAGTTTGGTACTTACCCACTGTGGTTGCTACTTATGTCAGCAATGGAAGTCGAGTTTCATGGAGGATTTTAGCCTCTTGCCTCTGGTTTTCTAGCGGAGACTGGAGAGTATGTGGAAGCTGCTTTTGTGGGTTTCTTCAGAGTATTTGTCAATTGTTTTGGGTTGTAAATTTTTGCTTTTTAGCTCGGTTACAATTTACACGGTTTGAAAATTCGGTTAATTTGGATCAAAATTATTTTTCAAAAAAATAATATAAAAAATGACAAATTTAGGTTAGAAAGAACATTTTTAAAACTGATTGTGAATAGTAATCTGAATTCATTTTTTTAAAAAAATTGAAACATAAAAAAGAAAAATTTATCGTAAAAAAGTACACTTTTTATTATTTGCAAATAGTTAACCAGTAACTAAACCGAAATATTAATTAATTGATTCGAAAAAAATCAGTTAACTGACTTTTTCAGTTTGGTTACGGTTCGAATTTTTTTACGAACATAAGTTTTCGGTTAACGAAAATTGACTCACCAAAATTTGCGATTTGATTATGATTCGAAATTTTCTCAAATCAAAACTCCAATGAACCAATTTTGCACACCTCCACTAAAGTATACACCCCCACATTTGCATTTTTTTCTTTTTTTAGTCCCATAATTATGGTACTAATTATTTATTTACCATATATGTATCTATGTGTGTGTGTGCACACACACTCACACACATATATATAGAGAGAGAGGGGGGGGGAGTCATCATATATCTATCTTTGTTTTTGTATGTGTCTGTGTCTGTGTGTGTATATACATACATACACATATACATATGCATGGGGTGTGTGTGTAGGGGTTATACTGAGATCCCAACTTATAGATCCCATAATCTCAACCATCATATCTCATTTGAAGGGTTGCGATTTACCCGGATTGTTTAAAAACTCTCGCATGAGTTTTCAAAAATTAACGAAGGGAAAAAACATTTGCAAGTGATATCCCATTTGAGGCCCTGCTCATTTGGCGCTCACTTTCTCTGTCTTCCTTCCCCATTCCTGCTCTTAGTTCATCTCTTGGCTAGCCACTGCCTGGTGCTTCGCTATCTACCACCATGTGCTCACTCCCTTCTACACTATCACTATGAAATTCCACCAAATTCCCATTGCTTGTTCTTTTAGAAGGTGCCACCACAAAGACCATTGTATATCTTGTGTGAATGTAAGTTTTTCTCCCCCCAAATCGTAACCTTCTCCTCAAAAATACTGCAGCCCTTTTGAGTGAATCAAATCTAGAATGTAGTTTCCTTCTCAAATATAGAATATAGGGTTTTTAATTCAAGTGATTTTATTTGTGGCTTTCTAAGCCCTTTATTTTGTTTTATTAATTGGAAGTAGATTTTAATTTATGAGCAAAATTGGAAGAAATTGTTCAAATCATAGAGGTTAGTGTTTCTATTTTTTTTAAAAATCAATTTGGTTGTATTTTGTCTAATTTCAATTGCAGGTTTAGGCTTAATTGTGAATTTGAGATGTGGGTATGTTCAATTCGACTTCGCTGTATATATTTGGGTTCTTCATTGTTTTGTTGGAGTAATTTGGTCATCGAATTTGAACTTGAGAAATCTAGTGAAAGCGGAACTAAGGTTGCTCTTCTTTAGATGAATGCTGAGGCTGACTTCTGTTTATGGAAGTTCAATTTTTATTTCCAATTTGTGGAAGTAAATTCTTTGCTAAGACTATCTGTAATTTGGTTGGGTGCTTTGTTTTACGTTTGTGGTTGTTTGTTGTTGAATGATCGAGGCTGTTTGTGGCTCAATTTGAAGATTGTTTCTGGCTGAGTTATCGAGGTTGTTTGCTACTAAATTTAGTTATTGGTGTTTGAATGAGCCTGTCAAGCAATGAATACTCTCAGGTTCCTCTCAATCCAGGCCTTAGATACAATTTGTTGTGAATGCATAGTCATGACCAAATAGATACCTTCTTATGCATAAGCATTGGACACTTATTGATTTCGCTATCACAGGCTTATTAGCTTAAGGGTAGAGCAATATGTCATCGTGCAAGAAGATGTGGATTTGAATCCTAAACAAGCTGCAAATGAAATTCAATGCTATGTTGGTGTATGAATATATAAAGTTAGAATGCATCTTTGACTTAGTCTAAGCACAAATACACTACCATTTTGACAAAACGGAGCTCATATTTGACGGCACACAAAATTTAGGAACAACACTTTGATAAATAATGCCTTAGTCATCTAGCAGTTTCACTTATAACATCCAGGGACAACACTAACTTAAACAATGCCCATAATTGAACATCCAAATGAAGTAAATGCTAGGAACACATCAAATATATTTTAACACCACCCATAATTGATAGTGTTGCTTAGATCTAAAGCCTCTAAATTCTTCAGAAGTTACTATGCTGCTGCTACACACATGATGATACCATTACACACTTGTTGCCTCTCACAGGCTTGCTACCACACAGCAACAAAGAGTTTGCTACCACACAGATGTTGTTGCACAACTACTACAATCTAGAAAGGTGCTCCCACAAGCCTAAAGAGACATAATAAGTTTACTTAAACAATTAGTTAATATTATGATTCGCTACAAACAAACACGAGAAACAATAAGTTTAATAATTATTATCTTATCTAAGTGGAAACTTTGGAACAACAATTACAACGATCATAATTATCTTCTTTTCCACAAGCATGGCAAAACTTCTTTTTCTTGGTTTTTCTATTGCTTCTTCTTTTCCTCCTTTAATTCTTTTGCCACGACCTTTGGTGTTTGATAGTTTAGAAGGAAATATCTCAATTTGCTCCAGAGCGATTGAACTGATAAAAGATTCCAACTCTTATATCTTATTTTCACTGGAACCACCCTTGAACTCTATTGCCTGCTTTTTTACATTTGAAGTTCCCTTCAAGGGAAGAGGAAGTATTTTCGAATCTCTCCTGAAAACTTCCATGCACGTTAAGAACTTCTTCCAGTTCTCATAAATGAGTTTACCTCCTAATTCATTTAGAAGCACCCTTCTAAAACATTACCATCCGTATCAAAAATGGGTTTAGTAGGTGCCATTTTAGTCCATCTATTCAAGATGTAGTCGTTGGGAAGTTTATGCAATTTGGCCTTCAAAATACATAATATACGATGACAAGGAATGCCTTTACATTCAAACATTTTACATGAACAATGTACCCACTTGATCTGAAGGGTTGTAAATCACCTGTCATCTCTTGCCATCTTTCCTATTACTGTTTGCAATAGTTATCAAGAATCCTTCCTCTATCTTCTTCTTGTCATCCATCTCACAATCCATGCAAGCTACCCACAACTCATGTTGAAATAAATAAAAATTAGGCTAAGTATAGATTCTTGCTGCATATCCCTCCAAATCCCGATTTGTTTTCAATTGAGGCAATGATAAACCTATCTTGTTATCTGCCTTTAACTGATCATGTCTTTGCAATTTCATATCACTCGCAAATCACATCCAGAATTCTACCAAACTTTGATGTGGGTTTGTAAAGTTGCTGAAAAAGTTGTTCTCATTCTCGGATCTAGAAGTTGTTCTCAAAACAGCTCCCAAAAACAAATCCCTAAAAGTAGGCCGAAATCCACATATCTCTAATGGCAAACATCTATGACAACCATGCATTATTATTCAATCCAAAATCTTCAATTATGGCATCTCAATTTGTTTCAAATTGCACTGGTGTCTCAGAAGTGTAAACACATGACTTAAACCAAGAATTAAAATCAAGATTGGCATTCAAAGAACATCCAACTTTTTGAGAAAACTTCTTCATATATGCCATACACAGAACCTGTGATGATGTATCAATAACCTTTTGAATTGCAATTTTGATAGCAGGATCCTGATAAGTTATGATACAAATTGGTTTATGACCACCCATTGCTTCTAAGAACTTCTCAAATAGCCGTATAAATGACTCTGATTTTTCATCTCCTGTGAATATAGCTCCGAAGGTCACACAATGCCTATGATTATCAATAACAGTGAAAGGAGCAAATATCATCTTATATCTATTTGTGTCAAACATGGTATCAAATGACACAACATCTGCATACAATGCATAATTTCTTCTCGAAATGTTGTTTGCCTAAAAACATGCTTCAACCTTTTTTCATCGCCCAATTCATATACATAGTGAAATGATTTATTCACCTCCTTTTTCCTTTTCAAAATATCAACAAACATACTAGCATCAAAGTCCATTATATAAGCGTTCAAGTCTTTTTGGAAAATTTTCAAAGCTTGTTTAGAGCATCCAAAATGTTCAAAGCCACCTACTTGCTCTTCCATATTCCAATGTGTTCTACTAGGGCCAACATTAGCATGGGTGTAAGACTTAAACAAGGCCCTATACACACTTTTAATTCTTGAGTTTGACTTTAACATGTGACGCTTTTTACAGGTCGTAGGCAAATGCGTATGACCTTCATAGAATCTAAACGACACATATTTTCCATCTTCAATCCTCTTAAATGTAGCCAAAGCATTACATACTTCGCTTGTCAACTTTCTTTTCCTTTTTTTGCCTTTGGATTTAGCATTTTTGAAAATTTCCATGAATCCTTCTTTCGAACAAACATAAAACATATATTTCTCAACTCTATCTTTGTTTTTCTTACATGACGACTTACGAACACTAACTCCAACATGATGAGCATAAGTTTTGTAGAAGTTCTCACATTATTCCATCTTTATTTTAATTTTTTAAAAATATGTCAAAATTGTGGTTATGTGTGACAAAGGATATTTGATAGTCTTGTTATCTAAAAAAAAACCCAGGTAGTTAAAAAAGGGGTGATAATATTTGGAATAACCTTAAAATATTTCAACAGGAGTGATTTACAGCATTTGATGACATCACATCCTTAAAAACTATTTATTCATTAAATCTAAGCCATTAATTTTAAGTTATTACATCCCTTTATTTTTATTTTAAAAATTCCCATGATTTTCGATATGCATGAAAAAATACCGGTGATAATCCTATTATCTAGGGAAAAAGACTAGGAATTTTTTCATTAAATCTAAATCATAGATTTTAACATTTTTAAAAAAATCTACTTTATCCGATTAAAATACCCATTTTTTTTTATTTTAAAAATTCTTATAATTTTGGTTGTATGTGATAAAAGGATACAAGATAATCCTATTCTCTAGAAACAAACAAGCAGTTAAAAACAGAGATAATCTTCAAACACCCTAAAATGCTACAATATGAGTGATTTGCAAGATTTAGTGTAATCTCAACAAAAAAAAAAAAAAACCTATTCATCTCTTAAATCTAAGTCGTCGATAATCTTTTAAAAAAAGTACCTTTTCCAAATAAAAACATATTTTAATTATTATTTTAAAAAAAAAATACCAATGTTCATTTATATTTGATAAATGATAGATGATAACCCCATTATCTAAGGGGTAGTCATCTATTAAATCTAATTCGTCGATTCTATATCTTTAAAAAGACATACTTTCTCTAAACAAAACATCTCTTTATTATTTTTTTTTTTTAAGAATATCCATTATTTCATTTATATATGTGATAAAAGAGATAGATGATAATCCTATAGCCTGAGGTAAGGAAAAAAAGTAGATGATCCCCAATGATTCAATTTATTTCTTATTGGATTTTATTTATTTTAGGCTTTTAGTTGGATATCAATTATTTTTTTTCCTAGAAACTAATTGGTCTTTTTTATATTTTTACTAACTTTGAATTTGGAAAAAAACCTCAATATGAGTTCCCCTAGGCAATTCATACGATGTGTTGGGGTTTCCTGTTTCTGATAGGATTTTTCTTAGTTTACCATTGGTTTTTTTTTTAAAATAATCTTCTCACTAGGGATATATTTTCTTTTTTGGTGTAATTATTACTTGGTAAAATTAACCATCCTATTGTTGTTTTCCGAGCAAGATTGAGATTGAGGTCTTGTAGGTAGATTTTCCTACATGGATGAAACTATTGCCGGGGATCTAGGAGTCCCATTTCAGAAAGCATTTGAACTCTTAATCACTTAGGGATAGCCTCATGGGAAGAGAAAGTTCATGAAAATATATCAATATTTTACAGAAAATTTTATTATCAAAAAAATCTATGATATATTATAAATAAATAAATAAATAAATCTTACAATTTCATTGTATTTACACCACATTCATGTCCCCTACTGAGACACAATAGCTATGTCTATAAATTTCACTTTTTTTTGGGGTGCAGAAAAGGGGACTAAGCTTTGGAAATTCTTTTATTGATCCACAATAAATATGGGAAATTTAACCCCTTCTCGATCTGCTTACAATGAGGCAGATACTCCCTAGAAGGCTCATTAAAATACATGAACTTACAAGTAAGTCCAATTACTAGGTTGGCCAAATCATCGAATACCTGAATAAAGCAACGGGTCATCACCACTTCCCAAGACGGTGACCTGAGTAGACTCCCACATCGTTGGACAATAGCGTTATGTCTGGCACTGCATGTCATGTTTCCCTTCAACAACCCCAAAATGATAATAGAGTCAACATATACTTCAAGTTTCTTGTAGCCCTCCCTCTTGCTAGCAACAAACCTCGTAGCACCGCTTGTAGCTTCGCCCTTACCGAAGAACGTACTCCCATTTTCTCCGCAAAGCCACCCAACCATTGACCATTCCACCCTCGAAAGACACCTCCTCTGCTTGCCAGGCCTGGGTTTTTCCTCAAGGCACCATTCGTATTCAGTGCCACCAATTCAACCGGAGGTGACTCCCAACCCACCATGGTCTCTCGTCTCATAATGCTAACGGTATTGTGCCACTTGTCTTTCGTTCAAATGGCTTTGATAGTTTCCTGAAATTTTTCGAAGAGGAATCTGATTCTATCCACTAGGATATTTGAGAATCTCCTGAAGCAACTTTCATTCCTCCATCGCCATAACCACCACACTATGGTGATGAACTTGATGGCCAATTGATGCCTTGGGCGGTAAGTTTTATATTATGATGAATCCACTCCTCAACTTCAAGTCTTGGGTAGTCCTTGATCGGACTGCTCAAATACTGCCAGACCTTTTTGCTCTCAAAGCATTACACCTTTTTGCTCTCTACTCTTCTTGTGTGTCAAAATACATAATGGCCTCTGTTATTAGTCCTCATTCTACCATGAATTTACAATCCTAAGACAAGGTAAGATCTTACAGGGTAATTAGTGTCCCAATCTATCAAATACATGATCTTAAGGTTGATAAAGCAATGACTGTTCATGTTTAATTTCAGTTGTTTGGCATAAATCTTTGCAAGAATCATGTGCACAATAGAAATTCAAGGTTTAAGCACCTTATTCTGAGGTAATAATTACACAACTCTGTATCTTACTCCATTGGAGTCTTATTAGAATTACAATGAATAGTCTTTCTTTAACTTTTAGATTGCCCACTTCCACTTGTAGCACATAGGTGAATAATGAAAATCAAATATATTTGCTAGATTTTCCAATCTATCAATATATGATCTCAACACTAATAAATTCATGACTTCATGTATACTTTAGGTGTTTGACATATATTCTGCCCCAATTGTATGCACAATAGGGATCTAAGCTTTAACTACTTCAATCTCAGGTAAGTAATAATTATACAACTCCATGTCTCATTATATTAGCCTCCAAATAGTATATTACATTGAATGGTTATATTATTCCAATTTCAAATTTTTCACTTTTCGAGTACAACGTATAAGTGAACTATAAATATCTTTGACTGCACTTGGTCTTCAGTCAGTAAGCAACAAAATTACAAGGGAGAAGACATTGATAAACAAAAACATCAATATACGAGTGCCGATTGGAATAAACTTACCAAGAATTCAAGAGCTAAACATATTCTTTATTGTGGTTTAGATGCTAATGGATATAACCGAATTTCTGCCAGTGATACAACTAAATAGATTTAGAACAAACTAATTGTCACTTATGAAGGAACATCCAAGTCCGTGAAACAAAAATGAACATGTACATAAATCAATACAAACTATTCAAAATGCAGACAACCGAATCAATCAAAGACATGCTCACTCGTTTCACTAACATTACTAACAACTTGAAGTCGCTTGGCAAGACCTGCTCAGTGAAGAAATGGTGTGAAATATCCTTCGATGTCTTTCAAAGAATAAGTGGGGACCGAAGGTTATTGCAATTGAGTAAGCTCAAGATCTCCAGAAGCTGGAACTAGATGATCTTTTGGGAAAGCTTTTAACACATGAGATTCATCTCAAGGAGGATGAAGGAAAACGTTCTCTGAAAGGAATAGTTCTAAAAGCCACAAAGGAAGATTGCACTTCAGATGATGAAGAATCCAATGACAATGGTGAAGAAACATTCTCATTGATCGTTCGAGGCCTTAACAAAACGGGGCTAAAGAAAAAGTTCAATCAAAGAGGATTCAACCCAAAAGGATCTACGTTAAACAGAAATAAAAAAATCCTCCAAAGGTAAGTTTTCTAATAAAGACAGTACTAAAGTTAGTTCTTGTTATGGATGTAGTATGCCAGGACACTCGTTGAAGGACTGCCCGTTAATGCAAAAGATGGGAGAAAAATGGAGATTCAAAAAGAAAGACAACAAGAGAGCAATGGTCACTACTTGGAGTGATAACAAAACAAGTGACAATGAAAGTGATAAAGAACACACTGCCAACATCTGCCTCATGGCTCAGGAAGTACAAGATGATGAAAGATGTAAGTACGAAGTACTAATGGGGTAGACATATAAGCTCTCTATGAATGCTCTAACAAAGAATTAATTAATGCCTTAGTTAGTTTCGCTAAAGTAGAACAAAGATATCTATCTAGATATAAAGATTGTAAGAAAAATGTTCGAGAATTAAATCAAACGAATGTAGTTCTTGAAAAACTAAACAACGATCTTCATGATAAAGTTAAAAGTTTAGAAAAGAAAAATGTGGAATTGCAAGCCAAGTGTGATGAAGATCACAAAATAGTCTCAAAATTCACAGAAGGGCAAGAAAATTTGGACAAGTTACTTTGCACCCAAAGAGCATCCTTTGACAAAGGGGGAATTGGATATAGTTACTAAAACAAAAAGAAAACCTACAAGAATTTCTTTACTAAGTCGGCCCTACACAAAAAGGATGTTATAACTTGTAGTTATTGCTCCAAGGTAGGACATATTGCCTATTCATGCTCATTTAGAAAAATCCTCTTTAAGAATTATTCAAATATGAGCTCCAAAACGAATACCCTTCGATATGGCAGCGAGTGATTTTGAATATAGATTTAGCGTCAAAAGTAGAAGAAATGTTTGATTTTTTGTTTTGTAGGTGTGCTTGAAATATGGGAAATGTAATTGTTACTTTTGGGGACAAAAGCATAGGTAAAATAATTGGCATTAGAAAAATTGGTAAAGATCCGTCCAACTCCATTGATAATATCTACCTTGTTAATGGCTTAAAATTCAATCTTTTAAGTATATCTATGTGTGTGTGC
>JACYFF010031958.1:21647450-21662972 GCA_017589665.1 Selenicereus undatus | reverse complement strand
TATATATATATATATATATATATATATATATATATATATATATATATGTATATATATCTACATATATATCTATATCTATCTATCTATCTATCTATCTATCTATCTATATATACACACACACACACACACACACACACACACACACACACACACATACATACATACATATACATATACATATACATATACATATACATATACATATACATATACATATACATATACATATACATATGGAGCATATGAGTCAATTTATGAAGCATGAGTATGTTCTTAGTTCGCTTTCCAGGTGTTATATGATATGTTTTGATTCTATGTGACGTACATATTATGTGATTAACTAGTTAATGTGCACAATATAACAATAGGGAAGGTAAGAGTTATTCATTGGACTCGGGGAGCTCATGGCCTCATCATTTTTCATATTTGAAAGCTAAAGGAAGCCACAAAGCATACACGGGTTAGGGGTTAGGTGCACTTTTCCGAGAGTGAAGTTGGAAATGCATTCCTCGCTAGGTGTTTATGTTATGAGTTATGTTCAGGAAATATATATGGATGTATTTTGTATGTGAGTATTATGGATATGATTTGAGTATGTAAGTGAATGCATGTTCTAGAATCATGCCGTTGAATTTGGCCTAATTATAGACAAGGCTTCCGCTGCACTTGTCTTCTAATGAGCTAATTAAGGTTAAGGAGTTCAAAGAACCTTGTGGGTGTTTTCTGTTGAACATCCATGAAGGTGATGCGCCTGCCACCTTCGGGTGGGGCATTACATGAGTGAGGGAAAAGTCCTTTTTTTAGTTGTGCTAGACCTTTACTTTCGAATGTTGAACCTTAGATTTCTAATGATAATATTTAAATGACAAAGCTATTATCATACACTTAATGATCTTTTTTGTTAGAAGTGATAGAACCTTTTATTTTTGAAACAATGAATGTTCTCATGTAATTAACGAAAGTTTCATTTTCAAATGATGAATCTCAACTTTTATATATAAATGATTAATTGCAACCCCAAAATACCTATCAAAGTGGTCAATGGCCAGCACAATCTTACTTGAATTGAGTTTGATTTTGGAGAGGAAAACCAAACTTGGCTTATGACAGTCCCCACGATGGGGGAGGTCTTTAGATGCTTAGGGTTTGCTAAGCCCCATATAGTTGAAACAAAGGAGACTCATTGCCCTTGACAGGGTTACATCATAACCTTCGCTCCGTAAATTTTGGCAACTTTTTTAGCACTGCCTATTTTCATAAAATGAAACTTCATCTCATCCCCAATTTTAACCACGACTTTAGGTCTTTTGCGCTTAAACAAATGAAATCTATGAGTTATAAGCTTAGCATCATCAATAATCATTAGCATTTTGTCCTTTATCCCATCACCCATAGAAGAGCTCTCCATAATATTGTGATTTGTAGGATGATTGTTGAATACCAGTTTGGTTTGCATCTTCTTAGTCTTCTTGCTCTCTTTGAATGCCTGTAACAACCGCCTTTTTTCCAGTTTTTTAGCCTCCTAGTCACGTCTTTTCCCTTTAATTGGTGGCATAGGAAGCTTTGGCCCATAAGAAAGGGCAGATTTTGGAACCTCTTCATCATACAATTCACACTATTTGTGAATATGACCTAGCTTACCACATGTATAAACCGAGTCTAAAAGTTTGACGTACTTAATATCAAATAGGTCTGTCATAGACCTTTATTCTAATTTCGATTCCTTAATAGCTTGTTGGTATCTACATGAGTTGAAGTTTCGTGACTTATCAATCCCATATGATTATGGTGTGGGTCTTAGGAGAAGGGTCTAAAAATGAAGAATGACTTCTCAAAGGATCAATATAATTAAGGATTTTCATAGAAAATTGTGATAGATAAGGGAAGAAGAAAGAGAATTTTTAGAGAGAAGAGTGAGTTGTAGATGTTTTATTATTCCATTTGTTTATGCACACACTAAATACATAGGCCTCATTTTCTTTTGGAAGCTATCCTTATAAATCTAATCCCTTAATTCTCAAGCGCTCAAACCACAATTCCCAACAAAATCATCTGTCAAAATAACTACCTTTTTTTTCTGCCTGTATCATTGCTTCCCCCTTACCTTCAGACTTATTCCTAACTCTGAGAAAACTGAGGGAATCGTTTCTCAAAGGTATGAACTTGTTCCTAAGTAGCATTTGCAGGCTTGACCTCTCCATTGCACAAGGACCTACACTGTTGCCTTTTCTGTTTCTTCTTAATTATGCAATTAATGATAACATTTGAGTACCATTAGCTTGGGGGTAGATCTATGCAACTAGTTGGGTACATAAAGTTAAACTAGCAGTTGTTCCTTGAAAGATTTTAGCTGAGAAACATGGAATGCATTATGAATTTGAGTTGTTGCTAGTAGAGTCAACGTGTAGGCTACTTCGTGAATGGTTGAGGTCCACTTAGAATGGCCTGAAATACCTCCAGCTCAATTTCTTATTAGTATTGTGGTGTAGGGTAGACTTCCTGTAGGGTTGTATCTTAATCCAAACCCAATCTCCAAAAAGGAATATCCTTTCTAATCTGTGTATGTTAGGCGATTACATCATTCAATTTTATGCCCTTGACAAAGTGAACTTTAGCAACTTCAACATTGCCTCCTTCCTTTGAAGTTTCCTATCTACTAGGTCTACTTTGGATTCTCCAGGCAAGTAAAGTAGATATAGGGCAAGAGGTTGGTTGTAAACCACCTCAAATAGGGTTAATTTGTAGCAAAGTAATAGGTGGTATTGTACCACCACTCAGCTAATGACAGCCATTTGCACCAATCCTTTGGTGTTAAATATGTCATACATCTTAAATAAGTCTCAACACATCTATTAGTAGACTCTTATATGAGGCAAACCTTATTACAGTGGAGTCATGATTCACCCACTATTTCACATTTTGGCAGAAATGTCACCACCGAAGAATGAAATCCTTATCCTATTCGAAGGGTATATACAAAAATATCTCTAGCTACATCAGAAGTTCCATTACATGCCAAGCAAGAAAGTATTATTCTTCAGCTTATCTAGGTTTGTTACAGCCTGTACGAGTTCTTAAAAAGGTTTAGAAGAATGCCTTCATGGACTTTATTGATGGTTTACCTAAATAAATGAGGGAAGAAGTAATATTTACGGTAGTTGATGGATTGAGCCAACTATGCTCACTTCATGCCTTTGTCACACCCTTAATCAGCTTAGATTGGTCTAGAACTATTTAAACAATGTATATAAATTATATAGATAGCCCAAATCCAGTATAAGTGATAGAGACGGTGTATTTTCGAGTCGGTTTTGGCAAGGACTCTTCTCCATTCAAATCTACTTATCATATGGAAATAGATGGCTAGACAAAATGGTTTCCCATTCCTCCTCAAGTGATCTTACTGGCAAGCATACTTTGAAACTTATACCTTTTGCTGGAGTTGTTGAATCAGTTGCCATAAGTGGGGATTCGAGGTCTAACTCTTTTGTATGTCACTGAGAAGAGTTGACTCTAGCGGGTAAAGCTGGGCATTAGATCTCTGATCCTACAACCCTTGATAAATTATTAACTACCCCTACTCTCTTTTTCTTTCCTATATCGAATTTCATAAGTGAACCCCATGAGCATAGAAAGCCAATATTGTTGAAAAGGGGTTTTCATGAGCCACTTAAGCTTTTTTAGTTTGTTAGCAATAATGTACCCCATCAAATATTATCCCCACTTCCGTACAAAATATTACTTCCAGCAATTCTTTTTATAAGTTGAGAGGTTCAACCACTTAGGACCCAAAGTATTGCTAATGGAAGCTATAAGGTGGTTGTTTTGGGTTAAAACAACACCATTTATTCTTCGTGAAGCATTAGTTTCCACTTGAAACTACTTATTGAAATTAGGGAAAGCCAAAAGAGGTGTCGAGCTTAGAGTGGCCTTGAGTGAGTCAAATGCTTGGTGTCTTCTTTATTCCAGTTGAATTGACCATTTCTCAAAAGATTGGTAAAGGCTTTAGCTATAAGGGCTTTTCCCTTATAAACTTTCATAATAACTTATTAGACATAAAAACACCCTCAATTCCCTCATTGATGTGGGTGTAGGCCATTTCTTAATGCCACTAATCTTGGTTGCATCAGTGGCTATGCCTTACTTAGAAATGAGATTCCCCAGATATTCTAGTCTGTCGACCCCAAACATACATTTGCTTCGTTTAGCTAACATTGAGTTCTTCCTAATGAGAATAAATGCCTCTTCTAAATGGCCTAGATGGATTTCTAGGGAAGAGTTGTACACCAACATATCATCCAAAAACACCAATACAAACCTCAAGAAGGGTTTCAATATGTGGTTTATGAATCCCTGGACGGTTTTTGGGCCATTAGTGAGCCCAATGGGCATTACCAAGAATTCAAAGTGCTGATAATTTGTTTTGAAAGCTATTTTAGGGATATCTCTAGTTTGTACCCTAATTTGATGGTAGCCTAATTTGAAATCAATCTTGCCAAAAATTATAGGACAAGCAAGTTCATTCACTAGTTCCTCCACAAGTATTCATCTACCTATATTTAACGCACAGTCTTCATTATCTATGCTTTTTACTCACCAAAACCACAGGTGATGCAAAAGGGTTGCAGTTGTGTTGTAATACCTTGGTCAAGCATTTCTCAAACTGAACCCTTAATAATGTCTTTCTATTTGAGGGGCTACCTACAAGGTTTGATATTTATTAGTTGTCGACCAGGTGCATCATCTCAGTGTCCAGTACTTGACAAATGTCAGACTTAGCTATGTAATAGCCACTTCCCTTCAACCTTGTAAAATGCACCGCGGCAAGCATAATTGAGCTAGTGCCTACGTAGTTTTAGCCAAAGTCTCACCATTCACGATTCTAACTTTCTTGTGCATATTTTGTTTTCCTCCATAACTTAGCCATTGCACCACCTTATTTTCTGCTTCATCTAGATAGCTCATTTCCTCAATAATTAAATCCTCAGTTTCTTTAGGTTCTTCCTCTTTATGTACTTCTACTAACAATAGTTGTGTACCCTTGTTACTACACTTATATATCTTTCAAAAGGTTGGTCACAATAATAGCAAAACCCCTTAGTCATTTTCTTCTGTGCGCTTACAGTAGCTAGAATGAACCTAGTATGTTTTTGCCAAATGGGGAAGTAGGGTTATTAGAACCAGATCTAGGGACATTGGTAATTTTGGTGGAAGGATGTGGGGTAGGTAAGATGAGTTTTAAGAAGTCAGGGGTCTGCTATTATGGAATTTCTAAGGACTTATATTTAGGGCCAATATAGTCTCTTCTCATAATCTAGCAAACTCAACAGTAGTACATATGGTTTGAGGCTTAAATACTCTCACAAATCATTTGGTAGCAAGTTTTAATTCCGTTGTAAAACTTTCAAGGAAATAAGACTCAGGCATCATTGGTTTCTTATGATCAAGAGGGCGTACAACTCCTCAAACTTGACCAAGTACTCATCAGAGTTCCAAATTGCTATAATTTAATGAATCCTTCTATGAGCTTGCTACCCAGGTCATCAGGAACCCTAAAACACACATCCATAATAAATTCCCCCAAGATGGGGTGCCTAAAATATAGCTCCCAAAGCATACTCAAATAGGTCCCTTCAAATGCAATGCTGTGAAGTACACCTTCTGATCTTTACAGATCTTGCACAAGATAAAGTACCGAGTGCACTGTCTGATCCAACCCTTAGGATCAGTACCTTCAAATCTTGGAAACTCAACTTTGGGATTAAACTATAAAATACTCTTTGCCACGTCTCGCCTTTACTATGATTGTTAGCTTTTTCGTCATGAATTTTCATTTGATTCAAGATCTGTTAATTAATTGTTGTTATTTGATTAGTTGGTTCTCCTTAATTCAATGTTGAATCTATTGTTGTTGTTCCTCACTACAGCTCAATGCATTTTCAAAGCTTGGGAGAAGAAAGACCAGAATGAGACGCTCTAAGTCTATAGAAGGGTTTCCTTTGTTGCTGCTTGACGAGTATGAGTTAGATTGAATAATTTCTCTTACTAATGCACAATCAAAATGACTCTGATGCCAGTGGGATAGGTCGTAGGAGAAGGGTCTAATAATGAAGAAGGCCTTCTCGAAGCATTAAGACAATCAAGGGTTTAAGGAGAAAATTATGGTAGATTGGGGGAAAAGAAAGAGAATTTTAAAAGAGAGGTGCGTTGTAGATATTTTTTATTCCATTCATTTGTGTATATATTTGATAGTACACATCATTTTCTTTTGGATAGCTATGCTTACAAATGATAACCAATCCTTTAGTTCCCAACGCTCAAACCAAAATTCTCACCAAAATTAACTGTCAAAAATAACTACTTTCTTCCTTGTCTATATCAAATTGTCACTGTCCACATCATAAATTTATCAACCTTGTTTGCTAAGCACTCCACGAAAGCTTTAGTTTGCTTTATCCTCAACACATTATACACATTAACCCAAAATCCTGCCATATCAAACTGGACTTTAGAATATTTTTCGAACCTTATCAATTCCTTTAGTAGTAAGGTATAACCATCAAATGCCCAAGGCCTCTCACTCAGCATGATCTCCTTATCAACTTTAGAAAAGAACTGAAAAATGAATAGCTTTTGATCCAGTTCTTTAACAATCAAGCCTCTTTTCAATTTTTATATGTTCTTTAATGTGGACTTTATCGCTCCAACATTGCTATAGTGATTGGTATGAAGCTTTTGCAATTAACGTAGGGCAATGTTTTCACTTTGTCTTCATTAGAATCAATATCATTTCAAATTCCAAAATCTACTCCTTTATAGTCAACCTGATCATTGCCAATGCCTTTTCAACTTCAAAGATGCACCAATTAAAAATCTCGCTTAATGAATTCTTGGTGCGCTTTTCATGGCATTTCTTTGTAGTAGCTTGACTATGATGTGGAAATGCCATCATAATTAGTTTTAATTTAATTTCCCACCATTAGAAAAGACTTTCATTTAGATTTTTTATTATGTCATTATAGTTTCTGCTTTCTACAAATTATGACATAGTTTAAGACTTATCTTATAAAGTAGTCTAAAGATATCAGCCTTTTTATTTTTCTACCCTAAAATTCCCCTATTTTCTCCAGTGCATGTGTCAAAAAGAAAGCACCATGTGCTTTAGGACTATATTCCTAGAGTTTTTTTTTTGTTTTTTTTTCGTTGTGGTGGGTAAACGTTAGAACTTCATCATTGAAAAAACATGTATTTATTTGGACGTACCCAAAGATTACCCAAAAAATTTAAACGATCTTGCTAACGAACCTTTAAATATCTTCTTCCTATGTATAAGGTGTTCCCTTAGCATCCATCTCATGTGCTTGAAAATTTGCTCAGTGAAATTTTGCTCATCTCTAAATGTTCTTAGATTTCTCTCATGCTAGATACCTTCAATTTGCAACGACAATCATAAGGCAACTAATTGCCTGTTTAGGTTGGGAGGGTTGTCCGCCCTTCAAGAATGCATTCCAATCCTACCTCCAGTCTTGATCTACTTCTAAAAGGGTTAATTTAGTCAGTACGTGCTGAGAGAATGTACATTGGGAGAAAAAGATTATGCAGGCTTTTCTTTCTAGCTATCACAAAATGTGCACTTTGTTTTAATGTCTGTGATCAACTTTTCAAATGATCTCTTGTTAACAACCTCTTTCCAATCAAAAGCCATACACAAAAAGCATGTTTTGGGATGATATTCTCCTGCCAAGCTAATTTCCACGAAGTAACCCTATGTTGCATTACTATTCTTGTAGTGCCTCATAAGCTTTCTTCACATTGTATTTCCTAGCATCATCGCCTTCAATTGGGTCCTATCCTCATGCCTCTTCTAAAGGTGTTTATCTCATTCTTAGAGTTATTGTATAAGTTCTTTGTAGTTTCCTATGAGGTCCTTATACATGTAATTTTCAAAAAATATAAATTGATATCATAAAATTTGGAATATATATGGAAGAATATAAATACTAGAGTTACAATAATGATCACATTTAACAGTTCTAAATAGAAGCTTTTATTTATTTAACTAGTAACAAAGAAATAATAAGTGCAGATATTCGATGTGGTTCTTCTATACTTTTGATAATTTTGGTAGGTAGTATGTAAATAAATATATGTTTTGTAAATTTAAATTGACAAATAATACTGCCAGAATGAAATTTTACATTAACACTGTGTACCAAATAGATTTTCAAAAAATATAGAAAAACTAAATGAAAAATCCCTTATAAGAAACTACAACAAACGAGAAAAAATCTAAAAGAGCAAGTAAATAAAAGCATAAGCCCTTAAAAGGGAGACTAGTTTTATTCTCTTGAGCAAACTATTGTAATTAACAAATTACTATTAAAAATCATGACAAATAGAAAAATTTAAGCATAACATGTAAAGCTTGCTACAAAATTTACAGCAAGCTTCCCACTAATCTTGTAATCAAGACAAAGAAATGACAAAGGGAGCTTATTTTTCCTTTAATAATCTTAGATGCAAGCAAAGCGATTTAGAAGGAATTTCAAGAGAAAAATAGTCAACAATGTTTGTGAAACGCCTCTCCTCTATGGTAAGAGCATTACATTGCTAGAATCCTTTGAAAGAATTGTTAAGGCTAAATCTAAGACAATTTTTCTTTACTTGCGAATATTTTTTTTTTAAAAAAAACAAAGAGCTTCATGCTCCATCTATAAAGTCCAAAAGATCAAAAAACTTTAGGCCCTCACGACCTTATAATACAATGGGGTCCTCATGACCCTCATTATAAGCCACAAAACAGAATATGTGAGTTTTGGTGGAAGGCCACCATGGCCGATTAAGAGCATCTATTACATGCACTAAAACGTTAGAACTTGCTAATGGTACATTACATTCCCATTACAAAAGGTCAGTGCATGCAAGTTACAAAAGGTACATCTTCAAATCCAAGCATCATCCTCCAAAGGACATGTCATGCCACTCTTTAATCTTATTGAGAATTTGAAAGAGAAAATTTGGGAGAGGGTGAGCAACCACGGCTCAGTGGGAGTTCTCGCCTCCTGAAACTAAAATAGTTTTTACACATAATAAGTCATAGTAATAATAGTTATATTGATAGCGATATTATCACAAACAAATAAATCTTTCAAATCATCGCTAACATCTCTTTCCTAAGCCCAAATAA
The DNA here is from genome assembly GCA_017589665.1 of Selenicereus undatus. Classification (NCBI taxonomy): domain Eukaryota; kingdom Viridiplantae; phylum Streptophyta; class Magnoliopsida; order Caryophyllales; family Cactaceae; genus Selenicereus; species Selenicereus undatus. Next base: position 21,653,785 of record JACYFF010031958.1, on the reverse strand, counting down.
TGCACCACTAAAATCCCGAGGAACAACACAATTAGGCTCGAAGAGTTAGAAAGAAAGGGAATGTGTACATTTCTTACATGATAGACTTTTTCTCACAATTCTATTTCCTTTTAATTTGGACTAGAGATTCACTAAGGACACACTATTCGCCAAAATCGGTTCCTGCGCAACATGGGAAATGACCTTGGCTAAAAGACTGTCTACCTGGGAGGACTAACGTCTAAGAGATAGGGAACTTATACCCTCGTTAGGGTAAAACACTGACACCTTTCTGAGTGAAAAACTGCTACTCTGTGGAATCTATCACTGCGAAATCTACCGCTCGGTGGAAAATTAGACCTTAGTCAGAATCTGCCGACAGATCTCCAATCTGGGCGCACATAACTGTCCATCCTTTTAGATACTAGTTTACTCAAGTCTGATACTAACATCAAACTCATCGGCTTTATAACCTAAATGTACATGTGAGTTTTGGTATCAAACTAAGACCATTTCATATGATGTCGTACGCAAATCTTAACAATTTTCATTCACTAATTTTCACAACTCAATTAAAAGGATATTTTTGAGCCCACAAAAATAATCTTTCAATTAGGACCTTTTTTTTTGTGAACGACATGTGCTAAATAATTATTATAAGGTCATATCGAATATTATATAGAATACTACTTGCTCAAGTGTTCCAACTTGGCTTTGTAATTTTTTGTGTGTGTGTGTATGGATGTTGTTATTATTATTCATTTCCTATATATTTTTCTTTCTCACAAAATCAAGTAACAACTCATTAGTTAATTACTAACAATTTTTCACTTTTTTTATTGCTTTAGCAAGCTTGGGAATTCTATTCTCAATTTTTTTTTTCAAGCATAATATTAAATCACTACCACATCAAGAGTACATAAATAATTTTATCACAATACTACACTATCATTTTCTTTACACACATTTAATTAATTTTCAAGGGTATACTTTAACTATTTAACTCATCCAAAAAAACCATGCCAAACCACACTAACTCAATTAACTTCTAAAACATCTCTTAATATCACAACCCACACAATAATAAATTACAAAAGTTATATGATAACATATAACTCAAAAATACTTCATGCATTTTTCAACATTGGAAAGTCATAAACTAGATGTCCAGTAAGGCAAGCAATTAATTTCATCATTCTAATTCATCAACCACAACATCATGCTAGTCTACTTTTCACAACCATTACCTCAAATATTTACTAATACCACCAGTTATACAAGATAACGTAGAAAAACAACTTTAATGAATATATTTCAACAATCATGACATATATCTTAGCAAGACATGGCATGTATAACTTAAAATGTCACACTTAAAATAAACTAATCATATAAAGGAACACTCTAACTCTTGTAAATCAATAACATAATCATACATCATAATAAAACATTTTAACTTTAAAATAATTTCTTTTCTATATAAGGGATTAAGAGAACCCACATCTTAAAGTAGCTTCTTAATATTCTTTTATCGTCTTGATCCTTAGGAAAAGTCTAAAACAAGTTGGATTAGCCCTACCTTGAGTAAAATTCCCACTCTAGCACTTTCTTCTTTCTCTCTCTAGCTCCTTACTTGGTAAAATAGTAAAATGAGAAAAAAGGGTGGAAAAGAGGAGTAGTAAGAGTAACCAAAAAATAATTCTCACTCCCCCTTTTTGCTTGCACTAGCTGGCTACTCAAATCCTCTCATCATGAGCTTAACTTATCTTTTTTTTTGTACTTGATGCTTATCCAAGTGGGGAAAAGAAAGAAGGTATGGGTGAAGTAGAATAGGTGGAAGACCAAGCCATGCCCTATTGTTTGTTGCCATTACTCCCCCCAAAAAAATATCTATATTCTAATTTGTAGGGTTTTCATTAAGCAAGCTTGATTAGTAAATACTATTCTTGATCATCATAGTTTGATATAATAGTCTTTTGAAGTAAAATTTTGTAGCCTTCATGTACTATTTTGGCCTAATCTCTTTGCTTCCCATTAAGCACACACTTAACATCAACATCGAAGGGGGAAAAAAAAGATAATTAGACTTATATCTCAAGGACAACTTACACCAATTGCTTATTCTTCAATTTAACCTCTTTGCTATATTCTATTGGTTATTATAATTTCCTTGTGCATTCAGTGCATAACATTTGGTTACGGCTTCTGAGTTGAAGAATGACCATGGTCCCTTGCCAAAGTTTATAATCCAACGTAAAATTTTAATGCAAACCTCGCATTTGGTCAAATGTAAAATAGTTGTGATATAATAAAATCATCTAAGTAATGCAAACGTTTAGGTAATGGGAAGATTTTACATTACCATATTTGGATACCTAGTAACTATAATGTAATGTTTGGTTGGATGTATGAAGCTTATAATATAAACAAATTTGTAATTTTATTTTCACTGTTTTGTTTGGTTGTATACAGTATTGCAATCAAACAACAACCTCATAGTTATGGTTACCTCTAATTATGGTTAGGTCTGATTGCATTATGTTACATCTAGCCAAAGATCACATAATAGTGATAGAATTGCAAGAGATAGACAGTTACATGGGAGCATAGAGTATGAGGGGGATGTAAGCATTGTGATTTGTGAGTGAAAGAAACATTTTCTAAGGGAGAGGATAGAGAATGAAACACTATAAGTGGGCCAAAGTTTTCATTATAAATGAGTTGGAATTTAGTCATAAGGAGGTTTCACATTGTTCAGTAAAAATATAAGTAATTTTAGTGGCCCATATAGACAATAAAATTCCAATGTAGTTTTAATTACATCACTCAATTGTAATCAAATATGGTCATAAATTCACTATTATCATTTTGATTACATTACCATCTTAATTACACCAAACCACAAGCAAAATAAAAATAGTTAATACATGATTTAACCATACAATTCAACATGTTAGACTGAATAAGTTCACTTGTTGGCCTAAGTTATGACATAAGTAGACATAAAAAAAATGTTTATAGTTTGTCAAACATAAAATTAATTATGATATCTTTTGAAACAAAACATAAAGCACTGCTATTGAAATATTAAAAAGATAATTTTGTTAACTTGTGAATAACACTACCTTTTTTTTGTGTGTATAATTAATAGCTTCAGTGAGCTTAAAAGCGATACAATAAGGTATAGAACAAGAAATGAAAAACAAACTAATCAAATAGAACAAAACATTTAAACGGTCTTTTGCTAATAATCAAGACACATCACAACATCTCAAGAGTTAGGCAAAAATTTAACCTCTCATATTTCTATTCAACAACCCACTCTGAAATTTGTATTTTACAATCACAACCGCTCTCGTTGATTCCAAATACTTTTTTTTTAAGAAAATCAATTCAAGGAGCTGCAGAAGATAAAGTAACTAAACTTTGCATATGCCTCATTGATAGCCCATAGCTCCAAAAATTAACAACACTATTATGATTCACAGAGTTTACATTCTATTGTGTTCCACATGATGCATACTACACTAGATGAATTATTTAGTGCATTTTCCAATTCCTTAGACTTCCAACTTGTTGACATGTCCTTTTGTTGCTTGAAATGAAGATCGCTACTTACGTCATTTGCTAAACACTTATCTCTCATACTGTACTTTGGAGGTATTAGATAATAATACTTCGAATTTTAAATCTGGATGTCTTTATATTGTACAATCAGTCTATTTACTGTTTGTATACCAAGATTGAGTTTAAAGATATTTTGGTTCAACGGAATATTAACATATGTAATTGCATACACTCAAAAATTCTTGCATTATAAACATATGTAATTGCATACCATTACGACATTATTGCATTATGCTTAATCAAAATACATTTAAACTAGACCTTGGTATATAAATAATAAATAAGCCGATATTATAGTGCATGGATTTCCAATTTCAAAGTTGGAAGTATTATCATCCACAGCCCCAATTATATTATACCATCATCAAAAGCCCCTCCTTTTATAGAAAGGGGGTCTACCAACCCCTCGTTACATATTGGCTTACTAGAACAATTTTTTCTTTTTTTTTAATGATGCACATAGAGTTGACAATGGGGCGAGTATGGGGTAGGCTAAGTCATACCCACACCTGTCTTCATTTTCGAAAACTGTATCCATACCCATCAGCTATTAAAAAATAAAATTCATATCCATATATATACCCATCGGATTTTGTGGGGTTGTGGGCTTTATTTAGTATACATAGAGAATGACAATTAATATCCATATGCAGCCCATATCCAAGTACGACACATATTTGGTCATTATAAGATTGCAAAGTAGTCGTATTTGGGGGTATATTATTTAAAAGTGTGAAATCAAGCACACTATTGACTAACTTTTTGCTAGGAGGGCTTGGATTAAACTTCGACTGAGAAAACATCAGAATACTTTGTTTTTCTGTCTTATTGTAAAAACAAATACAGCTAGGGTATAGGTATAAGGGGTGAGGCCTATACCTGAACAGTATTGATACCTGTATCAATACTTGTTTTCCAATACACCTATCCCATATCCATTTAAAACATATTTTTACCACTCATTTGAGTTCTAAATGGGGTGAATTTTTCGAGTTTTAAATGAATATGGTTTTGTTACCATCCCTTGATTCACACAACTACACAAGATTATCGGGCCAAAACCCGAATATTTGATATTAGCCTTTAGAATTTTACTGTCCCAGACATCATCCACAATCAATATTAATATTTGAATGGATAATATTCTAATTTGGCGTAATGTTAGAATCTATTCCAATATCACTATTAATGATGTATTCAAACTAAGTTGAGTTGAGCATGAGCTTTATGTAAAAAAAGTGTCATGCTTCTACATTTGTCGAACCGCGTATAAGAAAGAGAGGTTGAAAAAAAAAAGGAATTAAGAAAACACAATAACCACAGTAAATAAGAGTAGGAAAAATATACTCACTCTTACAAGAGTGAAAGCATAATATAAAAGTACACCCACATATATTAAGAATGACAATTGTATCTCTTTAAAAAGATGATACTCCATAGACATTAGGCGTGGCAACTAAGTTTTTGTAAAGTAAAATTAACGAGCCAAAGGAGTTTCTAAAGGCATAATTTTGTCCCACAAAAGAAAAAAAGAATAGAATGAGGTGAGATTTCTTTTTAGTATTCTGGTCTGGCCATGAAATTATGTGTTTAGTCCCACACTCCCACTAATATGAAAGCAATATCAGTGGACACTAGTTCTACCTCTTCACATTTAAAGAAAATTAAGGTTAGGGTGTCAGTGTTCATCTTAGAGGGTTGAAGGCACATGAAGGTAAAATTCACTTATATGCTAAGGCGTTTCTGGGCAAATTCGAAGTGGACTTGAATCACAGTGGATTTCAGGTCAATTTCTTTTTCTTTCCCCTCCTCTTATCCTTTCTACTATCCTAATATCTTTCACAATGGTTTTTTTTTACTCGTTTCAAATTTACAACAATAGAGTAACTGAATTTCTTAATAATTAAGAATCATGGGTTGGATTGCAAATTAGATGAAATTTGAGAAGAAAGGGCTTTTAAATTTGATACCCTGAAGCCTTGATGTTCTACCCTGGAACATTGAATTTGTTAAAATTTGATACCCTGAAGCATTGGATTTTGACTACTTCGTGTTTCAACTTAATTTGACTATCTTTTGCCTGTTTTTAGTCAATGTGTGAAATGATTTTGACTATTGTCACCTTGTTTCTTGTTGATAATGCCATTGCCTGTTTCATCCCTTAACCTTGTTTAGGTTGATTAATTGAGTTATATGTTACTTTTTCTCATTTAATTTTCATACCATTATGAATTTTGATCTAAATTTGTTGTCTTTGGGGAAGAGCATTGCTAGTGGAATTAAAATAAATAATGTTTTTGTTTACATTATGAATTGTATTTTTGCTTAGAAATATTATTAGATTGGGAACACAACTGGAGGGAAGTTGTTGCATGCTAGTGGTTTACAAAGATTTGCTATTAGGCATGACAAATTTGTAAGTGCTAGAAGTTTGTATACTTATACTTCCATGATTAGATTTAGCATTGTAGACTATAAATTATGCTGAAGTTTTTACACTTATATCCATGTTGTGATTTTAGGAGAAGAAACACAAGATAGCTGCTAGTATAATTGAGTGGTTTATCAATACACATGATAGAAAAGATAAGGCTTTTCATAATCCTGAGGCCAAAGTGTTTGCAATAATTAAGGATTTTGAGAGCATACAATGTTGTGTAAACTTATATACATATATATATATGTGTGTGTGTGTGTGTGTGTGTGTGTGTGTGTGTGTGTGTGTGTGT
>JACYFF010031958.1:21607454-21647440 GCA_017589665.1 Selenicereus undatus | reverse complement strand
TGTGTGTGTGTGTGTGTGTGTGTGTGTGTGTGTGTGTGTGTGTGTGTGTGTGTATCTATATCTATATCTATATCTATACATATTCCATTTAAACTTATTGAACTAGGATTCGACACTACGTATTGTTAAAAAAAAAACGACAAGTAGCTTCTAAGGTTAAAATTCTTAGAATCTACATTAGCAACGAGGAATTATGCGTATGATAAACATATAGGTTATGATAGCCATGGAAGAGTAAGTGTAATAGTTGAGAATATTAAGGTCGAGTTAACCGTTTGGATTAACAATTTTATTAGTTTTGTTTTATTTCATTCGCTATATTAGGCTAATATTGTGTGTTAATTAAGCATACAATGTTGTGTGAACTAGTTCTGAGATCTTCTTAATTATTAGGTGGTTGTGTGAATTAGGAAAATGGGTCAGAACTTAGTGGATGCAATATTATCAAGATCGAATGGAATTATCTGGTTATTTAGGTCTAAGACTCATTTAGCTAAAACAAAGCCAAAAGAAAACAACAAAAGGGGTTGGAGCCCCTTTCTTGGAAATAAAAAGAGTGAGGCAAGGGGGCAGGGGGTATACTTCCCTATTCTCGTGACCCCCAAGCTTGAGAAAAGAGAGAGAAAGATTGAGTAAGAGTAAGCAGAGAAGGAAAGGAGAAGGGGTAGACGGCGACGGCACATCGGTAGCTGGTAGCGTCGGTTCCACCTTGTTGCCTGTTTCACGTAGTAGCCTTCGGGCCAAAAGGAGAGGGAATGAGTGGAGAAGCAGGCGGCAGCAGTCACGTAGGAGCCCCAAACCACCACCTCCACACTAGCCCCACTCCCTTGATCTAAAGAGAGGATGAAAGAAGGGCAGAGAGTGAGAAAGAGAGCGTGAGCAGGGGGCGGACAAGTGCGATGACAACCCATGAAGGAGGAGGGGACTCGAACTCAGCTAAAATCGCCCGTTAAGCCCATTAATCGGGTCCTTCAGCTTGGATTCAAGGTAGGTGGTTCTTAATTCCCTAAACTATTAGTTCATTTGCAAATACTTTTCGAATTGTTCATGAGATTTGAATTTAGTAATTAGAACAGAGTTTCAATGAATTGAGATCCTATGAAGAAGTAGATGGAATAATTAGGTTAAAATTGAGACGATTTTGAGGTCACTTTGTGGGTAGTGCTGTGAAAAGGGAGTTCGAGATTTTAAGCGTTGAATTTAATTGTGGTGAAGTGTTGTTGTTATATTCGTGATATGATTTAGATGGCTTGGTATTGTTAGGTTGTATTAATGCCCTATGATTGATTAGCCTGCTTATTTGTACATTCTTCTTGGGAGCCGAATTGAAACGGATGCGGCTGCCTGGTAGGATAGAACGATTCAATGATGAACCAATTTGGTGAATCGGGGCAGTGGCTACTCCGGTTTCAGTCATGCCTTCCTTTGGTGGCTTATATTGTATTTATGCTATGTGTATATGTTATGGGCTAAGTTCTATGCTAGACCGTTGTAAACATAACTGTCCAAGGCTGCCTCTATGTTTAAAGGTTTTGCACTAAATGGTTTGTCAGCTAAGAGTTTGTTCGGTTGAACCTTCCTTGACCTGCTAAAACCATGCCCAACCATCTTGCATTGAAATTTTCGAATGTTTGAATTCCTCAAGTAATTAGCTTAAGGGTCACTTGTTTGTTACCATGCCCAAAACGATGTCCTGATTACTTTAACAAGTGACTTGAGTGTTTAATTATCCCTTAATGGCTACTAGAAGTTGCTCAAATGAACTACTGAATTAGACAACAAGGTGAACTACAAATAAATATGTTTGCAATGTGCTTAAAGCATGCGTTGACAAGCGTATATAAGAATTGCTTTGATATGACAAGTTCCTTGAGTTTTGTGGTCAATAATGACTGTTAGACCATTCGTTTGGCAAGAGTACTTTTAAGTGAAACAAATTATAAGTAAGTCGCAAACTAATAACTTTTAAGATGAGTTTTAATATTGCTTCCTTTGAAAAGTAAATGCATACTTAGCCATTAACTCATTTATAAGCACGCTTTGTCAAAATGAGTGATTATATGCTTTTCAAAAGTCTATTGACATTATTAAGGCATTTTAGCCTTATTGAGAATGGAAGTACCATTGTCATTATTCAATGAAAAATTTGATGCAAAACGTATTTAAAGTGTGACGCATCTGAAGTGTTTTGGGCTAAGAGGATAGTGCTAGTGAGTTTCTAGGGAGTAGACCTAGAAGTGCGAACCGTAGAGGACCTTGATGAGGGTAGAATACAAGTTTAGGGAGTAGACCGGGGTATACAGGAACCCTAATTCCTAAGAAATAGACTCAGAAGTGGGAACTGTAGAAGATCCTGACGAGGATAAACGCTCATTAACTATGAGTTGTGAGTTATGAAACTCACTTGAAGAGAGAGCATTAATGTGCGGATCCAATGCCTAGAAAATGCTTTCTTACTCATTATGAGTTGAGAACTCCTCGTTTGAGGATTATGCTAGCGTAATTGTTTAGAAATGTGCATGTATCCTTTAAAAAAGCATTTGTGCAATTGCAAATGACCTTCATATAAAGGGGTTGATTCTCTTATAAATACTTAATGTGGTCTAAGTAAAGGTTCTAGCCTTTTATATGTTAATTCCATTCTCTTACGAAACGATCTCCAATGGGTCATACAAACTAAAATCTTTGATATTAAGTGCTTATGTGTGACTGAGTAGCCTATTGTTCTCAATGCCTGGATTTTTGCATGAGTCAGCTTGCTATTGTGTCACGTATGCCTATTGTGTGATGCTAAGTCAGTGTAATTTGCGATTGTCATTGCTACGTTACAAGAGTCATAGGCTAGACAAGTGAAAGGCTTTTGTGCATGGATTAGAGTAAGGGAAGGGTTGCCATCTCAATTTTAGAGGTTATTGAGGTGTTGATGGATATGGGTGACTTTGCATGTCTATTACGTGATATCAAACTCAGTGTGTATGTGAATGTTACTTAAAAGTATTGCGTGTAACTGTTTTGTTTTCTTAGGGTTGAGAATCACTCACTGCGTGTGTGGTTGCTTATCCCCTCTCTATTCCCCTTTTGGCCCGGGTTCTTGAAAAACAGGTAGAAGTCGGTTTGTATTCATTGAGTTAGAACCTCCCTTTCGCGTTGGGAAAATGGTGTTATATGTATATATATGTAATTTTACGATTTGAATGATGTAATGTGATGTATTCGTAGAATCTTATGCATATGTAATCTCAATGCATTGATTCATGTATTGAATATTGATTAGCAGTCGCTCTGAATTGTCATGTAGGCCAATCATCTAAATAGTCAGTTGTTTAGTTTGATTGGTGTTAGTTATTTCTGGGTTGTAAACCCCGGTGCTCTGGATGTGTGATCCGTTGAGTTGTATCTCTTATTCTTATTTTTATAGAATTATATAGTTTGTATACTATGGGTGTGTGGCCCGTAGAGTTTTGATCTCCGGCATGTAGTCATCGAGTCGTAGAATATATTATTTACGTTTTATTGTTATAGGTACCTAATGAGAAGCTTTAAGCTTGAGCTATGGCTAGTTTTCAAATGGAACTATGTCCATTTCATTTAAAAATTTAAGAAATCGCTAACACTTCTAGCCCTTAGGGTAGGGGTGTTACAGTAAGGGGATTTGGACCAGAGTATATGAAAAAGATTTGCATAATTCGCATCGCCATGGTGAATCTCAACTATTGAAGAAAGTCTTCCACACCATACATAGCATGTAAAATCAAATCAATGTGTAGACTGCTAGAGTTGCTTCGCAACCTGTAACTACTCCACATGAATTAGTACTTACCTTTTCTTCTTTTTGGATAAATAATTGTATTCAAGCTTTGTGAGATTTTCAATGGCCTAATTATCTCACTAAATTGGTGAAGACTATCTTACTTGAGACCCAAAATATATTATCAATAAGGACAAACTGAAAATGTTTGCTCCTAAATTCTCCCAGATGGATTTTGCCATTTTCCATTGCAAATAAGCTCCCATGGCTGGCAGGTGTTGTAGCATTTTCCTTACTATCTCATCATTATCAATGTATAGTGAAAATATCCTTTTGGCTCAACTGTTTGACAAAGCCAATGCAGATACTCACGAGAATACTTGAAGCACATTTGTAACAGAGTGTCTAGTATCACACGTACAAAAAGCTAGCACATTGAATGCACCTACCAGGGTCGCAGCTATGAGAATGTGAATCTAAATGTAAAAGGTGTTTATCCATGTCTTGCTTGTTTACTAAAATACTTGCAGCAATCAAAGCCAATTGATGAATATATTAAATGCTATGAATTTGAAGTGTTTTTAACCTGTCAACGAAAGCCAAATTTATTACCTTTCAATTATGGCAATGCTTTTCTACATTTGGTCAGTATAGTATAATTAACTCCAATAGCTTTGTTCATGTTGCTCAATCATAAATTTTTTGGTTTCAAATTTTCTTGACGTCTAAAGTTTAGTGCAGAGACTGATTGACATCTATATTTTTCTTCACTTTCATGTGTTCTGGTTTGCCATTGTACAAAAAGATGAAATACTCTCTTGTGGTTTTCAATTTATATAGATGATTGCAACCATGGAAATATTTGTGTTTTGAGATTATAAGCTCCCTCTAATACCCATTATTACATTCTATGTATATGTACATTATATGTATAGAGTACAGGGTCGCTAGATGGTTCAAACAATGATACACCACATGATCAAAGTTAGGAATGAGATTCACATATGCTTGAAGACACCCTCTCAATCTCTCATGTTTTAGGTAGGTGTATAATTGTCATATTTAAAGTATTGTTGTATTACTATACTGACTACTCATGATGCTCTGCATATAGTGAATGAGACTAAAAGAGGCCCAACTTCATCAAACCCAATCAGTCACGTGCAGAGTGGGTAATGGAATAATAAAAAATATACATGTATGTGTATGTGATTATTCATATTCAGCTTTTATTATGTAATATAATTTTAAAAACAGTAATTTCACAGTCATTGTTGAGGCCATTGAATGATCAAAGCAAATTTGGATCTCTCGATCATAGTACTCAACTTCTACTTCTAGTCGACCTCCACCTAGTTCTACATCTACTGAACATAATGGTGGTCAACCAATCTCCAAGCCAAAAAATCCTAGTTGTCTTAATGACGGAAAAGTTTGGCCTAATCCTAAATCTAAAGTAAATGGAAATCTTGTTGTAGGAGACACTTCAACTCAAGAAGGAAAATCATCAAGGCTTATTCAACAAGATAATCAGAGGGTTTTTTTTCCTAAGTCAAGCGTAATTTTAATTAATTACTTATTACTAATTATATCAAGATGGAATTTGCATTATTTTTTTAGCGAACTAGGGTGGACATAAACAATTGAGTGGAGACCATGCAAGGAACCGACAAACAATCTAAACAAAATGTAGTGCATTCGATAAGTTGTTTCTAATTTTATATAGTTTCTTGCTTACCTTGCCCTTTTTAACTACGAATCAACTCATTACCTTTCCACTAAAAACAATACTGAGTAGGGGCATTTCTAAATTTAAAAAAAAAGGGACATTTCAGCCTCATTATTATCTAATGCTTATAACTCTGATGCAACTTTCTTTGCATTTGCACTCAAAATTTCTCCCTCCACATTCTATTATTGTATAAAGCTCATCTTCCAAAGCCCAACACTTGATTGAAATTACTACATATAAATGTTCATCTCACATCAGTTGTGTTCTCTGGTCATTTTCCAAATCCATCACAACCTATAAAGTTTTCAGTTTGCATATGTTAACTTTAATCATGTGATATGAACTGATACTGACACTAACAAACTGAGCTTGTAATATAAATATTTGTCATAGCTTCTTCTTGTCTTCTTGTACTTGTTCTTATATCCAAGTCTATAATTAATTAAAAACATATTCATTTGTGCTAGATGAGTATATTCATGGTGACATAAAGGTCTTGGTACATTGTCTTCTTGCAGGCATGGCATATAGCTTTTTCTTTGTTTTCCTTTTCTCTTTTTTGGATCTGAAGGTTAATTTGTTTAGTGATGTTCACAATTTGCACATTTTTATTATAGGTTTTAAATGAGTGCAATAACAAGGTGGATCCACATTTGATAGACAAGCTGTTGTGGGAGAAACTGGACAATGTATAACTTGTAAGTTGAACCATTTAATTATTTTGAAATTTGAAAATAAATATATGATTGAAGAGTGGTTCGATTTCTTGGGTTGAACTTAAGAGCATGGATTGGGATCGTTAAATGCGTTGTTGGATTTGTATCTAGTTTTTTATACAAATTTTGTTGTGAAAATGATGGAGGAAGAGTTACAAATTTTTTGTGGATTGGGGTTATTCGATAAGTGTTGTTGAATCACAACTTTTAGGTACTGGTTTTATTAACATTTTACATGAAACAAAGACATTGTGAGGTTTTATTTTGTGGTTACTACTTTCCTATTGCTACTATGTGTTGAGTATTCTACTTAAGCGTCTAATGACAAAGAACCTTTGTCGGTAGCTATCCACACTCTTTTGTTTCTACTTGTCCTTAGTGTCTTAGACCACATTGCTTATATATATGAAGTGCACTTGGCATCCATAATTAAAGAAACTTAGGTTGCAGCTCCAGGATGCTTAAGCTAGTGGACAAAGGTAAATTATGTAAATAAGGTCTGTTTAGTCCCAACAAAGATCCCATTAATCATATATTTTAATTCTTCTCTCTAGTAGGTTAGCTATACTGTATGGGTCCTAGTAATAATTAATGGTTTTAGTGGGTGCTTTAAACAGTTTTTATGAAATCTTTTTTGTGGTCTCATGAAATCGGCTTCTCTACGAGCAGAGATGTCTGTAGATATAAGATTGTCTACATCTAAATCTCCCCAAATCTCATAAAAGCGGGACCCACACTAGGATGTCGTTGTGGTGGTTGTTATTGTTGTGGATTTGTTGCAAAAGGTGATGCAGTTCTATTGAAAAAATTAGCTCCTGCTCCTTTGCATGCTCAAGGCATATGTTTCCTTTATCATGCACGTAATGGCCACTGTACATGCTATTATGTCTCTACCGATTTTTGTGATAATAAATATTTATAATGTATTGGCCAGATGTTTTCAAGCTGCAACCAAGGTGAATGTGTAACAAAATAGGATGGCAAATGAAACTTATATAAGTGATGTCTTTGAACAATGGGTTGTTGCATCATCCAATTGGCTTTTTCTAGCTTTAACTTTATGTGTATTGCAAAGAAGCTTAGCTTCTGGGTGTTGAATTTGCATTTCATAACTATATGAAAACATGTGCTAGTTTTATTAGACAGCATTCATATCTTCATTTCTAGCAACCCATTATTGAACTTTAAATGATGGATGTTAGCCCAACTTTATTTATATTAATGTACATTTAGATGATGAATGTTAGAATAGTTTATTAATGTTGTCGTACTTTTCAAAAATTTCCAAATTATATATATACACATACATACATGCACACGAGCACACACACAAACATGTATGTATGTATGTATTTATGTATGTATGTATGAGTGTGTATACATGCATATATAGGATGTCTAGATCAGTTATCATAAATCAATTGTATACAATTTCTAAAAATATTTTAAAAATTTTGTTAAAAAATTGCTTGCCAAAATTAGTTAATTAATTGTTGGCAACATTTAAAAGTTAGTGATAAAGCATAATCGCATGTTGCCTTTACATGCGTGGAGTACAAGGTGCAATATCTTGATGATAGGGTTAACTACCTACCCATGTATATAGGCGTAGAAAGGGACTCACACTTGTAAGCGTGAAAATAGATGCCCATTCCCTTAGATATAGGAGTGGTTACAATGCTTGGTGCCTTACTTAATAAGCGTGATAGATTTTTCCCTACCCATGTACTACGCACGCTTGACCTAAGTATGGCGAGCATGTTTCACCACCCATATATGAGTGAGAAGATATGATTTTAAGTGTGGGTGGCTGCTTCATTTCCCGTAGTCTAGACTTGGCTTGAGTGAGTAAGTGATTGAGTTGGGCATGACGTAAGCCAAACTTGTTAACCTAAGTTTTCCTTTGATTGAATTATGTCTTGATCAAATTGACCTTTAAGTCTATAGCCAGGCCTCAACATTGTAGTCCCTGGCAAACATATCATTCATATGTTAACTATAGGACTTTTCTTTTAGTTGAGCATAGGGATGGGAGTTATACTCGAACTCGAAAAACCTTTTCAAACCCGCTCCGTTTATAGCAGTTGTGGGTACGAAAAATTAAAAAAAATGAGTATGTGGGGGTACGTTGAAAATAGGTATGGGTATAGGCATCACCTGCCTCATACCTATACCCAGACCCGCCCCCTACACAAATTTTTTTGGGGGGTAAGGTAAATTATTGAGTAGAGTTTTGAACTTCAAAGGTTAGTAGTTTGTTAAGAAAAGGCCCAATACCCCCAACCCAGCCCAAACAATGCAATTCATCCATTTGTGTTGCTCATTTACTATGCCAATACATGACATCACGTGACTCACGATTCACAAACCTAAAATCCTAGCTCATTTGTTGTGTCCATTACTCCCTCATTTGTTATGTCTCTCACTCCCGCATTCCAGTCATTTTCAGAATGCAGTTTTTGTTCATGAGTTAAGTATGAGCTCTTGCACTTAATCTCATGGGTATTGTTTTTCTTTAGAACATTTTGCGTAATTGAATTTGGTTTTATGAATTTCATTAAATAAAAGAAATTATTGTACTCGATGTGTATTACATTTTAATATCTGTATATACGCGAAATATTAGATGGATATGGATATGGGGATAGATTTTGAAAACCCAATGGGTATGGTTGTGGGTATGAGTATGTGTAACGCGCCGACCCCTCTCGGTCGCTGGTCTTACCAATAACGGCTTCAAGAATCGTCGACTGGCGTCACAAATCACCACAAGTCTTTCCTATGTGTTTTGTCATCGCTCACACACTGTCTGGGAAACTTCCCAAGAGGTCACCCATCCTAAGATTGCTCCCCAGCAAGCACGCTTAACTATGAAGTTCTTAAGAGTGGGCTTCCCGAAAAGAAAGGTGCACCTTTGGTGATATAAGTAGTCACTTCGATCCTTTTTAAGCCACACTCGGGGTGTTACAATCACCCCCACTTGAAGCGCACAACTTCCTCGTTGTGCCTCAATAACCATCCGACTTACGAGTCCTCTTGACTGGCGGTCCACACCCAGTATCTTTGCCCCGCTAGGTGACTACCCATGGGCTCTCCATCCACAGGCGCAGCTCACGGTCATGGGTTGGTTTTAATCCTTTCCTAGATTACCTTTACTTTGTCTGTGGTCACTTGGATCAATTCTGGTCCGATAGTCAAGGCCTCGTCAATCTCCTGCCAACATAGCGGAGTCCTACATTTCCTTTCGTACAGTACCTCGTATGGGACCATGCCAATGCTCGCGTGGTAGCTATTGTTGTACGAGAATTCAATCAATGCCAGTTGTTCGTCCCATGCGCTCTTAAAATCTAAAGCGCAAGCTCGCAACATATCTTCCAAGGTTTGGATAGTACGCTCGGTCTGCCCGTCGGTTGCAGGGTGAAAGGCAATACTAAAGTGTAACAACATTTCGAATGCTTCCTGCAGCTTCTGCCAAAATCCAGATTGGAACCGGGTATCCCGATCCGACACTATGGAACTGGGTACCCCGTGCAGCCGTACTATCTCCTCAAGGTAGGCTCGAGCTAATTGATCTCAAGTCCAAGTATTTTTCATGGCTATGAAATGCGCCGACTTCGTTAGCCTATCCACTATAACCCAGATCGTATTATGCTTGCGTTGGGTCAACGACAACCCTATGACAAAATCCATGAACACAGAATCCCATTTCCACTGAGGGACATCCAGCGGATGTAAAAGTGCTACTGGTCGTTGGTGCTCAATTTTTACTCGCTGGCAGGTCAAACACTTTGCCACATAATCAACCACTTCCTGTTTCATGTTACTCTACCAGAACGTTTGCCTTAGGTCCTTATACAATTTATTACCTCCAGGGTGTACTGAATGTGGAGTATTGTGCCCCTCTTCTAGGATTCTTCTTAAGTGCCTCTATGACTGGAACACACACCCGATTATGGAAACGTATGGTATCGTCCTCCTGAACTACGAATCCGGGTGCTTAACCCACCAATATCTCTTCCCTAATACGTTCGAGTTGAGGGTCTATGGTCTGGGCTACTTGGATTTCCTCTATGAGAGTCGGTCAGTTATTGAGGCACAACGAGGACGTTGTGCACTTCAAGTGGGGGTGATTGTAACACCCCGAGTGTGGCTTAAAGGGATCGAAATGACTACTTATATCACCAAAGGTGCACCTTTCTTTTCGGGAAGTCCACTCTTAAAAACTCCACAGTTAAGTGTGCTTGTTAGGGAGCAATCTTGGGATGAGTGACCCCCTGGAAAGTTTCTCAGGCAGTGTGTGAGCGAGGACGAAGCATGCTGGAAAGACTTGTGGTGATTTGTAGGGTCACTCGACGATCCTTGAAGCCGTTATTGGTAAGACCTGTGACCGAGAGGGGTCGGGGCATTACAGTATGGGTATGGAGATGACTTTTGAAAATGGGTATGGGTGCGGTATAACTCTACCCGCCCCTCGCCCATCCCTAGTTGAACCTATGATTATATGATGGTTGCAATCAATTTATATTTACTTCATTTTAAGATAAAAACCAAGTTAATTTAATGTTGAAGAATACTATAATTCTCATGACTCAACTTAAAACAATAAGGGTTATATATTTGCTTTAAAGTTGAAATATGAACATTCAAATTAAATTAATAAAAATTT
This sequence comes from Selenicereus undatus, assembly GCA_017589665.1. Taxonomy (NCBI): domain Eukaryota; kingdom Viridiplantae; phylum Streptophyta; class Magnoliopsida; order Caryophyllales; family Cactaceae; genus Selenicereus; species Selenicereus undatus. The sequence continues at coordinate 21,636,578 of JACYFF010031958.1, read as the reverse complement.
TAAATGTAGTTATAAAATATGACTTATTAGATCTATACCTAAGTGAAACTAGCTCAATCCTGCTTGAATAAACCATTAATTAAGTCAAGTATAAGGAAAACAGCGAATAGCTAATACCGACTTGACTTGTTTTACAAACCCTATTGTTGTGCAACACAAATTTAGATTTTTACAATTACATTTGTTCTAATCCTAGACCTTCCAAATTTGATACAAGCCAACCAATGAGTGTAGGTAAAAAGTATATGAAATTTTATAACCTAAAAAAAGCAAACTATATAGTTATTTTATGGCATCTACAAATGCTTACAACTTGATATTATTTAAAGCAATCATTTTTTCTTTGCCAGCAAAGTATTCTCCTAATCTTGAATAAAAAAAAGAAAAGAAATGACAAGGGAAGTTGTTTCTTTTATTATGACAACCTTGAGGCAAAGGAAGTGATTTAGAAGTAATCTAAGCAGAAAAATAGTCGGCAAAGTGATGTTTGATATGATAGCCCTTTAAAAAATTTCTTAGTGGTGTTGATGTACTATTTTGCCTTGCTCACTTTTCTTCCCCACTAAGCATTCACATCATATCACCATCCCAGGGAAAAAAAAAAGGACAGTTAGAATGAGATCTCAAGGGCAACTTACACCAATTGCTTATTCTTTGATTTAACTTCTTTTGTCTTATTTGCTTTTGGTTATTGTAATTTGCTTATTCATTAAGTATAGAATATTCGTTACGTCTTCTGAATTGACTAATGCCCATGGTCATGTGCCAAGGAATTCACCTTAAACTTTGACCGAAAACATTTTATTTGGTAAGATGTTTTATAATCAAAGTATAATAAAATCAGTTAAGCAATATGACAAAATGGAATGAGGCTGTATCTGTATTATCATGTTACGATACTACCTAGGTAACTATATGGTAATCGACTAATAGGAGAAAGAAAGTTATAGGGAATAGAGAGTATGAGAGAGATGAAAGCGTTGTTGCGGGGACAAAGAATGAAAGATTGCAAGTGGATAAATTTCGATTACGAGTTGGGTTTTCCTTACAAGCGGGAAATAATCACAATTATTTAATAAAGATATAAGTAATGTTAATTGCATATATACAGGGTAGAATTACATGCAGTTTTGATTATGTTACTCAATTATAATCAATCATGCTAATAATTATCATTTTGATTACATAATTGCCATTTTAATTACACCAAAACAACACAAGTCATACAAAAGTTAATAGATAGTTATGAAGCCAAATAATTCAAGAAGTTGGATTCAATAAATTTAATTGTTGACTTAGTGATAAAATCTATTTTTTGCCATTTGTTGGGATTTTCAACAATTTTGACTTCACAAAAAAAAGGTAATAATATAAGTTTGCATAAAAGGGATGTGAATAGTGTGTCAAATATGAAACTAATTGTAACAGTATTTTGAAAGAAAACAAAAATAGAACACCATTGTTGAAATATCTAAGGCAAAGCTATAAACTTGTGAGGACTACTTATAGCATTCACTACTAAAAAAACTAGTCAAATACCAATTTTTCTTATATAAGTACTTTTCGTTTTTTGATGGTGCACAGAAGGTTAAAAACTAAATGTAGGCAGAACCTACATTTTTAAGGGGCCATTTGGTTCAAAAAGTTGGAGTGGAACGGAATTAGAAATAAAACCAAGATTTGTCGGAATGATTTTTGATTCTACCCTTATTTGTTTGGCTCAATCTATGGAATGAGAAAATCAGATTTTAAAAGTATCGGTTTCTACAAAACAGGAGGAAGGCATATATATACTGAAATCCATACCTAGGTTTTTGAATGATTCCTTAGGAATGTGATTTCTATTAAAAAAACACAAATCAAACGTCAAGTATTGGAATCAACGGTTCCATTACCAATATCAAAAAAAGGATAAACCCAATTACTTAAATTCTACTGTCTTAGTTGTTATCTACAACAATTATTTATATAATTTGAATAGTTACTATAACAATTTTCTAAGTATTCAAAATATTCCTTTTAGTTGAATACTTGACCTAAGTTGAGGTGAGCTTGAGCTTCAGTTTAGCTTCCCTTGACTACGTAAGCAATTGTTGAGCATGAACCCAAGCCAGACTTTGGTTATCTTTAGTATGAGGAAACCTTTGGCTGAATTAAGTAGTGATCAAATTGATTCTTAGTCTAATGATTATGTATTAGTTATTAGTTGGTTGTATTAGTAATTAATTGTTAGCTATTTGTGTAACTGTGTTGTATTAGCTATTTGCATTATTTGTTTAAAAAATAAATTATATGAGAGAAAAAGCTAATTTCAAAAAGCTAATAGAAAGAGCTTTTTGAAAATTAGCCTTTTGGATTAAAAAATTCCTTTACAAAACACTTGGATTAAATATTTGAATGAAAGAAATGATTAATTCTATCCTTGAAAACCTCTTCAAAAAGTTCTTTACTAAATACTCTAATATCAAGCATCAATATTATACTGCCACCAACTTATGATTCTTTAGCTTTTTTCCTTTTTTTAAAGATCAGACATATGTTGATATGAATGTTTCAATCACTTCAAATTGCTGTTATTTAGAAATTAAAAAAAATAATTTAAGGTCAAAATGTGCGATAATTGTAAAAACTCAACTCAAGATAATAATAACTAAATCAATGTTTATTTTAATGTTGAATATGGACATCTAAATTATTAAAAAGTGTTACAGCAATTACAAAATATAACCCATTGACTTCTTAGCAAAGTAAATAACGAGCTCAATCGAACTCAAATAAACCACTAATTGAATCAAGTCCAACGAATGCTGACTTGACTTATTTACAAGCTCATTACTGCGAACGTAACTTAAATATTTTATTTTTTTCTAGGAAAGCCAAATTTGATACAAACAAACCAAAGCGTGTTCGTAAGCTGCTTGACATCTCTCATCTCGGGTGGTCGGAAAAGGCATAAATGAACCGAAAAATAAATCAACAATGGAAAAAGAAAGCGATCCTAGAGGCGGGGCGAGGCTCTACGTGTTACAATGCATGGCACTCACGCGCGTCATCTATCCGCCACAAACAATTCATGTGGATATGCCTCGGATTTCAATTTCCATTTTCAACCAGCCGGTCCACCCCCTCTTGTATTTTTCTTTTCCGTCCTCTCATAATTTCCCCAACAGATAAATTTTTTGTTCAAATAAAAAAAAAAAGGGGGCCTTATCCACCTTTCAAAAACGAAAAATCTCAAAACCCTTATCCAGAAAAATAGAAACTAGTTTGCTTAGATCACCTAACCTAGGACAGCTGTTTCATTCGCAGCCCTTAAGATCCCCCCTTGATTAACGGTCGTCATCCTTGACAATTTCCAGATGCAAACTGGATTTTAAAGGGCGCAAGTTGGAATGCCCCTATTTTTTCTCATCTTAAAGTCCAAGACTTTGCTCTCTTCATTCTTCTTTTTAACTTCTACCCTTTGCTTCTCTTCAAAGCTATTAGGAGCCCTTTTCTATTTCTTCAATCTATCCCGTTTGCTGTGAATGATTTAGGGTTTTTTTTTTGATGTTGTTTTGCGTCACAAATGGCTCAAGCACTTAGCAAATCTAGCGGCTTTTCTTCGCTATTTTCTCAAAATCATAATCATAATCATAATCATAGTAAAAGTCGGATCTTTCCAATCAGATGTTCAGTTCCTGTTGGAAATCGGGGAAAATTAGCGGGTTCTTCTTGGAAGAGTGATTTTGGTGGATTAAGAGTTGTTGATCGAAATGGGGGGTTTTTGTCTCCGAAGCAGAGAAACCCTACATCAATTGATGCTAAGGTATGTGGATATATTATTCTGGGTTTTGTTTTTAGGGTTTTCATTTTTGTGGGTTGTTTAGATGCAAATTGGTGAGCTGTGTGTTTTATTTTTTGTTTGTGATGGCTGAAATCCTGTTGATATGGTTATTAATAGTTCAATTGATGCTTTGATTGAACTGCCGATTTACCCATTAAGTTTTTAACAGATTTATGAACCTTTTTGGCGTCTTCAATTGCTGATAATGGTAGAAGGAAACAATTTTAAATTGGGTAAAATTGGCTTGTCTGCAACCCTTATAATTGAATCTGTGGGTTATTTCTAAGACTGTGATTGATATCTGGTTTTGATGTAATGTTTACTGTTCGACTAATGGATTAATTTGGCAATGTTTGTGAAAAACTGATGAACTTTATTTTGTTTGGCAAACTGAAACTGTTTATAGCATCTGATGGTTCTTAGATCCTGAGTGCCAGTACAACAACTGATAGGCCATTGATGTAGTCTTTGTACTTCTCTTTGGGGAAAAAGACTATGGGTACTTCCTGATTTGAATTCCAAACAGCATGGTTTTGTTTGAAGCAATTGGTCTTTTTAACACAATGGGCTTGTTCATATAAATTTGGATATGCATTAGTATTAATTAGTTTGGGACAATAAATAGCTATCTTTTTTAGGCTTATCCAATGAATGAATGCTGGAATATCATATTGGCAAACTTGTCGACATCCATTTTGCAGGGTTAGGTCGACAATCCTTGTGGAGCTGTGAGTTTTGTGCATTTTGAATACTTCAATCATGCTTACTAGGTTTCCTCTGCATTTTTCATTTTGTGTTTCTTCGATTGGTTTTGTTCATTTCATAGGAACATTTTGGACTGCGAAGTTAAGTTGTGGGGAAATGAGTCTATCTCTACCCAGGATTTCAGAAATCTATTGAAAATATTGTATCAGAAGTTCACATTAGGTGAACGAGGCATTGTTTTGAGGTGTACATTTGGCCTTCTGTTTTAGCATATAGTGTTGTTCGGTTTGCCAAGTGTGGGTTTCATATTATGCTTGAAAAAAAGTTTGTGAGTCCTTCGGAGCCTCATATTTTTTTTCGAGCCAATTTCTGTCAATCTATTCAGTTATGGTAATATCAGTTGTTGATTGTGGCACATACAGATAGGTCTTAGCATTGGGAAGGCACAGAGATGGTGGGAGAAGGGACTTCAACCTAATATGAAAGAAATAACTTCTGCACAAGACCTGGTAGATTCTTTGCTGAATGCTGGAGACAAGTTGGTTGTTGTCGATTTCTTCTCTCCAGGATGTGGAGGTTGCAAAGCTCTTCATCCTAAGGTACCCTAGTTCCAGTGGTTTGTATTCTGAACATCTTCTCATCCCTTTTGTTAGACAGGTTGCAGGATAAAGTTTGGTGATGGGAAGGAGGCTAATTTAGTCGTACTCTTGATTAATAGCTAATTTCATAACTTGTGGTTAACTATTTGTGTATCATTGTGCAGATTTGTCAACTGGCAGAGATGAACCCGGATGTTCAGTTTCTTCAGGTCAACTATGAGGAGCATAAATCCATGTGCTATAGTCTTAATGTCCATGTGCTTCCCTTCTTTCGGTTTTACAGAGGTGCTGAAGGCCGAGTTTGCAGCTTCAGCTGTACGAATGCTACGGTCTGTTTGAACCTCCCGAACTCGTTCTCCATTCTAGATGCAACTCTAGGATATTGGTTTAGTGTTTTTTTTTTTGTTTTTTTTTGGCCCCTTTCTATGTTGAAAGAAAGGAAGGGAGTAACTGCTTATAGGTATTCATATTTCGTTCTGATTTTACTTTGATCACAGATCAAGAAGTTTAAGGATGCGTTGGCCAAGTACAGCCCAGAACGATGCACCCTTGGCCCACCAAAGGGGCTCGAGGAGAAGGAGCTTCTGGCTTTAGCCGCCAACAAAGATCTCAATTTCACCTACACACCAAAGCCTGTCCAACCTGAACCCAGACCCGAAATGGAGCCCGTATATCAGGAAGCCCACTCAGAGGCAGGAGCGGCTGTCCCTTCTTCCTCCGACTTAAAGCTTCCATATCCATCGGCACCCATGAAATCTCGCCAAGACATTGAGGAGAAAACTCCAGTTGCTGCTGGAAGACAGTTTTAGGCATCTTTTTCCAGGCAGCTGGTGACCGGTTTCTCTGTACAGTTATGCATTTGGATGTGTGTGTTCATAATAAGAAGGCAAAAATTGTTGAGGTGTTAATATTATTACCTGTAGTTGGGGTCATCGTTTTTATTGACCCAAGCACGTTTTGCTAGTGCATATATGAAGTCAGCACTGGCAAGTTTGGTCTGTTTATTGCCAACCCTATGATTGTGTGCTTAGTCCCTGTAAAAGAATATGATGTTGCATGTAATCTGGGATTACCAGCTGTGTGATTTTATGATCCGATCCATTTTTTTCCTGTTACTAGTGTGCGTGGCTCTCTGTTGCAGTTATTGTCATATGTATCCCTGCATTTTTATGCTTGGGGTGCCAGGCCTGGTCCTGTACCTCGAGTACGTTAATGGGGGTGTCAGTTTAACTAGTTTTGATGGCTAATCCGCTGTTCAGTTGAACGGATAAGAGGAAGAACCTTGTAGTATGTATAAAGAATATTTCTTATTTGGTAAAATGTAAATTCAATAATTTTATTGCAAATAGTCTTCGGGTGAAAAAATCCCTCAAATTATGAGATCGTGGAAGTGTAGATGAATAACAGTATCTTTCTGAGAATATAACACAAAACGCTACAAAGGCCGGAGCATAAATTTCGTTTCGGACATCAAAGTTTGGATAAATAATTTTTTGAACCATCAATTTCAAAAAGTGATTTTTTGATCCATCAAACTTCGGGATCAATAATTTCTGGGACCAAATTGAACCAAACTAACTTTTCAAATTACATAAACTGTCCTAAGTTTTGAAATTTGTATTTTTAACTTCAATCATTAAAAATTTACTTTCAAAATTTTCAATTTTGTGCATGTGAAATCCTCATAAGTACTACGCAAAGTCCTATTTCATTTGGAATTAGTCACGCGACCAAAAATAATTAACATAATTAAATTAATTAATAAATTAATTAAGTCATTTAATTGTGTTTAATGCTTGAATCGCCCTGTCCTTGTCCTGCTCATAATTATTCAGTATTCACATATTGTGCATTCTCTAGAAGGAACCAATTCAGTAGCACTTCAATTAAACTATATCACTGATGCAGTTTTAAAATTAAAAGCCGAATTAACAATAATTAAGACCAAAGTTAAAGAGATTAAGAAGTAATTGTCTGTAATTTATCTTTCTTGTGTTATTTGGGCAGTTTATTTTTAGTATTATTTGGGTAGTTATTATTAGTATTTTTCTTGTGTTGCTAGCTAGTGGCAAGGAATGTAGTAGTTTCAGTCAGTCCTCCGGGGGGTAGTGGGGGTAGGAGGCGTGGAGGGTTTCGGAATGTGCGCATAGTATCTTGGAATATTGGGTCGCTTACGGGTAAGTTTATAGAATTAGTTAAGTCGTTGTGTAGGCATAGGATTAATATAGCGTGTGTTCAAGAGGCGAAGTGGATGGGGGCTAAGTCTTGAGAAGTTGATGGGTACAAATTATGGTATTCGGGGTCTATCAAGGCGAGGAATGGAGTTGGCATTTTGGTTGAGAAGGAGTTGGTAGACGTTGTTGTTGAAGTGAGGCGTAAGAGTGATCGATTTATGGTCATTAAGGTTTTGGTGGGTTCAGAATTAATGTGGTCAGTGTTTATGCCTCCAAATAGGTCAGTCGGACGATATTAAGAAGCTTTTTTGGGAGGAGTTGGATATGGTCATCCACGAATTACCTCGGAGCGAGAAACTTTTTATAGGGGGTGACTTTAATGGCCATATTGGTGTTGACTCAGACGGGTATGATACGGCCCATGGGGGTTTCGGTTTTGAGGAGAGAAATAACGGGGGAGTTTCTGTGCTAGACTTTGCAGTGGCCTATGAATTGTTGGTGGTAAACTCCTTTTTCAAGAAGAATGAGGACCACCTGGTGACCTTTAAGACTGGCTCCTTTAAGACCCAGATTGACTACTTTCTGACGAGGGTGGATAGTCGGAGGTTTTGTAAGGACTGTAAGGTGATTCCTAGTGAGTATCTAGGAACTCAGCATAGGTTGCTAGTGTTGGATGTGGAGTTCAAATGTTCAAAGTGCAAGAAGAGGAGAATTGGGGACCCTAGGGTTAAGTGGTCGACCCTCACAAAAGAGAACGCCTTGTTATTATCAGAGAGGATTACTGAAGAAGGAGCTTGGAGGCCGGTAGAGGATGTAGATACAATGTGGAAAGCTATGGCAGATTGTATTCGAAAGTCGGCGAAAGAAGTCCTAGGTACTTCTAGAAGGGGTGGTAACAAAATGAAGGGTGCTTGGTGGTGGAATGATGAGGTTAATGAGAAAGTCAGGGAGAAAAAAGAGGCATACGCGGATTTCATGAAACAGTGGAGCGGATGGAGAGAGAGTTGTTAGTAGAGCTAGACATAAGGCAACTAAGAAGGCAGCCAAGAAAGCTGTTGCGGTAGCTAAGAGCATGGCTTATGATAGGTTATATCATAGACTAGAGACCAAGGAAGCGAAGAAGGATGTCTTCAAGCTGGCGAGGGCGAGAGAAAGGAGAACAAGAGATTTAGGCGTTGTGAGGAGCATCAAGGATGAAAATGGTAAGGTGTTATTTGAGGATGCAGAAATTAAGGAGAGATGGCAAAGATACTTTTCCAATCTCTTCAACGGTGAAGGGAGGGATCCAGAGTGTGGTGAGAGGAGAACTGCTACGCAAGAGGGTGGTTATATCAGCAAGGATGAGATTAAAGAGGCCTTGAGGAGGATGCCCAAGGGTCCAGATCAAATACCGGTAGAAGTGTAGAAGTGTTTGGGGGAGGAAGGATTGGAGTGGTTAACGGAGCTTTTCAATATTATTTTTAGGACCGCTAAGATGCCCGAAGAATGGAGGTCTAGTACAATTATCCCTTTGTACAAGAACAAATGGGACATTTAGGATTGCAATAGTTTTAGGGGTATAAAATTGCTCAGTCACACTATGAAGTTATGGGAAAGGGTAATTGAGAGGGGGTTGCGGAAGGATGTTTTAATTTCAGAGAACCAATTTGGTTTTATGCCAGGGAGGTCGACCATAGAGGCGATTTACCTCCTTAGAAAACTCATGGGTTTATAGAGATAGAAAGGTGGATCTCCACATGGTGTTCATTGACCTAGAAAAAGCATATGATAGAGTTCCACGGGAAGTGTTATGGAGATACTTGGAGGAGAAAGGAGTGCTACCCTTGTACATGCAAGTTATTAAGGATATGTACGAGGGAGGTAGGACGAGTATTAGGACGCTAGGAGGGGTCACTAATGACTTCTTCATTGGTAGGGGCCCGCACTAGGGTTCAGCCTTGAGCCCTTTTCTTTTCGCTCTAGTTATGGATGTACTTACAAGCGGGATTCAAGATGAGGTACCATGGAGTATGGTTTTTGCAGATGACATTGTTCTTATTGATAAGACTAGACAAGGAGTTAATGATAAGTTGGAGCGATGGAGGCATACTCTGGAATCTAGAGGTTTTAGAGTAAGTAGATCGAAGACGGAGTACCTGCATTGTTGTTTCAGTGGAAGGGTAAGTGCGGGGGGAGAAGTCACCCTGGATGGGAGGCCGATAACTAAGGTCGTCAAATTTAAGTATCTAGGCTCGATCATTCAGTAGAATGGGGATATTGACGAAGATATTAACCAGCGAATAAAAGTGGGTTGGCAAAAATGGAAGTATACCTTAGGTGTGCTGTGTGATAAGAGGGTGCCCCTTGGATTGAAAAGCAAAGTCTATCACATGGCAGTTAGACCGGTCGTTCTTTATGGGTCGGAATGTTGGCCTCTAAAAAAGACCCAAGTTCAAAGGTTGACGGTAGCAGAGATGAGGATGATAAGGTGGATGTGTGGTTATACGAGGATAGACAGAATTAGGAATGAGGTTATCAGGGACTTAGTTAGAGTAGCTCCCATTAGAGATATGATGAGAGAAACAAGACTCCAATGGTTTGGTCATGTGAAAAGGAGGAGTGTGGACGCTCCAGTGAGGAGATGTGAGAGGATCAACATCCTCGAAGGCAGAAAAGAGAGGGGACGACCAAAGAAGAACTTGGACGAGGTGATTAGAGAGGACTTGAAAGTTGTCAGTTTGACGGAGGACATGATTCAGGATAGGAAATTGTGGCGGGATAGGATGAGGATCTTAGATTGCGGAGAGTCTACCCCGTAGTTTTCTTTTGGCTGTTGTGGCTTAGTGCTGGTAGTGGTTTTTTCGTATGTTGTGTTTATATGCAGGTTATACTGTCTTCTGAGAAGAGTGCTCGTATGCTTATAGCTGGGTGCCCAGGTATATTACCTTCCTCCTTTATATTGCCCTTATATTTCATAGCTTCAGCAACTGATTTTTTTATTTATCTCAATCATCCCTCGCTATAGAATCTCTCTTCTATCAAATGTTTTCCCATTAAATGTTTTCGCAAAATCTTTCTTCTATAAAATATTTTCACAAAACCTTTTTGTGGGTCTCTTGGAATTAGCCTCTCTACGGGTAGAAATGCCGGTAGAGGTAAGGTTGCCTACAGCTGGATCTCCCTAGACCCCGCGAAAGCGGGACCCACACTGGGAGTTGTTGTTGTTATCTTTCTTCAGTTAACGAAATTAGACATAGTTAAAATCTGATTTAAGTATTAGTACTCTATTTCAGCATAAACATCCTTTCCAAAATCCAAAAACACAAAAATTCATTTTCTTAGCATGATATAAAAATCCAAAAAGAAAAATCAATCCAAAAATCAACTGAAAAATCATCTGAAAATGCAAAGGAAGAAGAAGATGATGGAGTATAAGTACTATATTATTGAGGAATTACAGAATGTGTGATAAAGAACAAAATTCAAAAGAATTAAACAAAATCATAAGCTCAATAGTTGAAAGACAAGATGTATTATCCGATGACAATAAAGAAAGAAATAATGTCAAATTAGAAGAAGAAATATATCAGCAGATGAGCCTAATTAAACTAAAGGATCTTAATGTTGTTTTTTGTTATGAATTTTCGTAAGTATATGGTTCTATCGTTGTAATACTTACGGGTATCGTCCTCAGGAACAGGTCGAAATTAGATTGCTAACTAATAATCTAACCAAATATCATTAGAACGCATAAAGTAAATAAGTGATTACCTAGACTTATCGTGAGTTCATCTCAACCTCATTTGTAAGCACATATGTCTAATATAAGCCAATTAGGCACGACAATTACAACCACAAACAAATATAGCAAGCATCAATAGATTAAACACGTGAAATTCTGAATAAAACTAAATAGCAAAATCGCAAGAGCCAAACCCATTAACAAGAACCGACAACCCAAAATTAAAGTTTATTGGAGCTTATTACCAGAATAAGAGAAGAAGCAAATGAAATGAAAACTGATAATTTTGCACCAAAGACCAGAATTTCACCACAAATTAGCAAGGCTAAAGTTGCTTACACAAATTTCTGAGCTTAAAAACAAATCTGGAGTTGGAATAAAATTACAAATAGTTAAAATTGGAAACTGAAAAATTCTATTCTATGCTACCCTAATTTGCTACCCTCCAACTCTTTTCTTTGACCTCCTTTTTATTGCTCTGTTTTCGGCCCTCTTCGAAGCTCGCCTTGCGCCTCTTCAGCCCCCTTTTTCTACTTGCAACCGTCAAAAGTGATGATGACAATGAAAGATAACGGTGGGTAGAATTAATGGGATGAATAATGGAGGAAGATGAAGGGGATGAGAGCTGCGATTATGGAGGAGGAAGCTGAAGGGGCACGCCCCGTGTTTTTTGGTTCCTCTAGTTGTGCAACGAAGAGGAAGAAGAAGGCCAAGGGGGAGGGGAAGGGAGTCACGTGAGAGGCATGCTAGGGATTAACCGATTAAATGAAAAAGAAGGCTGGGCTGAGGAAGGAGGGGAAAGGCGGAATGAAGAACCTGGCTGGGTCGGCCCATGTGAAGAAGAAAGAGGGAGAGAAACGAAGCCTGGGAGAAAGAAGGCAGGCTGGAGTCGGATTTGGGCTTGGGTCGCCAATGCAAGAGAAAAGACTGACTAGGGAAAATGAGAGGTCGGGGAGAGAGCGATTGGGCCTACCGTGACTGGGCTGCGCTGCTTTATTGGGGTCATTTGGTCTTCTTTCCATCCTCTTTTCTTGATCCAATTCTTGAGCAAAGCATTCATTTCTTCCAAATTTTCTAATTCCTACAAAATAAAAAAAAGTACATTAAAATTCTAATTTAATAAATTTTTTTGGAGCAAGTAATAGATAATAAAGGGTATAAAAGATTATAATTTACGGTTGAACATTCCTTTAGAAGAAATTGGGAAGAGACTAGATAAAAAAAAATATGTAAAATGGTATTACACGATGAAATTAATGAGATTAGAGAACTTACTATAGAGTTGAAATCGAATCCAATCTGATCAACAATGTTGTTTCCAAACTTGAAGAATTAGGTGAACTTTCTAGAAGAAATACCCATTTTATGAGACCTAGGTACGTTCCACGATGGCGTACAACTAACTTTTCCTTTGGGTTTATCTGAAGCAAAACCACATCCTTTCAAGAAATTGGCCTACATAGACTGTTGGAAGTTTCCTAAACTATATCAAACATAGTTTCTCCGGCATTGTTGCCAACAGGTATGACTCACTAGATAAGAAAGGTAAAAATATAATAACAGTGATGAAAACACCAATTGCTATGTTCAAAAATTTACTTACGGAAATTGAAATTGAATTTATCAGAGATAAACTTGATTCCGAAGAAAAAGCTAGAGAATGACAAAGAAAGATTAACAACATAGAATTATGAGACATGAGATATTCGGAGAATTATATTATTGAATTTAGTCAATATTCACAAAATTAGGCATAATGAAACCAGTCTTGGTATGTTTTATGACAAACTAACATATCCAATTAATTCTATAATCAATCAAATATACGTTACATGGCTTGAAAATGGGTCAATGATTAGTGTCCTGGTCTCAAAAAACAAAAGAAAATAAATAAACAATTTCTAATCTATTGGGATAGTCCTCGCCAATGGAGAAAAGAATATGAGAGGAGAAAGCTTTAACAAACAAATGGGAGAGAAATATAAAAGAAAATATTATAACAAGTCAAGCCCTAAAAAGCGAAGATTTTTTCGAAAATCCGCTTATTGTCCTACCTGAAAAAACAATTGTAAGTGTTGGGCGAAGAAGTAGACCATTGTGCAAATGCATGTAAAAATAGGAAGAACAACAAGCTTATAAAAACTTTGGGTAGTCTTGATTAATTTAAGCTTAAGGAAGAAGCTCTAGATACAACCCTAAAAAATAACAAGGGAATTGTTGAGATTATACTGGAAGATGAATATGATGAAAATAATTATGAAAAAACTAGTCACAAGATTAGTCTAGGTGATCTTCAGGGAGAAGAATTTTTTGTAGATAATGAGAATAAAGAATTTAAATGAAATTGGGTCATTCCCATAATTCAAAAAGACATGATCTGTAAAAACTTCATCTTGTAATTAAAAAATAAGCATGTATGTGGAATGATGGAAGGAGATCTAGAAATTAAAGACTGTGAGTATGATGTGGGAGAAGTTAATCTCATTGATTAGGAAAATATCCTTAAGCATAACAAAAATATAAAGTATAGGTATATCCATGTTGGAAGTGTCTAAGTACAAATGACTCCATTACAGTATTATGGCAAAGGTATTATTCTTTATGATTTGCTATGTGATATCAGACAAACCAAATTTAATAATTAAATTATCACAGAGATTAAGACCAATTTATGTAATGGATTAGTAGGATTCAATTGTCGACATGTATATTATATAAGCCTAAAAGATGAATTTACCAAAAGCTTCCTATTTCTTAAAATAAAAACAGTTGGGACGCACATGAAAAGAGAATGATACACACTAAGAATATTTTGGAAAATATTCTACAAACTAGATAACACTATAGATCTAGAGACTAAGATAGCAATGATAGAGACAAAAAAATTTGAAAGTCCTACGCCAATGCAAAAAATCCAAAGGATAAAATCCAATTCTTAGGAGATAAAACTTATAGGTATTGGATATCTAACTTTGCCAATCCCAAAAAAATCAACAAGAAAAATGTAATAAAAATTAATGAGAATGGTAAAATTACTATTAAATTCGAATTATTAAGAAGCATGAGTGCAAGTTCAGAATGAGGAGAAAGACCTTCGATAGCTAAAAAAAAGTTTAAAGAAGATGATACAATTAGTATGACCAATGAAATGATTAGAATGAGTTTTAAGCCTGCAAGACACAAGACAAATCAAAGTATGAGTCTAGATAAGAAAATCAGTGTGTACAAAATGAGAACTATTAGTAAACCAATCTATCATGATGAATTAGTCAAAAATATAATTATAGAAATATGCTATGAAGTCACCACTACAAACCCTAATAGCATCTATATCCTAACAAATGTATGTTCAGAGTGATATAATAAATATGAATTATGTGCCTACATCGATAGCGGTTGATCTGTTTGTTTCGAAAAAAAGATCTTTATTTTAAGAATTTATGTGGAAAAAAGTCAAGAATCCTTTACCAGTAAGGATAGCTGATAATAACATTATGAGATACAACAAACCCATAGAAGGGTTATTTATAGAAATAGGAGAAGTCTAATGCATTATACTAGTTCTATGGACTATGGATCAACCTTCTTATGATATGATTATTTAAAATAATTTTCAGAGGTTATATTCTCCTTGCACACACCCCATAAACCAAATAATATTCACAATAAATGGTCACTTAATTCCTCTTGATAAATTAAATAAAGCTTACACACACCAGAGGATTGAGTTTACATACAGCTAGTGTGGTAAGAAGGTAATACTTGCATAACGTGAGATAGCACTAACAATCTCACTACTTGAGATATCTATTAAAGAGCAAAATTTTTGAACAACAAGAGAATTATGCAAAGAACTCTACTCTGATAATTCGCTAAAATTTTGGGCTAAAGATAAGACATTTGAATCACTTTGTTAAATCCTAATACTATTATCCTAGTCAAACAAATGGTGTATACATATCAGAATATTCAAGAATTTCACAAGCAAATCAAAGAACTTTTGGATAAAGGTTTCATGAATAGTAAGAGTCTTCACACTAGCCTCACTTTTATGGTAAGAAATCATGCTGAAGAGAAAAGTGAAAAAGCTAGAATGGTAATCACTTACAAAAAGCTTAACGATAATATTGTCTTTGATAGTTATTATATTCCTAACAAAACTGTTCTTTCTAACAGAATTCAAGGAGCCTCTTAGTTTTCAAAAATGGACTGCAAAAGCAGATATTGGCAGATAAAAATGGATGAAGAAAACATTCCTTTAATAATTGCTTTTAGTGCCCCTCAAGGACATTATGAATGGATAGTGATACCATTGGGTCTTAAAAATGCACACCAAATATTTCAAAGAAGAATGTAACATATTCAAAGATCTTAATTGCTGTCTGGCTTACCTCGATGGTATCCTTGTTTTTCGAAGACCATAAACAGTATGAAGATGATGTCTTAGATGTCACCTAAAGATGCATTGAGCATAATATTATTCTTGGTAAGAACAATGCCATTTATACCGAACAAGAAATCGAGTTTTTAAGTCTAGAGATAAAAGTTGGGCAAATCATACTACAAAAATATATTCTAGAAAAAATAGAAAAATTTCCTAAAAAGATTGAAGATAAGAAGCAATCAAAAATATTTATTGGATCTCTATGCTTCAGATTTCATTAAAGATCTAGTTAAATTGAGAAAATTATTGCAACAGAAACTCCAATAAGAAGTAAGTTGGATATGGACCCCTAGCGATTCAAAGATTGTCCACAACTTCAAAAAGATGTGTAAAAATCATCATGTTCTTAATTCGTCTAATGAAGAAGATGATTTAATTCTTAAGACATATGTCAGCAACGAACATTGGAGTGTAGTACTCAAAATCAAAGAAGGAGAAAAACTCAGCAAATATTGCAATGGAAGTTTTAATAAAGCAGAATGTAACTATCAAACAATAGAAAGTTCTTAATTTTTTTAGCCCTAAAACTTTTTCTTATTCGAACTGATTACAAAGGAAGACTTGGTTTTGTGAAAAAACATTGATCACATATGTAAGCGCAAGGGAAACTCTTGCGTTGACAATTATAGTTTAACTAGTTTTCTTTCTTTATTGAACATATACAGGGATCAAAGAATTCCTTGGCAGATAGTTTAACTTGAGAACCCGCCAATGGTGATCATCAGAGCAGAAATCCTATCGAAAAAGGAGAAAATCTAAAATGAAATGCCATTACTACTAGAACGGGTTTTTCCTTCTAGTAGAATCCTCATAGATATTTTTAAATTCTATACAAAAATTAGATCATGCTTTGATTTGCTATCTTTTGCATATCTAAAAGCACAAAGATTTAGCATTTTAGAGTTACGAATAAATTACTTAAGGTGCCCTTATGATATTTAAGAAAAAAAAAGTTCTCATGTTCAAGAAAAATGGTTCAAAAATTGGTATGCAGCCTGCATCAACTACTATCATAATTATTTTCATGATATTTAGGAGTCATGAAGTACTACGATTTTCTTTCCTGATATATGTAGAGTTGAGAGTGTTAGATTCCTGGTAAACACAATCTCTTTAGATGACCCCATCATGAATGCCTGAGAGTATGAAATGATAATTTACCTCATAGAAATCCCAAATCCAAAATACCCATTCTTTTTAAGACTAAGTAAGTTTTAACAATGCATGTTTAATAGGATCCATTGGATTCTCATATCTCCTGATGGTCCAACAAAAATTCATACAATACAAGTCTGTATATCGACGTACATTGCACAGTAATTGAGCATGAAAATGAAAATATCAAATCAGCCAATTACCTTGTTCAATTGGATGATTTAAACGATCCCAATGACGAGAATGGTTTCCAGAATGGCAAAAAGTAGTTAGTGATTCTATTTTGGCAAGAGACATTAGTTTTTACAACATTTATCATCAAATATGAGCCTTAATTGAGCAAGGGAAAATACTAATACATTGTGGGAACACTACTTTCGTTTATCATAATGCTCTCAGCAAGTATATGATGCTGGAATGAGTTACTTTAGAAGGTGTCTTTGATTATCTCTTTGATGTTGGAGCAAAAAAATTCTTATTAGAAAAAGATAAAATAAATATCTTCATAAATTATTTGAAAGATAGGATCCAAAACATCTTCAATTTGATGAAGATTTTGATGATTATACGGATAATGATAGACTGTAAGACATTATTGGAGATGAAGACATGAAGAATCTCAGTATAGATAACTAGTCTTGTCACCATTAAAGGCTTTGAAAAGTTGTTGCACCATTATTGTACTATTTTATCAAATGTCAAGTCAATAAAATGATGCAGTCTACTGTAGTCATGTGAGTGCAGCTGTAGTCATGTGAAAATATCAGTATATATACTGTAGCCATTAGGGCATCATATTTAGTACATCTCCTCTATAAAAGGAGAGGTTAAGGTTTGAGAAGAGACATGGGCATTTGAGTATATTTGAGCAAAAGAGAAGTTGAATATCTTTATCTCTCTCTAAGCAAGCATCTCTAAGAATCTTAGTTGTTTAAGTCTCTTCAAATCTTTCCACTGTAATATTATCACTTTCAAGTTTTCAATAAAAGAAGTTTTTAGTAGGAAGCATTATTCAATCGAACCTTATGTTTTAATTATTATGATTTTTTCATTAAAGTTTCATTATTTTAGAAATATAAAAACTTGATTGGTTATTACGGTCCGAGGTAGGGAATGAAACAGATCTGTGCTGTGCCTAATCTAAGGAAGGTGGGGTTGAGATTAGTAATCTCTGTAAACTGGAACCTAGAGGAAAGCAAGGGTCCAGCGTCGACTAAGTTTAGATAATGGTCAAGACTCTCTAATTAAGCTTTAATTATTTTTGCTAAGCATGGTGGACCTCTAATCACAAAAAATATAATATTTATGATATAAATAGTAGATTGTGATAACTAGTATCAGTACAGTCATTATAAGAAGTTTAAACATTAATATAAGCTTCATTTTGTAAAAAGCCCAAAAATTTGAGTATTTGCACTTTGAACCACATTTGGGTCAAAAGCAAAAATTTCATAAAGTTCTGTGTCATAAAAATAAATATTTGTCACCAAGAAATAATTTAACCCAAAGACTCATACCTCGAAAAGCATTTACACTAAACTAAGGAGTCGCAAAAATATTTTTCAAAAAACATGGGGCCATTATATATTTACACCAAACCTCAAAGGACCAGAAAGGAATTTCTTCAAGGCCTGGTGCTAAATCTTTGCGATATATTTCAACTATATAGGAAGAAGAAACCTCTTAAATTTTCCCGACTAAACAAACATTATTTGATTTTCCACCGAACAACATTCAATAAAAAGCATACAAATTTGATCCTCTATGAAGCACACATTTACAAAGATAATATTTTTCATTCAGTACCACAATTAAAGTTCTTCAGTAAGGATTTCATTAATTGTTAGGGGACCATAAATAAAAGAATTGTGTGAAATAAATAAATAAATGAAGAAACAAATAAAGCAATTGTGCCTTGCGTGCACTTAAATGCGTAATGCCCCCTTTTCAAACTAGTATAAAACAATACATATTTCGAATGACCCTTACTCTCCCATGGTTCTGAAACCCTAAATCCATGCCTTTAGCCGCCATATTCTCATTGGTCGGCCTGCGCCTGTGATCCTACATTTCCTTGTCGTGCCCTCCCTATTTTCTAGTAGCTTTCTCTTCTATTCAATGAAGCGTGTTCACCATTCAACTCGGTTTGCCGGCAGCTGTGTTAGTGGTTGTTCTTTCATTGCCGAACTGGCTTGGGTCTGCCTTTGGTGTTCCTTTTGTGGTTCATGGCTGCACTTATTTGCCTATTCGTGCTAGCTCCCAGCTCCTTTCCGAGCTCCTGTCTATAGCTGTTTTTTCAAATATGTTCGACAACAGCAAAACATTAGTGAGATGAATTCTGATAGGCCTTCGGTGCAAGAACCTATTGCTGAGAATTTAGATAACAATCATCAAGTTTTCTCTATCTTTATTGATAATTTGCTTGAGGATTTGAGTAATATCAACTTCAAAGATTTGTTTAGTAGTTTTGAAGAGGTGTTAGATGCATATATTCTGAACAAACTTGGGAGAAATAGTGGTAGAAAGTATAATTTCATTAGATTTGGAGACATTCAAGGGAATATGAAATCCGTTGAGCATATGAATGCTAAAATTGTTGGTGGTAATAGCTTGCGAGTTTCTTGGGCTAGATTCCAAGAAAGATTGCCACCTTGAGGGGGAAAGGAAAGCATTTCTTCTCAAAAGAATTATATTTGCAAGTGGGGTCCCAAAGTTAAAAGCATCCGTAATCAAGATACATCATCCCCTTATAAACAAGCTCTTTTGGGCAACCCAAATGGCAAGAAAAGTAGTTAATGTTGTTGCGGAGACAGATGTACATGAGGCACTCTCAGGTAATAGTAAGACAATTATCCAACCTTTAGAAAATGCTTGAAGTCACCCGATTTATATTGAGAAGTTCACCCTCCCCCCATGAACCAAGTTATGGATCTTCTAAGGAAGGAGATGAAGAGGTTGATAGCTTCTTTCACCCTTTTGATGCTCCTCTTGAAATGGATCTTCAAGTCCATAAGAAAAAGTGAAGGATGTAAACATTCGGAACAATGGTAAGAACAATCGTAGTAAGATTTCCAAGTCCAATTAAGATTTGCCTGCCTCCACTGAAATTGCAAAAGAAACTTTGAAGTTGGGGAAAAAACTTAGTATTCTATCATCAGAGATGAGACCCTAGCAGTTAGAAGAATAGCAAAAAGCCTAAGGAAGGAGATGGCAAACAAACAACAAGCTGAGGGTTCTTCATCCGAGGTTTTCTTCTGGTCAATAGTGCGTTAGTTGAATCGATGCCCACATCGGGACCTTGTAGTCTCTAGAATTTTTTTACTTATGTAAGCTTTAGTTAGAAGTTATATAGAAGTCGTATTTTCTCCTTTTTATTTTATAGCTCATGCCAACTTAATAATAGGGAAAAATATGCCCCTTTTTCTTCTTAAACATTCCATCGTCACTATGTACAATATCGCTCCACTTTGCCCCTCTCCCACCCCCCTCCTATCCCCGCCAAAAAAAGGAAGATATATGAATTGAATTGATATCTAACAATTATACTAAGACATTAGAACTGAATTACTTTTTGTGATTCCTTACATACCTCTTCCTCATTTAATTTACATAAAATAAAATTCAATAGGTCAATGCAGAATTACAAATAAGTTTTTGCAACCAAAATTTATAATAGAAATTATAAAAAAGTGAAGAACATCAACTTTTTTCTTCTTGTCATATCCAATGTTACTTTTTTATTGTGTGTGGCTGTTTAAATATCATCCTATAAGTTCAATTCAAATGGTAACGTATCATCACAAGGCAAATAGAGGTGGTCTTCACAGGGGGTGGGGGGTGTGTGTGTGTGTATAGCAAAACCTTATAGTAGTTGTCACTATATGACAACCATACAACTAGGTGAATATAGACAATGTATTTATTATACTTTGATTTGAATTGTTAATTTAGATGTTGTTTTTAAATGAATAAAAGCATATTATTAAAATCATAAAACGTTTACGAATATTCAGGAAAAAAATTTACTAGGCTGTTTGGACTTTGTTTAATCCACTAATTACCCTTCAATGTTTCTGATGACCTCCTCAATTTTCTGACAACACATTCAATTTTTTGGGAGCAACATTCAAATTTTCCAGTAACATATTTGAACGTTCTAGCCACAAGTCCATTGTCGGCCAAGGTTGCCATTTTAGCCATCCTCCAAACTTTGTCTGTACCTTTGTTTCTCATCTCTTTACGGCAAGCATTGGGGCAATGTTGGGCATTCATCGCCGCGCAACTCACTAGCGGCCATGGAAGCCATTTTCGATGAGTATAATGCTAGATTTCGATCTACTAGTTGGCACTTTTTCCGGTCTGTTGGTCGGTGCTGGCGCATGGCGCGGGTAGGCCTAATCAAATTTAGGGTTTTCAAGGTTGGCATTCTTTTTTTGTATCTATTATTTGTTGAGTTAAGTATAATGAAGGTCGTGCTCAAGGGAACAAAAAGCATCGTGCCGCGATTGTCGAGTACTTATTGTATGCTTAGTGTGCTTTTGCTTGGTCAGGGGTTTGAGCTGCGAGGTTGTTATATGTTTGTTTTTTTTGCTGATTTGCACTTGCCTTTTGATATCTTTTTTTCGTCCGTGCTTTATTTCCTTTTGAATAACTTTTCCACTGCTGATGTCTTTATTTTCCTTTTGTTAGTGTGATTATCCTTTTTACAATATATAAAATTTTTCTTTGATAAAAAATGTATGAAATCTTTCACGATATTATTTTTCCTTTTCCTCCTCCATACTTTACGAAACCCTAGTATCCCAAAGTTTATAAATTCAGTTGTCTCCTTCTCAACAAACTTTTGATAAGACCATCCACCACATTAACAATTGCATATCAACGTATTTGATAAAATCACTCACTGTTGTCTCATTCTTGACAAACTTTTGAGAAGACCACCCAACACCCACTTTCTTGAGTTTCTTAAATCGTTCTGTTAAATCACATCCCTTTTTTGCTAATTAAAAATATATATTTATGAGTAGCAAGTCATATTTTTATTTATCTTGACTTTATTGTTATGTTGATTGTGTTAAGTTCTTTTTATTTTGATATGACCTAACTTGTTAGTTATGAATAATTTTTCAGTACAATTATTTAGAATAATTTATAATTGTTTAATTATTTAGACTTGTAAGTTTTGAGTAGTATTTTGAATTCTTATATTTATGTTTGTTATGTTGTTAGTTGTGGATAAGTTCGTAGTTTTTATGATAAATGTATTTAGGTTTAAAATGTAATTTTTAATTGACCATTTATTATTTACTTTAATTGAGAAATAAATTATATATATTTTTGAAAGCAAGAGAAGCAAATAATATAGTTGCTCTTCTTGCAATAACAATAATTCTAAGTATAGTGTGAAAAATTGATAATAGTATTCTTAAAAAAAGGTAGTTGAATTATTAAGAAACTAATTTGGAATATTGCCTTTCTTTTTTCCTCTTTTTTTCTTATTAATATGTTGTCAATATGCAACACTTTAAGTGTTTTTTCCGCTCTAGAAGTTAGTACATTATGAGGATGTGCGATAAAATGGTGAAAAATTGCGGATGAATACAATGAAATGAGTTATTTTACTCATTCGAAGAATGAAGATAGAACAAGTGAGGATTTGGATGATGACAACATATGGATGTCATTTGGCAAAGAATTTCAGGATTTTACCATGAGAGATATGATGAAACTGATATTTAGATCTTTGGATTTATGTGGTCAACTTTATAAAATGCAAGCGAAATCAAAAGGCTTTTGAGTTCAGTAAAAGAGATCATGCAAAAGTAGAAGAAATGGGCATCCAACATCAATAATCTTTAAATGTTTTGTAGGGGGTGAACATGATCCAAAGCGCCTAGAAGACCCTAAAAGGAAAAGGATGACAAAACAGTTGACAAGTGTAATTATCCAATAGAAATTCAATTCAAACAGATCAAAGAAGCAGACCATTGGATTGTTACTAGATTTGTGGCTGAACATTCACATGCTCTCGCAAAACCATGACGTACGGAATACTTTAGGTTCGTAAATATATAATTACTTTGTTTATTTTTGTACTTCTCACTTTATATATAATGTTCTTAAATCATGCTCTACTTTTATTTTAATTGAAAAAAAAAAAAACATCTCATAGGAAATTCCAGACGAAGATAAGAAAGAAATGGAACAAATGTATGATGTCGACATTTGCCATGTTGCATATATTTATCTATGACAAATCGAGTGGGAAGCATTGAAGAACTTCAATAGCTAAAAAATGGCACAAAAAATAATCTCTACAGGCGTAGGAATGAGCAAGCTGAAGGAGGTCATGCTGAAGCTGATTTCGCATACTTACTGGGCAAAAAGATGTTGATCCGTCATACTATCTGAGATAAACTAAGGATGACGAGGGAAGATTAGAGAACTTATTTTGGTATGACGAAACATTGCAGTTGGATTATAAAACCTTTGGACATGTTCTTGCTTTTGCAATCACATATAGATGTAATGAATATAATAAGCTATTGGTCATGCTTGTTGCTATTAACCATAATCTTAAGACAATGACTTTTGGTTGTGCTAGAATACCGCATGAGAACAAAGCCTCTTTTATTTGAGTTTTGAAGTACTTGAAGGGGGAAATGGACAAAAACCAGAGACAGTTGTGGCAGATGGTGACAAGGCTATGGCCAATGCAATTAAAGTGGCATTTTCGGAAGAGCATCATAGGCTATGTCTATGGCATCTAATGAGAAATGTGCAATCGAAATGGCGGCTCTCAATTTGTAAATGGTTTCATCAAATGCGTTAACCAGTATCAAACTCTACAAAATTTTAAAGTTGGTTGGCAAGAACTCCTATGACATTATGGTGTACAACATAGAAAGTGGGCAATTGGCTTGCACAACGATAGGGAGAACGAGAAAAACCATATGTATGTGGATATTTATTTGCAAGTATCTAACCAACTATTTTAATTCATTTATTTGTTGTTTATATTTTTAAAAATTTACCTAATATTTACTCTTTTTTCAACTGTACGGATGAGGAGAATGCAAAAAGTTGAGTCTATGCATAAAATAGGCTTGTTCAATTACAGGAACAAGTAATTGCAAAATAAAGAGACAAAGATGGACATAGTGATCATAAAGCAATTCATACATATCTTGTTGTAGAGGGAGTGCTTTGCAGCATCAAGTCGCATGCAACAAAAGTACATACAAGAAATTTTTACAACCTTGTGTACAAGGAGATGACCCTTGAGTCAAGGTATGTGGTAAAGGGTGAGAAACAAAAAGCTGAAGGTCCGATTCTCCCTATTTTCTATTAGCTGCAAGACGTTGAACATGAGAAAATTTGGTATTTAGTGATTGGGCATGACACACATAATATGCTATGTTCTTGTTCCAAGAAGTTGGAATCGATAGGTTTTCCATATCGCCACATGTTCGAAATGATGAAATATGCAAATATGAAAGAGTTTCGAAGTGGTATAATTCTTCTAAGGTGAACTATTGAGGCTTAGTAACAAATTTAGCTCAATAAAGACAAGTTTTACATGAAGAACAAGATGACATATATGATGGAAGTAGGAGAAAAAAAGATTCTTAGGTTGTAATTTCAAAAGGGG
Source organism: Selenicereus undatus (assembly GCA_017589665.1). Taxonomy (NCBI): domain Eukaryota; kingdom Viridiplantae; phylum Streptophyta; class Magnoliopsida; order Caryophyllales; family Cactaceae; genus Selenicereus; species Selenicereus undatus. The sequence continues at coordinate 21,612,303 of JACYFF010031958.1, read as the reverse complement.
CACCAAAGAGGAAAAATCTTGTGCTTGTAGCAAATGTCATGGTATAGGTCATACCATACAGACTTGTCTAAAAGTTGACAATAGTAAATCTGTGGGGAAAAAAAAATCAAGGGACGACTTCGACTTGAATGAAGCTTATATCATAAGTCCTCAATGCACACTGGCCAAATCTCCAAAAGATATTGGCCATGACTGCAGTAGAGTGTGTGAATAGTTAATAAGCACCATGCCTAAATTCTTCTATTAAAGATGAAATACCAAGGGCAATTATCAATACCTATGTGTATATAACTTGAACAAAATAGTTCTATCAAATAATGATTTTGTTAAACATGCAGGTTGTCCTTAGTCAGGAAGTAGAGAATTTGGAGAAGAATCCTAAGATTGTTTATTGAAGTATGGAAGAGGATTGGTGATTCTTGTAGATAGTTGCATGCATTATATTGTTCGAATTATTTTTTCAATGACGTTGACATTTTTTGTGGAATTAAAACTTGACTAAGATGCTCTTTCGTGTTTACTCTATCTCTCTTTTTACCAAGTGATATGGTTTTAGTTCATAACATCAGAACTATGCATTCAAGCTATTTTATTTTATTCATCTCTACTGTATGTAGGAGAAATTAAGTGAATTGAATCATAAACATGAAGTTGTGATAGGAAAAATTAATAGTAGTTTAGCCCATTTGTGTGAGAGAGAAAAAGGAGAAGATGAGCTGCTACTTGGATTAAGTAAATTGGGCCAAAGAGCTTCATTTTTAAAAAAATTTCTTAATCAACTTCTTTTGCAAGTTGGATAAAGTAAATCCTCACATTGTTGCTAATGCACGACTTATGAAGAGGGAAAGGCCTTAAGATATTGCATTTTTTTTAAGTTCATTATATTTTTGGAAAATAAAATAACTTAAATTAAATGATCAAACATATCAATCAAAATAAAATAAACTAAGAAAATCCCAAATGCAACTACTTGTTGTATAATTAGTTGATCAATCTGGTGATTTAAAATCTACCATGTTGAATTTGTTTGCCTCAATATTCGCCACATACTTCAATCACTCCACACTCATTTCATTTGATTGCAAAAAGAGCAAATAAAATAATTAATCATGAACTTTTGCATTATAATTCATTCATATTGAAATCCACTACACATAAGAGGGACTATATTTTAAACATTTTGATTCATTCTTGCCAAAATTTTGATTCCTTTTAGAATTGTTAATTGCTTCAATATACTAGAGAATAAACATGTCACAATCATGTCTACAACACGCACTTGAGTTTTATAATTGAAAGTCTTATAGAATGGATTATGTGTAATTAACAATCCAAAGTTTTACTTACGTGCTTGGTTGTCTATAAATTATCGGCACTTCAAATTTAAAAATCGATGCATCTTGAAACAACCTATCCAACTGAGGGTCATCTTCAAAGAGCTTTGATGCTTTCAGTAACTGTATTACAATGACATTAGTGTTGTTCTAATAAATAGCTAGAATAATAAACTACTTGAATTTTTTATTTATCAGCTCAAATTCTAATTAAATTCCAAATTTTGATGGACCCATCGAATCCTAATAAAACCATCATTCCTCTTTTAGATTAACCACAACCAATATCCAATGATTTCTATTTTCATCCAGCTACGGAATATAAACCTACATTCACAAATAAAAGAGTAACACTAACTGATTTATTTATACAAGCAATAACATTTATGGATTAGATATGTTTTCACCTACATACATGCTCAACATCATTAGTATCAATTGGAACATAGAGTTCAATAGCTGTGTAAGGACCACAAATGCCCCTCTTTGATGCGGATTTTTCATAACTATGATCAATAAAAGACATAGTCACCTACATAAATAATTTTATATTTATTAAAAACATTAAAGGCCTGATTGTGAAACAAATGTTGAAGTAATAATAGAGTTTGTTACATAAAGTACGACGGTACACATAGACTCTTGCTTATTCTCTCCTTTTGTGTCCTTAGGTATAAGTCGTATAAATATGGATCGATACCCTATTGAATAAATAAATTGCATTATTATTTTTGAGATAATATATTTATTCATGCATAATCATGAAATGAAATTTTCATATGTATATGCCTATTTGATATCCATTTGTTTGGGAAAAAAACATGGCAATTAATATATACTGAAAGTTTGACTATTTGAAGAATTCTGATAAGCATTCTTACTCATGTCTTTCCAATTAAACATTTTGTCACAAATTTTCACTTCGTCAAAAGTAAAAAATTGCAAATAGTCCTTGGAGTTCTCATCAACACCATGTGCGACATCATCTAAGTTATATAGAATCTCTTGGATATAATTTGACTTTATAAACTAAATAGGAAAAGGGAAACAAATATAATAACCAAGTTGAAAAGTCTTCACGTGCAATAACAAACAAACATACCTAATGTGTTCCACCTTTTTGTCGACTTCATTATTGCCAACAATACTTTGCAAGACATTCATGTTATTTAAATTAGTAGAATTCAAAACATATACAAGATAAATATATGAAGATAACAGTAACTTAGAATTTTCATTACATGATCATAAATATGGAGAAAAAGATATTCATTATTAATGACGTACCATTGTGTGTCAATAATGACCAATCCCTCTCTTTATGCAAAGTGTAATGCTAATTACTTAAATCTTCCCAAATATTGCTTTGCTGGGATCCACATTGAGATAGACTTTGGAATTTCGCTATGTCTTCTTTCCTCATGGTGTGATGTTTCTTCCTTGCCAACTTATCAACTGCTGACTTGACCCCCATCTCTTGAATCGATGATCTCACATTTACCAAATTTTTTATGACTAGATTGTTTTTGTATCATGTGACTGGGTTACTTGTGAATCTTTTGTGTCCAAGGTTGCTTCTTTTTATCATACACAAAATAGGGCTATCTCTAAGTGAAACTCACACATTGCAAAAGTAAGATTTACTAAAGCAGATGTCAATGAACGCCTTAAGAATCTCCATTCCAATAATTGGAGAGTTTTGACTGTATTTGGCATTCATGCCTAGTTTTCTCTTAGTATTTAACCACTGAGTTGCCCAAAATTTTGACTAGGAACTTGCATAAATGGCAAATTACAGGGTTGTTTCGATATTTTTTCGAACAGATCTTTTGTTTGTATTGTATTAGGAGTGGCAAACGAAATATCAAATTTCTCTTCCAAGTTATCCTCTTTTTTCTTTTGCTGATTAAAATAATCCGTACTCATTGAATGCAACATGGACACCATGTTTTTAATAGTATCAAGTTGGATAAAAACCATGTTTTTAAACGTATCAAGTTCAGTATATGTTTTTTTCAAAAAAAATTGTGCAATTACATGGGTGCTTGGAATTTTCACTCAAAATCTTCTCTTTAGTCGATATGGGCAGGGGGGATGGACTAAAATTACAAAAAGTATCACTAACAAATTTCAATCAAAGACATGATCTTTAAAATAAGCCATATGACAATTATTATTAAAACAATATCATAAAAAACTTTCACTCAAAAATACAACAATGACAACAACTCCTAGTATAGGTCTCACTTTCGCAAGGTTTAGGGAGATCCAAATGTAGGTAGTCTTATCTCTACAAAAATGACTGCGAGTAGAGAGGTCGAATCTAGTAGACCGAAATAACAAGTTTTTGGGTAATATCGAACTTGATTTCAATTAAATTCAAAATATCAACATTCACAATTAATAATCATGCTGAGATATGCAATCAATAAAACAAATAAAAATTATCATGACTGAAATTAAAATCCTGGAACTTACCTTGTCAATCTTTTTTCACCAAGATCACTAAAACTCCGCATTCAATAATCCATATTGCAAGAGTTGTTGGAGTTCATGACCACAACGAATTAATTGAGCATAGACTGATGAGTACTTCATAAATTTATACAATTAAAGCACTAGGGTTTACGTAGGAGTATTATAAAGTTATCATCAGAGATTAATTAAGCCTAAATCAATAAAAAAAAATTAAATGTTATATGGAATATTTTATTACCATTAAAAAAAGAGGGAAATAAAACAACAAAAGCAACCCGCTATAATCGAATTATTTGCAAAATCTTCTCAAGAGATTCGAAACTAGGAAAAAGGACATGCAAGCTATGGTCTTTTAACACAACCTTCAATGTACTTAACTCAACAGGAAATATAAACAAAAAAAAGCCACCTTGAAAAACCCTAAATCTCATTACGCCCCATATGATAATAATTGAATAAAGACTAAATTGAATATGATATATAACTTGTCATATACCTTGTAGTCCCCCGATTGTGGTTTTACATTTTCCCAACCGTTGATAATAATTCAAGAAGGTATCTTTCCAGCAAAACAAGTTTCAGCTCATTTGGACTTCATTTACCGATCCAATTCATCCAATAAACCCAAACTATCCAGAGTGCCCAGTTGAACTAGAATGTACCCGGTTTTGAGTGTGTGATTTCTTAAGCTACATTCTGGTTTAAATCATAGATTTTTGCATTTTTGGGTTCCCCTAGATGTTACCTTTCAGGTCCAAGCAAGCAAAACCAATCATGCTCAGTTGAAGTGAAGAAATCAGGCCATTTTATAAACTCTGCCAGTTTTGATCCAAATCTTCACGGTAAAATGTTTAAGTGGAATTCTCCCACTTAAAAATATCCTAAACAATTAAAATAAATATCAAGCACTAAATACCAAAAGAAATTAAGCACAATTTTAGCACTCAGAATTAAAACTCACCTCCAAAACACAAAAATAAGTATGTATATATGCATGTATGTATGTACGCATGTATGTATTTGTGTGCGTGCGTGCG
>JACYFF010031958.1:21561938-21592454 GCA_017589665.1 Selenicereus undatus | reverse complement strand
TTTGTGTGTGTGTGTGTGTGTGTGTGTGTATGTATGTATGTATGTATGTATGTATATGTGTGTATGTGTACGCGCACTTGCGTGCGTGTGTGCGTGCGTGTTTGTAAGCGTGTGTGTGTGCGTGTGTGTGAGTATGTATGCGTGTGTGTGTGTGTGTGTATGCACACACACACACACACACACACACACACACACACACATTACCTAAACAATCTGGCTCTGATACCGACTGAAACATATAGGAGTAATAGATAAGACCAAGCAATAAACAAAATAATAATAAAATTCTAATTGCATAGATATTATAATTTATAATGTAAATTTTTTCAAGATTTTATGGAAATAGTAAACAACAAATTGAAAACTAAAGCTCAAGAAGTTTAAAAAAGGCAAGCTTCCTAGAGTGTTTCTTCTTCTAATTCGGTGTGCCTTCTTAATACAAGAGCTCTTCTTTTAAACAAGCGAGGAGGAGAATACTATAGTGTAATAGTTGAGTAACTTTTTTGTAAAAGGTGTCAGCCATGAAATGAAGTCGAATAAAAGTAGCACAGGCGGCGTTCATCTTTGAGCAGGTCACTATCAATCTTTTTGTAAAGTAGTCAAAAGGTATTATAAATTACTTTTCATGAATAGTAATTTGTGTCGGTTCACTGTAATCGAATAGGGTTGTAGGCAATTTTGTCTTTTCTTACAAAATAAATAATTTGTTAGAAAATGGCCCTAAATTTTGTCAAAGACTTAAAGCCTTTGCGGGTTGTTTGTATATGTCAAATGTATCTTGGGATTCTTGTAGATCAAAAGTTTTTAGTGACCAAAAAAATAATTAAAAAATAAAGTAATAAACAAAATAACAATAATATTGTAATTGCAGATATATTGTAAGTTCTAAATTGAATACTTACAAGATTTTACGAAAATAGTAAACAAAAAACTAAAAACTAAAAACTAAAGCTTCCTAAAGTGTTTCTTCTTCTAATTCGCTCTACCTTCTTAATACAAGAGCTCTTCTTTTATAGAAGAGAGGCGGAGAATACCATAGTACAATAGTTGAGTAACTCTTGTAAAAGGTGTCGGCCATGAAATGAACTCGAACAATAGTAGCACAAGTGGCCTTCATCTTTGAGCGTGTCATCATCAATCTTTCAGCAAAGTAGCCGAAAGGTACTGCAAATTAATGTTCATGAACAATGATCTGTGTCAGTTCACTATAGCCGAATAGTGCTGACAGCAACTTTTTCTTTTCCTACAAAATAAATAACTTGTTAGAAAATGGCCTTAAATTTTGCCAAAGACTTAAAGCCTTTGCGGACTCTTTCTGTATGCCAAATGGATCTTCAGAGTCTTGTAGATTTGGATTTTGTTGAGGATTCTACAGAACTGGCAGTTCCGTCATTATCTGACTTATAGTCCGTTATAGGTTTTTGTATATAGATCTTTCGTATATCGGGATCATCTTTAAGAGTTTCAAGGAGCTCTCGTTGTTTCTGGGTGAGTCCTTGAGCTTTCGATTATGTAGATGAGGATGAGTGTTCCCTTTTGACTGGTGTGGAGGGTCCTGCTAAGGGCTGTTAGCCTACTATGGCTAGTTAAATCACCCTAGAGATCAGTAAATAGGGTAATGATCAAAGTCACAAAATAATCGAAATAGAAATGCGGAAAATGTAAATGTGGACATGCCTAGTCCTCTACCCACGGGCGCCCCTCACCAATGAGATTTTGAACCTCTTTCTTTTATTAGGTCGGCCGATTCCACATGATTCACCAATCTTATTACCTACTAGTTGACCCTACAACTATAGATGTCCCAACGTACGCGTTGCTCCCAATCGTACTTGGGTAGTCGGCCCTCCGACTAATCAACCCAACCCAATACAAAGAAAGATAGCAATTATAAGATACACTTTTTTGGTAGAGAACAAAATAAATATGCCAATGTAAGTTCAAACTCTTCTCAAATTCCCCCTCTTGATTTGCAAGTGTGTAACTCTCTTTCTTCTTCTTTGCTTGTGTTCTCTCTTGTTGTGTTCAGCCTTCAGCTAGCTTCAATATTTATAACAAAGCTTTGACAAACCCTCAAAACTAGCCGTTGGACTGACTTCAGATTTCCTCCAGGATCTTAGCTTTAGTTCAAGGCCTTGAACTTCAGTTCAGGATCCTTGAAGATCTCATAATCTAAGCAGCAACAGTTAAGGGCTATTTTTGGCGGATTCTGATATTGTATGCAACGGTCACTTTGTTTATTTGACTAATTGAGGATCTCTTTAGGATGATTTGCAATCCTTTCTATAATCAAGGCAAATCTCAAGCATTTAAAAAAGATTTAAATCTTGAAAGTCAAATGTTTACCACATGAGGATCCCTAATAATAAGGAAACAACCATAACCAAAAAGGATATTATCAATCATAAGTTTATCAATTATAATTAGCATTGTAAACTTAAGAGAATACAAATATAACATGAATATGTCAATTGATTAATCTCTTTTTGTCTTTCATTAAAACATATTAAAAAACTCAATGTGAGCTTTGAGAAAGCTAACAAGGGCTTCTCTATTTTGTCAAACGTATGGAGGTTATGGAGGGTGAACTTTTTGTTTCTGGTTTTGCAAAAGAAGTCGACGTTTTCTTTTCCATAAAGAATGATTTTGTATTCATTCCACCACTTAACTTTGTAGACCCGACCAATCGAAAGCGGAAATGAATTTAATTAAAAAATCGTGGAACCTATATTCCTAAGAAAAAATGCAGGGAGTATTAAAGGTTTTGAAGACTTGGACTTCTTTGGTATAGGCTTTAAGAGCAGGGGTGTTCTGGATCAAAAATTCCTATCCTGCCTTTGCATCTGTTGATAGTATCGAGGTAGAGCATTCAAACGTAGTCCACAGTGGTAAAACCAAATAGGAAATGTCATAGGACACTTGTCATGAAAGTTGAAGAACCATGAATAAACTTCTGGTTTGTAGAAAATGGTCCGCTCCCAGGCTTGTTTGTAGTCATTATAGTTGTAGGTAGGAGGGTGAAAAGGTACTGGGAATTAGCGTTGCGAGAAAGGGTGTTTCCATTGTGGATAATCAAGAACATTTTTGATTATGCGTTTTGAATAGAGGATGTAATCAGGGTTGAAATTGTCTGTGGTAGAGAAATGTCAACCGATTGAGTAAAAATTAAGATTAAATCATAGAATTGGCGGTTTTTAACAGAGTTGTCAGTACGGTGATGAAGATTACTAAAGCTTCTTTGTACAAGATCTTTGATAACAAGGTTAGTGGGGGCTGTTTTGTAGCTTGTCAAAAATAGGTGCTCGGTGTATTTGGTGAAATAGTTGTCATGAACTGGTTTTGGAGGTTGGGTAATAGCAGATTTCTAGGTAAGTGGAGGGAAGTTTGATAATGGTAGGCAGGTGTTTTTGGTGGAAATTATTTGTAATCATCTGGTTTTTGGATGCCTTTGCCTTTGTCTTTCTTGCTCATTATGATTCCTATGCAGAAGAAGGTTTGTCACGTTTTCCCTACAGAAACTCTCTCGTAAGAAAATTGGGCAAAGAATTTTTCTCTCCTTTGATAAATTCAATATCAACGTCGAAGGAAGAAAGAATTACTTGCCGTCTTGCAAAAATTTGTTTGGAAACTAAATTTTTAACATCCTTTTGTAAAACTTCTTTTGCGGATTTGCAATCAATCCTTAAAAGGAATTTTTTTGTTAAATAAATCATCTTGAAATTTTGAAACACAAAGAACAATAAATAAAATTTCTCTTTTGATAGTAGAATAATTCTTTGAGGACCGAGCCACAATCTTGAATGGTATCTAACTAATTGTTCTTGATCTTTAAGTTTTTGTTTAAGAATTCCCTCATAACCCTTATTAGGCGCATCAGTCTCAAGTATCATGAATGCAAGCGGATAAGGAATTCCTAAACATGGTAGGGATTTGACCTTTTGTTTGACCTGTCTAACTATTTCTATACATTGAGGGGTCCATACAACTGGGTTTTTCTTTAACATTTTGTATAAGAGAGCACGAGCCTGTCGTAGATTAGGAAAGAAATCAGACATATAATTGAGACAACCAAGAAATCTTTGTAATTGCTTCTCATCTTTAATTTCATCGGGGACTTTGTCTGCAAATTCTAATGACCGCATAATGGGTTCAATAATGCCTCTATAAATGTCATGACCTAAAAATCTCATTTTTGTTTGAAAGAATTTCATCTTGGGCACAGACACAACTAGACCATTTCGTTTAGCAATATTTTGAAAAATTTGCAAATGTTTAAAATGTTGATCAATGGTTTTAGAAAAAATAAGAACATCATCCATGTAAAAAATTATAAATGTAGAATATGGATTAAAAATGTCATTCATAATATTTTGAAATTCAGAAAGAAAATGTTTTAATCCAAAGGGCATTACATTCCATTCATAATGTTCGAATGGAACTATAAATACAGTTTTGTAATGATCTTTGTCAATTATTTGAATTTTCCAAAAACCCGATTTCATGTCAAATTTTGAAAATATCTTTGCATCATAAAGACAATCAAGAATATCACGTTTATTTGGGATTGGATATCTAATCTGTCAGAGAACTTTGTTTAAAGGTTTGTAGTTAATAAAGAGTCTTGGAACGCCCCTTTCTTTTTCTTGTAGAATTGTTAACATAAAATGCTGCACAGCTCCAAGGTCACTTGGATGGTCTGATTAGCTTTCTGTCAAGCAGACACTGTATTTCTTTCTTATAGTACTCTAATAATTCTACATGCATTTTTTGTAGGTCTAGCCTTTGTGGGGATGTTTCTTTCATAAAATCATTCTCATATGGAAGGGCAACAATATGCTTTTTTCTTTTCCAAAATGCATTGAGGAGGTCAGAACATACCTTTATTTTAATGATATCTTGCAAATCAAGGATTTTCTTTTGAAGGATAGGATTTTGTAATTGTTCTTCCGTGCGTCGATAAGAGATTTCCTCTTGAAGATAGCAGATTTGAGTCTGCTTGCTCCAAAGAACATTGATTTGTCTAAAAATAGAATTTGACTGTAAAAGAGAGATTTTTTTTTTGGTGTGGTCGGAGTAAGAAAATTGAATGAAATAGGTTTACCCATTACATTAGTGTGAATTCCTTATTCATTAACACAGAATGGATAAATATGAGTTAGAAAAGGAGTGCCAAGGATAACATCATTGGTGATGTTATCAACAATTCAGTACACGTTTTTGAAATAATAATTGCCATTGCTTTTGTATCCTTTATTGAGTTTATATTTAATTCTAAGGGGTTCTCCATTAGCACAACTAAGTTGCTCCTGGGTTCTTTCACAGTATTTTGTATAAATAATGCCTCCTCGGATACGGTTTTGGTTTGCTCCTATCAATTAGGGTGATTTTGTTAGTAGAAAAATTTTCAACCTCAAGGTTAACAACGGAGTACCATTTTTCGAACATGACTTGAGATAGTGTTGCCACAAACTATTCTTCAGGAATATCTTGGGAAGAGATTTCCTAAATTTGTTCTGATGTTTCAGGAATGTCAGTAAGGTCATAGATTTTTGACTCAAGAAGTGGAACTTGGTATCAAATTCAAGATCTTTGGTTTTGAGACATATAATCTCTTGCTTAAGAGATCTAACTTGAGATTTGAGATCATTTACCTCATTTTGTAAATCTCGGGTAGTAACTTGTTGGTATGGATTCGGAAAGGGATATTTGTCAAATATTTTAGTAAAACTGGTTGATTCAAGAATAAATTTAAAAGATCTATTTTCTTCTTCAAGAATAAGGCCTTTAAATTTTTATAAATATTCCTTTTTCATTTCATTATCAGTAATGTTTCCAATAAGGCCAAGAAGAAATTCATTTTGAGAACAATTTGTAATAACATTTAAAGTCTAAATAAGAGAAGATTTATAATCGGAATCATCGTTATCACATGATTCCAACTAATAGTCTTCTTCTTCAAATTCTGAGGATTCTTTTGCTAGTATGGCCAAAAGCTTTTTCTGGAGTTCTGGTTCCCCAGTAAATAGCTTTCATTAACCTTTTGTTCTGTTTTGCACTAGAAAGCTTTGTGAAGTATTTTGCCACATTTGTAACAAACAATTTTAATGGCTTCACTCTTAGTTGTAGGTTTTGGGTTAGCCTTCTTTTTATATGGCTTCGGAGGAGGCGGAGGAAATCTTTTGTAATTTTGTTTGACTTCCTTCTTCTGTATTCTCTTACGAGCTGCAGAACAAGCTTCTATTTTTGTGATACCAAAAGCGTCACAAAAATTACCCATTTCCTTTCGGGACTGGGCGCTATCTACTCCATATTTGGCTTGAAGTTGAATCTCTGTATAGAGATTAAGTCCTTCATTTTTAACAATACCAAAAAGCTGGCCAAATGTTAACTACCCAAAAGGGATATTGTTTGTACCAAATTGTTCTCTTAATTTACTCAATACATGCTTTCCAAAGAGCCATGACAATCCTGTAATAAATCATTCTTTTTAAAAGTCCTAAACTCCATCTTCTCTTTTAAGAACATTGGTAAAAAAGACATCTTTGTATCAACGATAATCAGTCAAAGTGGGGCATCTTCGATTCATAAGAATTGTTTTGGCTGCCGCCTATTCTTCTTTTGGATTTCCAAGAAAATGCAAGGTTATGTATGTACAAGGATTTCTGGACCATCTTTAATGGTTTCTTCTACTCCTCGATCATTAATATGTGTGTAACCATGATTGAGGATTTCACTACGAGCTTTTGGACTAAGAAAATTGTCCCACTAATTTTTTAATTGTCCAGAGAATCCAACAGCTAAGGCTGTAGCAATTTGATCTCTCTATAGCCCTTTGGTTTTATGGGTTGTGATTGTGATTATCATTTATTATAAGGTCGACAAAATTTCGTATTCAGATTTTCCATCAATGTTCCTCGTGTATAAGGCATCTCCATTGAACTGTGAAGTAGCAAAACTACCTCTTTCTGCATACTAGAGATTTGGAGGTGTAGGCCTCGGATAATAGTTTTTTTATAGACCCTTGTTTCTAGTTACGAATTTTATCAAGAGCTAAAGACTCATCTTCATTACAGATTTTTTGTATTGTATTAATTATATCTTCAGAGGACTCACTGTCATTCCCTTCTTCCTCAGAAGAAATATTTGAGATATAATTTTAACAAGATTTATTAAGACAAGTAACACTTTTGGGTTTGCTGGAAGTAGCAAGATCTTTGATCTGTTCCGTAATTAATTTGAGGAGTTGATTGTTATTTTTGGAAGAGGCTTCAACTAGAGAACTTTCGTTACGTTTGGAAATACTATCCGTTTTGAAAAAAGGCTTGGAAATATTATCTGTCGAATTAGTATTTCGAATAGGAGTTTTAGAAGCAATTTTGTCATTAACTTTAGTAGAGACTTGGTTTAATTGTTTTGCTATAGTGTTGAGGATTGTGTTTGTGTAGTTAGCTTGCTAATGTAGTTTTCTTACATCATCAAGCTGAGTTGTGTCAGTCTCATGCCCCTTTGGGCTTTTTTATAAGGTGAAGCAATGAGAGCTTCATCCTTAATTTGGTGTTTAATAGGGGCATTCAAAGGATGGATAGATAAAAGACTGCTTCCATCATCTCAATGCCAAAGCTTATGAAGATTTGTTTGAACATTGATATTGGGAATGGAATAAACGTTGTTCATTCCTTTTTGAGAGGCAAAAATAGAGAACCATAAGAAGAATGGAATGTTGACTGCTAGTCGAAGCATGTCAGCTTTCCATTCTTGCTTAATTCTGGTTCTTATTTGGCCATCAGCTTGTTCAAACCATTGTCTATTTGGAGTGTTGGCTTCTTATAAATAATCTTGCTGTAAGAAAACTTTACCAGTTTCAAAGCCAATTTTCGTAAGAACATTGATTCCTCCTCCTATATGAGAAGAAACAGGAGTGGAAATTCTATTTGTACAATTTCAATACAGGGTGATTGGTAAGGATAACAAAGTGAACCTTCACTAAGAGTTTTTCCAGAAGTGGCGTATCCTGAGAAAGACCTACAAAATGTGGAGGGTTCAGGTTTTGTCTCAGATTATGTAAAGGATCCAAATCTGAGGATAATTTGACCATTTGGTTCTTTTATAATTTGGTCAATTTTTTCTCTTTCAATCAAAGGAGCTAGTTGATTATTTTCAATAAGGAGCTCTTCCGGAGTTGTGATCTCATCCCTTTTCAAGAGTTTAAGAGTAAAAAATGAAGGTTTGTCATCCTTGATTTCGAGGAGAACAATTTCCTTTGAATTAGAGGGGAAAGGGATTAAATATTTTGTATTAAGATTTGTAGACAGAAGTCTAAAATAAACTCGATAAATAACAGCAAAATTACTACAATTGAAAAATTCATGACCTTGGAGGTGTATGTCAATCTTTAAAGATTCTAATGTTGTAGGACAAGCAAGATCTACAGAAAAATTACGATAACAATTGAAAAATATAGGACCATTACAAATATTTGTCTGAATCATAGCAAGTAAAGAGGTATATTACCTTTTTAACCTTTTGTCTCAGAGTGACATGCAGATAGGAGCATCGATTCCCCCTTTTGACCAAAGGTTTAATTGCAACTTGAACCAAGCCTATATGCATGAATCTATACTTTTCTTTTAAATGACTCATCATTGAGTTTTGATTTAAAAGAGAGACAATTTGCAAACCATTTTGTATGGCAATAACTTCTTCATAAGTTTTGACTAAGTGTGCAGTTTTGAAATCAAATGTTCCTACTTTATATATGTTGTCCACTTCTATCTTAGGTATGGTCCAATATGAATAATGGTCTGGACTAGGTGCTTTAAACAATTATTTTGTTCTTACTTCATTACTCTTAATAATGCTAGAGCTACTACTATCTGACTTAAATGATAACAATCTCCTAATTATAGATACCATGACTTCAAAACCACATTGATTACTAACTGGGAACGACGAGACCACCACCTTTGGCTGACCAACAAATTTCTAGCTGACCAACGTCTTACCAAATGATTACCTAACCAATCTGGCTCTGATACCAACTGAAACCCAGGAGTAACAAATAAAAAAAAGTAAAAAAAAAACCAAAGCAATAAACAAAATAATAAAAAAATTGTAATTGCAGAGATATTATAAATTGTAAACAGAAAAAGATTAATAATATAGAACTATGGAATATAAGATATCTTGAAAATTATATTACTAAATTTAATCAAATATTATTATAAAATTGGGCATAATGAAACTAATTTGGGTATGTTCTTTGACAAATTGTCATATTCTATAAATTCTATAATTAATGAAAAATACATGACATGGCTTGAAAGAACAGATATCATTGACACCCTTGGTTCAAAACTCTCTTATTTACGAAAATAGGTCAATGAACAATGTCTTGATCTGCAGAAGTAAAAGAAGATAAAAAAGTAGTTCCTAACTTGTTGGGATTCACCTCATTAATGGAAAAAGAAACTTGAAAAACAAAGGAAAAGAAACTTCTATTAAAAAAAAGAGCTTTAACAAGCAAATAGGTGAGAAATATAAAAGAAAATATTATAATAAATCAAATCCTAAAAACGTAGATTTTTTAGAAAAGCTACTTATTGTCACGCAAGGAAAAACAATAGTAAATGCTAGGCATGCGAAGAAGTAGGGCATTATGCTAATGAATGCAAAAATAGGAAGAATAACAAGCTTATCGAGACTTTGGAGAGCCTAGATTATGTTGAGTTTCATAAAGATGATGTATTAGACCTAACCCTAAATAACAACAAAGGGATTGTTAAAATTATATTAGACAATCAATATGAAGAAAGAGATTATGAAGAAATAAGTTACATGATGAAAAGTAGCACTGTTAGCCTTGGTGATCTTTAAGGAGAAGAATTTATTGTAGACAATGATAATGAGGAAGTCAAAGAAGATTAGATTCCTCCTATAATCCAAAAGGATATGATCTATAAAAAATTCACCTTTCAATAAAAAGCAAATACATATGTGAAATGATTGAAGGAGACCTGGACATAAAGAATACGTTGGGAAAGTTAATCTCATTAATTGAAAAAATGTCCTTAAACATAACAAGGATAAAAAGTATAGATATATCCATATCGGAAGTGTACAAGTTCAAATCACTCCATTACAATATTATGGTAAAGATATTGATCTTTACACGTTACTCTGTGATATTAGGCATATCAAATTTAATAATCAAATTATCACATGGATAAAGACCAATTTATGTAATGAGTCAGTATGATTCAATTGACGACAAGGATATTATGTAAGTCTAAAATATGAATTTGCTAAAAACTTTTTCTCTTAAAATAAAAACAGTTGGGAATGGATATGAAAAGAAGAGGATATCCTTTAAGGATATTTTGAAAAATTATGTATAAATTAGATAATACAATAGATTCAAAGACTAAGGTGAAAATGATAGAAGTAGAAAAATTTGAAACTCCTACCCATATGTAAAAAATTCAGAACATTATGTCCAATCCTTAGGAGATAAAAATCGATCGTTCATGGATATCTAGCTTTGCCAACCCTAGAAAGATCCAATAAGAAAAATATAATAAAAATTAATAAAGAAGGTAAAATCACCATTAAACTCAAATTATTAAGAAACATGAGTACAAGATCAAATGGAGGAGAATGATCTTCATCAGCTAAAGAAAAGCTTAAAGAAGATTATACAATTAGTATAACCAGTGAAATGAGTAAAACGAGTTTTGAATCTACAAGATGATCAAATTATGAGTGTAGATAGAAAGGTCATTGGGTACAAAATAAGAACTGTTAGTGAACTAATTTATGATGACAAATTAGTCAAAAACATAACTATGAAGATATGCTAATGCTATAAAGCTACCAATACAAACCTTACTAGCATCTATATCCCAATAAAGACATGTTTAGAGAACTATAATAAATATGAGCTGTGTGCCAACATGGATAGTAATTGTTCAATATGCTTTGGAAAGAGAACATTATTTTTTGAGTTTATGTGAAAAAAAAGCTAAAAATTTTGTACAAGTAAAGGTAGCTGATAATAATATTATGAGCCACAATGAAACCATAGAAGGATTATCCATAAAATTAAGAGGAGTTTAATACATTATACCAGTTCTATGGATTACTGAACAACCCTCTCATGATATGATTATTGGAAATAATTTTTAAAGATTATATTCCCCATGCACCCAAACCGTAAACCAAATAATATTCACAATTAATGGTCACTCTCTTGTAAGAAAATCAGGCAACGAATTGTTTTCTCCTTTGACAAATTCAATATCAAAGTCAAAAGAAGAAAGAATTGCTTGAAAGAATTGTTCGCCATCTTGCAAAAATTTATTGGGAAACTAAAATTTTAAAATCCTTTTGTAAAACTTCTTTCACGGATTTGCAATCGATCCTTGAAAGAAATTTTTTTGTTAACTAAATCATCTTGAAATTTTGAAACACAAAGAACAATAGCAAAAGAACAATACCTCTTATCTTTATCAGTCTCCCTTCGACTTTTATCCAATAATTTCATTCCTTCAGCCTGCCATATAAGCAAACCCGCCCCGGGCCCCGCCCCCCCCAAAAAAAAAAACAACGAAAAGAAAGAACCCCAAAATAAAGAAGCAAAAGAAAAAAGCGTTATACTTCTAAAAGGGAGCATGAGTTCTAGACATGAAAATCTGAAATCCAAATATTTTATGGATTATCTTTATACTTCCCACTTTCCCAGTAAACCCTGTGAATGAAGCTATTCCCACATACGTGCCTTCAATGCCAGACTGCCAGACAAATTTCTGAGGGACGAAGTCAGATTGTCTCATTGAGTTGGAAACCTGAAATCTCAATTACAGCTGTTAGAGAAAGAATGCGTTCAACCTAGTATCTCCCCATGGGGGCATAAGACTCTGTACATACCACAAAGAACTAAATAAAAACCACCAAAAATGAGTTCCCTTTTCCCGGGGATAGTTGACCTTGTTTACCACCATTAAAGAGCAAACACATTCTTCGAACCAGATATTGGCTCTGCATATCAATTATCCAAAAGCAACTCAAACACAATATGGCCATTGTGAACTTGTTAAAATATCCTTTGATTCGGCCAATGCCCAGGTAAGTTTTCAATGTGTCTGTTCATGTCAGTCATCCACGTTAGGGCACATAGAAAGCATCATTTAATCAGTCAGACACAGAGTACCTGTTTTCTCATCATCACATGGGAAACTTAAAAAAAAAAAAAAAAAAAACCCAAAAACAACTTAGGGAGGAGTGAACCACATGCATTACCACGATAAAAGCATTGGAATCCATCATAACACTAGGTCCAGCTCTCTGTCTCCATCCTTTGAAATAACTGGAAAAAGGGACAACATCTTTGAGTGCAAATGCAATTCACGAATAACTTCCCTCCCCCAACGAATATTTGCCTCACATTTCGAGATATACAACCTACCTCAGAGGGGCAAATTAGACATAATGGGTTACACATTATATACGGACTACAGTTCTCAAGTTAACCTTGCCTTAATATGAACATTGCTTATTCAATGAAAACTCTTTTAGATAGATCACCACTACTTGGAACGCCTACTTATTTTTAGAAAATAAAATTTAAAAAAAAAAACACTCTGTTGTGATAAAAGATCTACAAAAACAAAGAATGATTCCAAAGTAAATGCAATCTTATAACCAAGTAAATCCAAGTAGAGAATCAGTATAATCTTATTGTGCCGGAAAGCAGAGAGACTAGATTTAGGGACTGAGGTTATTGCCGCTAGTTTGTTAGCTACACACCTTATACGACCAAATATGTGAAATTCAATCCTCATACTCTTGTGAAGGTACCAAGATCATTGCATGTCGTGTTTTTAAACAGAGGGGGGGGGGGGGCACTTTCATATGTAATGTGTGTTAAAACTCAAAAATAAGAATATATCTAAAAGCGAACCCTACTAATAATCCCCAATATGTTGGGAATAAATCCTTTTAGATTTATTATTTCTATGCCTCTTGCGGTCTTCTATTTTCATAAGTGCTTAGGTAAATTGCCACTCAACTATTAAATTTGGTAATGTCACTATATTAACTTTTTACTTAAGCATGCCGCTAAACTTAGTTATTAAATTAAAATGTCATTTTAAGCAGCTACAATAGTTGACTCTTGCTTGAACAACATTTAGCAGGTAAAAACCCATGCCTTATCTATCTAAAGTGAAAAATAAGACTTATTAATTTTGCAAAGCAAGAACCCCCCCCCCCCCCAATCACTTCAATCTCTCTCTCTTCCCTCGCCCAAAATAGCCTGTGCCTGTTCTTCTCTTCTGCTCTTCATTCCATTGAAACGAAAAAGATACTAGAAATCTGAGTACAAATTTGCAAGCAAACAGAGAAGGGGGGGGGGGGGACCTAAACGTGGGGCAATTTGTACATGAGTGGTTAGAGCATTCCCAGCTGAAGCTTTGGCATGCCACGTCAGCAAAAATTCCACAATTTTAGAACTTGCATTCCATCACTTCTCTAACCTATGGAACTCAATTTTAATCATCCAATAAAAATATTTGTCAAAAAAATATTTATCATAGACTCACCTTATAATGCACAACTTATTTTTTTTAATCATTTAAAAACTATATATTTACTCAAAAAAAAAAAAAAAATATATTTAAAAAATCACAAAAGGACAAAAAAGGGAAGAATGGGGAAGGAACACTTGGGTAAGGCACCCCGCGTGCCCCCCCCGCATTTCCCTCCCGTTGCCAGCAGGCCTCTGACACGCCATGTGCCTCGTGTGGCACTGGCTGCTAATACTCTTAGGGCTTCTATCAACTGAAGCAGACAATTTTTTGGGTGCCTCTTTACCGATTTGAATTGCTAATTCGAATTTCTCAAACAATTTTGAATATTGCTATGAGATTCAAAGCTATTTTTCAATCTAGGGTTTCAAATAAAACCCTAAACCAGCTGATTATGGAGAGAAAAAAAAGGGAAAAGACGAAATAACAAGTTGCTGATTGAGAGGCATTACTTTCCCTTTTAGATAAATACTTGACTTATTTTTCGCAACTAAACTTTTAATAAAAACCATAAGAAAAACCTGCTGCAACGGCAAATTATTATGTACACCCATGAGCACGTGCTCCCGTATCTATTTTATATATGTTTTTTTGGGGTGTATTTGTCATATATTCTATATTTTAATATATAATTGTTTATGTGTCACATGGGAGTACGTACACTCGAGTGTATGATATAGACTTTGTGCTGCAACCGATCATTTAGCAGACACGTGGCATCTTTACTTCAATAATTAAGTTCAGCTATACGTGGCATTTTTACTTCAATAATTAAGTTGAGTGATACCGAAGTTAATACAGTGCCAATGCTGACTAAGTTCAAAAGTCGGATGGTAATTTACCTAAGCATTCGACCCATGTGGGCCGCATTGGACTGCAAGATTTTGGTTCGGTGCCCCGAATGGTATCTGTACCCGAACATAGTGGGCATGACAACGCACCAACAAGCACCAGTGACATAATGCAGAAGAAGAGTTGGGGGGGGGGGGGGGAATAGGATAGAGGCAGCAATTGGAGACAGAGAGTCTCAACATGTGAGGAACACATGAAGGACAAAAATTCTTGCACTCGACGCACACAAGACATTGCAACAAAAAAAATAAGTCTGCTCATTATTTGTTTTATTCTCAATTATATAAAGACCAATTGGTTTACACTATAATTAAATGCATAGAGCTTAATTAGCTATCATTAGCCATTTTGCCCTCTATTTACCTTTTGCATCAATATCGACATAGTCACATAACAATTAACATTTTAAGAATCACTGTAATTGAGATAGAAAAAGGGACAAGAAAACAAATACAATTAGTAAAACAAAATAGGATAGGTTTTAGACAGAGATATGTTTTTAGTTTTCCCAAAAACCCAACGTCAAGAAGACAGCAATTCGATATGTGTTAAGTATTCATGCCAACAACTTTCCAAGCATTAATCCTTACAACACAAATGAAGGAAAAAAGTTTACAAAAGGAGCCTGTCTACAAATGCTAGATGAGTTTCTTTCGCTCCTACACCATTTCGAATCACTTCTATTTCTCAAGATAGTTTCCTGTTGATCCTCTGTAACTGCACCCACTCATCTCTAATCTTAGCATCAAAATCTAAGCAACACCACTTGGCATCAAAATTTTCTACTAGCATCCAACTCATATAAAACAATAAAAAAAATTATCATATTGACTAATTCCAATATATGTCTCTAAGAAAATAATTACAATACTAAGTAATTACACAAATGAACCGCGACCAAATTTGTTTCAAAGTGGTAAGTAGCCAATGCCTATCTAAATCAAGAGTCCGATGGAAATAACAACCCTGTTTTAAGAGAAAGGTTGAGTACATCTAGCTAGCCTGCCCTGCCCTAGAAGAGCGCCTCTGCAAGGCTGGCCACTAAGGTAAAAGTTAAAAAATCTACTCCACGCACAGAATCCACACTTATCGATCCAAGTTTAACCTTCATTATTGAAAATGCCTAAAGTAGGATAACTTTTCCTTTTCAACTTTGGATGACCTACACATAACCGCTAGCTGCAAACACTAGTCCTTCTAGGTCTATAAACAGCATAATGAAAGTGCTTAAAGCTAAGAAAAGGAGAATTCTGCAGACCCCCCCCCCCCCCAAAAAAAAAACTCCCCCATCCCAAAAAGAAAAATGGAAAAAAATGCCAAGAGTTGAACACACTGTGAGAATGGAGAATCCAGAGAAATCTTGCTTGAAGAACAAAAAGATAAAAACACCTCAAACTCACTTCATTAATTGTGGAGCATAAAGTCCTTTTCTGTGTTCCAGAAATACTACTGAAAAGGGGGGGGGGGGATTGCGAGTTATATAAATTACTGTATTTTCCGAAGGAAAAAAAAAAGGTGGTGTGAGAACATGCATAATATAAATAAAGACTTCTTGAATTAACATGGGTTTATGAACTAAAATTCAGTATTATTTCCACAGAAAAGAGGAAAAGGAGAAAAGAGGAAAAGAACAGCAGCCATGTCAGAGATTGAAACTCTATTTGTTCGTGCCCTAGATAAGCATGTTTTAAATTCCACCTCATCAGGGACACAGTTTCATAAAGGACCGCATAAAGGCAGCTGAAAACGCACAATTATACATTTACTTTCACAAAAGATTACTCACAAACATGGATGCATGTTAGAGCCATTAGCTTCCAAGCTTCAACCGATTGATAATCTCACAACCAATCAAGTTTCACCAAGCTCCATTCTCAATTTATCACTGCCTTTAAACTTCACGAAGAAACTTTCCATCGTGAAGCTCCAATACACAGTGAACACAGTTTGGAATCCTTTGTTAGCCTTCAAATAATAAAGTGCAGATAGAGGCTTTAAAGGTTTCTTCTATGGGGGAAAGGGGCAGAAGATAGAGCAGTTGAAAGCATCTACATTAATAAAGTAATGGGCAGGGAGAAGGGGGTGAGGGGGATCATCAAATCAATAGAACGATTCAGCAACTTCATTTCTGAGAGTAGCAATTGAAATAGGTCAAGAATGAAATGCTTAGGGCAGCTTCTCTGCACTTTGTTTCTCCATATTTTAAATATCTGCATACTTCTACAAATACCAACAAATTTCTTGCATTTCAATATTTAGATTCTAGAATCTAGATCCATATTTTAAGTTTCCAACAAAATAATAATTTTTCTGCTACAGAAAAAAAACATTACACATCAACCTAATTCCAATGAAATTTTCATAAATAAAATTTAAAAAATAAGTTCATAAATGAGAGAACATGACCTTCTCAGGGCAGACGTGGGTGTCTCAGGGCTGACCTGAGGTCATCGGAGGTCTACCTGGGGTTCGCTGAACCTTGGGTCTCCAGGAGCCGCTGTCGACTGTGCTCACCGGCGGCCGGTTATCTTCCTTGGTCGTCCTTCTCGTTTCTCTTCAGATCTACTTTTATTCTTCGGGTTTCTTACTTGGTTGAGGCTAGTGCTGCGGTTGCCGGCCTTCTCTGTCACCGTCGGTGAGGTTTCAACCTGCGGTCCTGTCGCCGGCGACCTTCCACGCCGCAGCAGTGTGGTTTTTTTTAGATTTGCTCATCTCCTTCTGGTTTCTACCCTTCTGAGGCTTCCACTGAAGTGGCCGGCACTTTCCGGAAAGTCGCCGGAGTTCCAATTTCCGCTTTTTCCTACTCAGAAGAGGCGTCTGAAGTGCTATAGGGCCAGGTTTGTATGTTTTATCACTCTTCGCAGTTGCTGGCCAGTGATTCCACTCAGATAATGGTCTATGTCTTTTAGCTAGCTTGCTGAGGCTCATTAGTAAGAGAGGAGGCTGTAAGAGGTTTGTGGCAATCGAAAGCAAATCCTTTGACTTAGATATTGTTGAGAATGCAGAGGATGTCTTGAAAATTTCTGAGAATGGGAGGGGGAGGAGGACCTCACTGTTGCTGCCAGAGATTTTTTTTTAAAAAGTTCATAAATTATTCACTTTTATCAATTTAGATGTATACATTAAAAATAAGAATGCCTAAGTAGCATTCATGATTTGGTAAAGAAAGTTAAAAAATAACAATGCATAAGTAGCATTTATGATTTCATAACTCAGAAACTCAGAAAAGCATCTTGGTAATTATTTCATCTAATTAGAAACCAAATTTATTATTCAATCATGCAAAGTTACCATAAGCAAACAATCTTGCAAGAGCTCAAAGAGTTTGCATACAGTTGGTTTCAGCCTAACAACCCTCCCTATACGACAAAAAATCTAATTGACAAATTTAAGGTATACAAGTACGAATACTCCTTAATTCAAAGCTTATAACTCAAAAAAGATACTAGATAAATTCTGTAAGTTATAGTTTAGTATTTCATATTACATGGTTGATGTCCTGATTTCATATTACAGACCTCAATTTCACATTTCACTATAGACATCAATTCTTCTAGGTGGCATTTCTATAGATTTCAAACGAAACAAAATAAAAGTAGATGGGATGTCAAGATCAAAAGAATCTGTTTACACCAACTCCCTTGTACCAAAAGGGATACCGACAGGCTGTGTCACTTTTTCCTTTAAATTTTTATTTCCAAGAAAATATTATTTTATAGGAGAACACAAAAACCTCGAGCAGTAGTACACGATGACCCATCATCCCAAAGCTGTAAATCTGTGATTTTGTCCCACTAGTTTCCCCTTCTCTCTCACCTCCCAGAGATAGAATTCTTGGCCCTTAATTTTCCATGGCATCCACCACAAGAAACTCCAACCCATGGACTTTTATGCCGCAACATTTCAATTCATTAAGCATTCATGCCACACCAATGCCATTAGGGATCAGTTTCTTCTATTCCCCTATTTTTCTCTCTTTTTTTATTAGGGGTTCACCAAGGCCCCTATTCATCACTCATTTTATAAGGTCGGCTTGCCACTGCCTAATGGTGGTCTGACGATGATGTGTTATGGTGGCAGAACAATAAGATGTGGATCGAGACATTTGAATAGCCCGACCATCTAGTAGTTGCTGCTCATGGGAGACCCAGATGATTGCTGTTGATGCTCTAAACTGAAGATGGTTGGGGTTCACTGGCAAGGAGGGAGAAATAAGCGTGGGGGTTAATGGCAGAGGTCTTACCTTGGAAATGGGCTTGAAGAAGTCTATTGATGCAAAGATTATGTGCTTTCTTCCATGTTTTATCACAATAGTATTTATCAATTTGGAACAAATAAAAAATAAAAAGAATGACCTGGCATCAGTGTATGAGTCAAGGCCTAAAATGTTGTTGCATCTAGAACTACTAAAACTAAGAAATGGCGAGAACACTGAATCCACATTAATAGATTCAGTACCCTTCATAGCCCACCAACCATTTTGAGATAATTTCCGGAAAAGCTTGAACCTCAGATCATTGACAAGAATGCAATGAAATATTGAAAAGACTCAGGAAACCTTATAATGCTACAAGGACTATAACAAGCCACAAAAGTAACTTCAAACTGACAAAATAATTTTATCATTTACTTAGACTTGGCACAGCAGTCAATCGCTCCACTATACATCAAGCTATTCCAGACACATAAGATCATATCTCGTAGTCCAACCAAAAAAAAAAAAAAACCATAACAACCACCAAACTAAGGACCAAATAAACCTATTCACACCAGCTTCTTGTTGGTCCGCTATAGCACATTTAGGTTAAGCATATTATTTACAATGTTATCTTCTAGGTGACTAGCTGCATTCATATTAGGTATCTCCATACTTTAAAACACATCATGTATTCACCAAGTTTCAAAAACCAAATAGGTATATTGTATAACAATTCAATAGAAAAAATACTAACTAAAAGAATTTAAAAGGTAATTCTCATTGTTTTCCCAAACGCCCACTAGAAAATGGAGTAACATATGAATGGTAATACCTATAGCATTCTAGCTCCTTGCAATCATCCAAAACCAGAACACTCATCCCAGATTTTTTATTTTTATTTTTTAAAAAAGGCCTCAAGTCCAAGTTAAAGGTTAATATATTCTTTTCCTTCTGATTAGTGGGAAAAATTCATAAAAGGTATTAGAGATAGTAAAGTCCTCCTTTGGAGATGTGACTCATGACAAGAGAAGTGCAAATGAACGACATTCTAAAGGTCATCAAGCTAATGTCAACTTTTTTGCTTACCAGTTCCAATCCCTCAAAGTCCATCATTCATGTGACTAGCAGTCACCCTCGAATCCTTGATCTGTCAACCAAGAAAGGAGGGGGGGGGGGCATAAGTCAGTCATCTGTGATTAAGCCCAATCCTGAAGGTTTGCATTGAACCAAATAGTGCCAAACACTGAACACGGATTAGCAGCTCACAAATAAGGACTTTCAGCAGAAATCAAAATGCTGGCAACTAATGGAATTAGTGAGGATGGGGGCAACAACAAAAAATGTCTGAAAATCACATCGCTTCATCACGAATGCATTCAGATTTCGAAACAAAGACCAAAGAGAAAGGAAAGACCCACATGAAAATGTCCAAGTTTGAGCATGTCCATTTCCCGTTATTGGGAAGGACAAATGCATCCACAGTTCAAAACCTAAGCCTTCAGCAATGGTAAAACAACAGAACCTCACAAAATCACAAACCAAAATTATTACAACCCCATGAATTGAAAAAGTACTTTAAGAAAAAGGCCTAAACTTTGCCTTAGAAAACAACAAAAAAAGACGGAAAGATGTATACAATCAATCAATCAATGACTCACCCAAAAGGAACACTATCCCGTAATCTTTACAAGCAAGAATTATATGCACATTGAGAAACCACGATCCTAAACAAGCATACATTGGAATTCAAAGTAAGCAAGTTCAAACCCAGCAAATGTAGTGCAACTGGGTAATCAGAAGCCATTGACATTGTCATTCCAAATCCCCCCCCCCCCTTTTTTTGGTTGGGAGTCGTGGATACAGGAGGGAGAAAGTGGATCTGGAATAGAAATGGACCGAAAATGAGGTGAATTGAAGCATACCAAAGACTTGTGGTGCTTCCGAAAGGATGCATGAATACCCAGTAAAAGTGAAGAAAGTCTGAGTTCGGGGTGCAGCTGAGACCCAAAACTGCTTGATTCCACCCTGCATCTTTTTCCCTTGCTCTTCAAGTGCTTAATACGGGGACCTAGAAGGGTTGTTTTTGGGGAACGATTTTTCCTTTTTCTTTACGGTATTTATCAACCAAAAAAATATCTAATTGCCCATTAGCTCAAATATTTTTTAAAAAAATAATCAACTGGACGCTTAAGTGGTTAGGTTTTTCCATTATTAAAAAAAATAATAATAAATGGGGAACTCTTATCTAGGCCTAAGATTAGGCTCCCTAATCAGGTAGGAGTTGTGTGATCCCTTAACACTGAAAATTGCTAGTAAACAACCCAGACATGTAAGCCCATTGAAAACTATGATCTTGCAAACGTATTATACAGTGATGAATTTTTGAGAACAAGATACCACTCATTGTTTAAAAAAAAATTGAACTACTCGAGAGGGGAAGGATACAGGTGAACATTACAACAATCACCGACATTGGCAACTGTTTTTGTGTTCTATTTTAAGTAGCAACAGAGGTTTACTCATGTTACAAATTACCGTTGCATGTTTTGTTACGGATCAAAAGTCAGAACAACATTTACGGAATTATTGAGACTGCAGCTATGGAGACATTGAAAGGAAGGTACTATGAAGGTATTTTATGCAAATGGAAATAGCTTTGAAAGAATGTTCACTATGGGCGCTTGAGATTAGATTAAAGCAATTTGTCTTTCATAAAAACTTGAGGAGTATGCAATTACTCTTCAGATTCTATAAAGATGGAGATCCCTTCTAAAATGTGGTCTACCACTCTACCTTCCATTATTAATCTTTCTTAGTGTTTTGATCCTAATTCAACACCCCCCCCCCCCAAAAAACATCCACAGAACATTAAACTATATTCCCCCTGACCCCCTCCCCCAGCAGGAACTGCAAAGCAAAGCAATTGGCCTAGTGTTTGCATGTCGCTTAAACAAAGTTTAGGACGTCTGGTTATATGCTACCTAACCTTGAGAAGTAGGGAGGCATTTCGAAAAGAGCGCCCCCCCCCCCCCCAAAAAAGGCTTTGGAGAATTTTAAGATCAATTAAAACTTAAAGGTAAAATACAGGAATGAAGACAGGCAACATAAAGCAGGGCAAGTAAACAAGGAAAAGGACCTTTGTTCAACATACTTGCTAGGGGTGAGGAGGCATAAACACAAAAGTCACAAGTTGTCCAGTATAGATAGAGCTAAATGAAGAGGTCCAAGAGCTAAGATGAGATACATTAGAGAGGATAAATCTTCTAGAATGCCACAGATCCTGGGTAAAAGTCTTGTTCATGCCCCCCCCCCCCCCAAAACACACATAGAACTAATCAAAGAACCAAGACAGGGAAACAAAAAACCACTTCTACATCCATGATACATACCATCATGTTTGATGTTCTAGTTTTGGACTGAAATGTACAATAGCTTATGTTTGAAGAATTAGGACTAACCTGAATGCGGAAGCGTACTGCCGGTAATAGTCCACGATAATATAGAAAACCAAGCGACTACTAGAGTCGCTTTAATGTGCCACGTCCTAAACTCAAGAACCTGACGGATGGTGGTTCAGCCGTGAGAGAGAAATAGGAGATTATGAGAGATGTAATATTCGCATTATCGCATTACCCTAAGCTAACCCCCTTAAACCTCTTTATATAGGTTAGGGGGTAGTAAGGGTTGTCGCCCTAGGCGACTTAAGTGGTCGTCGGGCCTAATCTCATTAGGCTCGTCCAACAGCTCCCACTCGGCCACTTAGACCGTAAACCACATATTTTTCATGTATCACAACTCCTCACGCTTCATACCAGGAATAGGACGTGCGACCAAAAAATAAGAAGTAGTGTTATATTAAGTTACCATGCAATTAACATAACACTTTCACGAAATACGATACCCCAAAACCATCCCAAAACATCACCAGTGGCATTTCTAATCCCTTATGCCTGATATATCATATGATTATGTTATCAACATAATCGCCCAGGCTGATATGGTAATGGTAGATAGATTTTTCCTTAAACACTCATGAAATCTCATCTTAGCTTAATTGCTTTTCTAACGTGTTCTCGCTGAACCGTATACATCGTGGTCCTTGAGAATCACATTAAAGTAGCATCATTAAGCTTCGACTTAATATCATAGCTTTAAGTCAAAGGGTTATCGTTCATAGGGTCACACAGTGACAAGTGATAGGGAATTCAATTGTCACCCCATATATGGGTCGTCTTATAAGAACACACAGTATGAGATGTGTGTCACGGCATAGCTCCCACTTAGCTGGGTTCGTCACTCTTTATGCCATGCGAATCGTCAGTCTAGATTTTCACTAAAAAAATCTAACCTGAGCCACTAAATCAACATACTGAATGTTGATCTTTACACTCAAGATTCGGCTTTTAAGGCTTCAATATGAAAACTTATTTCATACTCGACTCCCTCGAATCTCATCTTAGTCTTACTAAGGCGACTATATTCATTCCACTCACACACTTCCGGTGTGAGTAATCAATATTGCACACCTAGTGCTAATATGATTATGTCTCATCCTGCCCACTACTGAAGCGTCAGGGCGATTGCCTGTGTGACTAGGCCAATCAGAAGCCTGTGACATTTCAATATGCCTAACGTACAACAATGAGAATCATACTCATAGAAGAAACATGTCCATCATGTAACAGAACATGTCCAGATACCAAACCTTATGAAATCCAAGACTCAACCAATGAGTTTTGGACACATCACTAGGAATGGGTTTAGTTAAGAGAACATAATCACCTTGTTAGTCTATATATATATATATATATATATATATATATATATATATATACCCAATAGCAATGCTGTTTGTCTCTATGGTACAAGATACACAATCTACCTCCATAGCCGACATTGTTGTGCAGTTGTGTTTCTTTGCTGCACCATGACATGGCTCTCCCACTCAGGGTGAAGGCATGTTCTGAGGTTAACTTAGACTTATCCGAGTTACCACCCCAATCAAAATTTGAGCATCCTCTCAAGTTGAGGCCTGCTCATTGATAGCAAAATGCTGAGTTATCAATACCACG
This sequence comes from Selenicereus undatus, assembly GCA_017589665.1. Lineage (NCBI taxonomy): Eukaryota > Viridiplantae > Streptophyta > Magnoliopsida > Caryophyllales > Cactaceae > Selenicereus > Selenicereus undatus. Next base: position 21,568,752 of record JACYFF010031958.1, on the reverse strand, counting down.
AAGGTAGCATTTGATTTTCCTGATGACTTGTCAATCAGGAAGTCTTGGGTTACTTTGATAACGACCTATCAAACTAACCGCAAAGTAATGTCGGTTCATGTACATAACATGGCTTACAATAAGCTTACTATGATACTGAGGTTAGGGATTTTTGTTCATTATCTCTATTTTGTCTTCTGTTTTAGAACACTAAGCAAGACTCAAAGGTTGGACCCTTCTCAACTGGAGTATCTACGGGCTAGGGATTATAAACCCAAAATCATTTCGAGACATTTTGATGCATGCTTCTTGGGATGGCTTTGGATTATTTCCACTCCCAGGACATACCTGGATTCACCCGTGTCCTTTCTTTCAAAAACATGGAATAACTACCTTTTAGTAGCTTTAATCATATCCAAGTTGTTCCTAGTCATCAGTATGTCATCAACGTGAGGAACGCAATCCCCATGTTGATCTTCTAACATACACAATGGCCTTCTGAAACCATAGATAAGCTAATATGGCTTTATGGAATCTAGAGTACCAAGAACCGGAAGATTGCTTAAGATCACATGTGGACCTTTTAGAATGACACACATTATCCTCTTATCCCTTTGATACACAATCAATGGGTTAGTCCATATAAATCTCTTTCTCAAGATCACCATTGAGAAAAACAATATTTACTCCATTTTGAACAACTCAAAGTCCGAATGGGCAACCAGGGCTAGGAATATTCGGGCCTAAACTTTATTAATTGAACTATCCACCCGGTGTTTTATCTTGAAGACTTACATCAGGGTGGAGTTCCAAAGGGTTCTTAAACCTTGTTAGTGAGTCTATCGCATCCCTTATGGCATCCAGTCACTCTTTGTAATTTGGTGAACCAACTGCCTCTTGATAAGAGGTAGATCTCTCAACTCCCAATGGAGTGCATGAGGATATATCCTCATCAACTTAGAAAAAATCGTTGAAGAATTCTTCCATGCCAATTCCTTCAGGACCTTCATTATTTGCCTGCCGAGGTGAGAAATCCCTCCCCCTCTCTCTAAGAGGTATGGGACCAGGAGTTTCTCCCCCTTTCTCTAAGAGGTATAGAACCCTAATTATGGAGAGAAGATTACTCCCACTATCCCTTGGAGATGGGACCCTGAACATGGGGACTAACTACATGTTCAGGAATAACTCTTCTCAACATTTGGAGATTGAGGACGAATCTCATTCTCCTTGACAGACAAACTTTCACCATTCTTACCAAGTAAGGAATGTGTACCATCCTCGGTGACTTAGTGAGAATTCAAATCCTCCCCCTCACCGAGAGGTAGTTGAAGGTATTGTTGTAACGCATACAAATTGAGGTCCTTTTAAATGTCACCAAATGCTAGGGAACTCATCCTTAAGAAAATCGACACTACGGTATTTTGTTTCACAAAGAAAATATTCATGATCTCGATTGGTTCGAAGAGTTTTAATATTTCATCCCAATTGAGTCCTACTACCGCTATAAAGTATATGATCACATCAAGTACTTAATAACGGCGAGATAGTAGGTACATATACCTATATCATGAATACATGTGGCTCCATGACATGCTTTCATATTCATGGATCTGCAGATGTCTAAAGTGAACGAACGCTAAAGGATTCGATGCCCTTGGAACCTTACAAAAAGGATTTCCTATTGCTTTACTAGCTAGACATAACTCATATTTTGCACCTTAAGCCTAGTGAGTTGGTCTTAAAAAGGCCATCTTTAGCTAGTCTATTATCCCTATCTTGACCCTCATGGTCAAGTCGAGCATGCCTAAAATAGAGTCGAAAATGAAACAAGGATGGAAGATGTTCTTTTTTGTCCATTGAAAGCGCCTTTCAATGTGACATGGCCAAATAAATCACCATGCCATATGATGCCTAAGACATCTAGACGAAAATTAAATAAAACTAAACTTGGGGACAGTAGACACACGGAAACATCGCACTCTAGGTGCATAGAGAGCATCGGGAAGAGACAATGTAGTCCTGTCAAGGAGCCTCGAATGATTTTGTCTTTAATTCAAGAGCACCCTTTTTATCATCGTTACCTAAAATGACAATTTGTGAATCCACCGGGTAGTAGTGAAAGTTCACAAAAATTAACTCGTTCCTGAAATATACGCTTGGTTGCTCCCGTATCTGTGATCCACTAAGGATCCCAGTTAGCAACAAATGCTTGGGAGCGCACACATTATCCAGGAGGGTCTGTGGAAGGAGGTACCTTAATCGACTTAGGACAATCCTAAGCATAAGATGCCTAATTTCCACAATCATAGCACTCATACGTGCTATATGCTTCTCTTTATTTCCTTAGCCTTTTTCCCTTTCGCAATACCAATCTTAGGTCCAGAACCTTTTGAGGGAATGGATCCGGACGAAACTGATGCTAAGCTAATCCTACCCGTACTCAATAGTGTGATGACTTTTAATTCCCCCACTAGATCTACATTGTTGCAATATGATAAAGTATAATATCTTAATCGATCTATTCTTGAACCACTTTTTGTATGCTTTTAAGTTTTCTAGATACTGTTCACTAACAGTACCATTTTTTGCCATTCTATGAAACCTATAACTTAATGAGTGTCCTAACATTTCACGTTCAATAAGAAGAAATTGAATCCTCTGACATTATGTATCACAGTCAGCGCTGTCAAGTTCTTTATTGGTAAGCAAATTACCAACCTTATTTTAATTGTCATAGCTAAAGGTATATATTCTATAAAGTGCACATTAGGCATATTTTCAAATAAATAAATTATCAAAAAACTCCATTATCCATGTTGTATGATCGAAAATTTCGCTAAACTCATAATCATCTCATACAAGCATGAATTAGAAGTTTTTATAACTTATTTATCACAATCTTCCATAAAACCAAATTTATGGAGAACATTATGGTTAAACATATTAATATTCCAGAAATATCACGAAGATATCCAACTTTATGTAACCAAATTTATATGAAGTTATCTCATTATATATAACTTCTAATATGTCATTTAGAACTCTATCAATGACATCTCAAACATGAAATTCAAATCATTATATAAAACACATTTATATAATAAAATGAATCTATAATGCTAAACATATTTGAATAATAGCATGTTACAAAAGAATTTCACAAAATGCCCAAATAGCAATATATAAAATGCATTTATATAATTATATGAAACTCATTCAAATGTTACTCGCAAATTATAAACGCATATATAATATTACGAATTTAAATTTCATGAAACCAATTCATAAAGTACCGCTAAATAACATAACTAGCAGGTAACATGAAATGAATCCATATTCATTAATTTGGGCAAGAAAAAAAATACTAAAACAATTAGCAAATTTATTACAACTCATGCAGTTCACACATATAAAACACATTTATATAACGCTGCTAATTAGTGGCTGACATGAAACCTATTCATCCATTGAATGCAACATACTTTGTAATATAAAATATATACAAATATTAATCACAATTAATCATACATAGAACAGATCTATGCAATATTAAAATTTGGATGAAATAAGTTCATAATAAAGCTCGCAAATTATATAAAACGTATTCATATAATGTTGCAAACTTAAATTTCATGAAACAAATTCATAAAATGATTAAATACCCAAATAATAGCATGAAACTTGTTCATGTAAAACTTAATGAATCATTTTTGTTAACCACAACAATGACAGAACAATTAACTGATTTATGATTGCTCATGTTTTGCATAAAATTATTAAATCATGAAACATATTCATGTGACGGGATATTATATAAAACATTTTTATGTAATATAACTTATGAAACATATTCATTTACCGACCAAAGGAATCTTTATATCACATAGATATTTTATCGAGTTTGAGTAAAATAAATTTACGTCATACATACTAATCATATATATGAACCGAATTTATATAAATTTAACCCAATTGATCGATAATAAGTTACTCGGTCAAGAAAATGTCAAGTTGATGCATATATAAAACAAATTTATATATGGCATTAAACATATTAATGTCTTATAACGAAATCATGCATTCAGGATTAAAACTAATTCGAAACCCTAATTCAACGAATGAATTAATTGCATAAAACTTTATCAACTTGAACATTAAAAAAATGGGCTATAATTGGGTCAAGATCAAACATCAATAACCGAAAAATAATTTGGCCCAAAATAGAATAAGATATGAGAGGGGATGGACCGGCCCAAAAATAAGAGACTGGCCGCAGGCAATTTTCGGTCCATTACTGATTATTAGCCCGAAAGAAAAAAAAAATTGCCCATAAAGAAAGTTGGGTGGGGGGCCGGTATATACGAGTTCAACCCTCACTCTATCCTTACCCCTCATGTGACTCGGTTGTTCGAGAATTCTCTCTCCTCTCTCTGCGTCTCAACCCTTATTGTCTCTCTCCTGCCCGAGTCTCTCTTTCTCACCTGTCTCTGTTCCTCGACATCTCAGGTGCCATGGTCGTGGAGCACCAAGCTCCACCCAGCACTCTTACCCCTCGGCCGTCTGTTAACGGTGGTTTTCCCATGACCACCATGCCAAAAACCACCCAAGTGATGCAGAACCGCCGCCACAAAAGGTGTCTACTCCCTTCGATCCACACCATCCCGATGAGAACTGACACCGTCACCGTGTAGATCGGCCGAAGCTGAGTTTGGTGAAGCCGCCCATGCGTCCAACGCGCCACTAAGGCGGCGGCACGTAGGTACACGCGCCTCCAAGGGTGGCGTTTTCGGAGTTCTTTCTCGGTGGTTGTGTAGATCGGCATATATGGGTGGCTAATCTAGGAAGAAGAGGACCGGAAAAGGTCCTCGTTGGCGACGCGTGTCTATACGTGCCACCCTTCCCCCTGCGGTTCCTGATGGGTATGCCTTTCCCCCCTTCCTTCTCCCCCCCCTTTTTTTTATTATTATTAGAGCCGAGGTCGAGAACTAGGCAGAGGGGTTTCCAGTTTGGGGCTTTGATGTGAGGGAGCTAGGGTTTCAAGTCTAGGCTTTGTAGCATGTTAATGGCTTCGAATGAAAACATGCTAGCATATCTAATCACATATTCAGTTTTATTCATGGGTTATCAATCGGGTTAATCATTCGATGAATCAGAACATGTCATATATTCTTGGTTTTTCAAGTTGATGCATGTGAACCCATAAAATCGCATAAAGGATCATGATTTCACGTTTTAACAACATGATAGCATAATAGTAATTACGTTTTAGCATGCTAATCTAAAATTAACACACAATCTCATAAAATCATTCTTATCAAACATGTTAAGCGATCTGGGCATATTTTAATGCACGTATAGTGGGTCTGTTTTATCAATAAAGATACAGATTGACAAAACAGAAATATTCAACCAAAGATGCAATTTTTTAACTTAGTTCTGGGCATTTCAATTGTAAAAGCATGTTGCTGGAATGTTAGAGTTCCATAATTACAAAAATTAAGCAATTAAACGTGTAAACGAGCATGCTTTGAACAAATCAGGTTTAGCAGATTATTAACCAATCAATTGGGACTAATCCGAACAGTTTTGGCTCTGATACCACTGTAGGAAGAATTAGGACTAACCTGAATGCGGAAGCGTACTGCCAATAATAGTCCACGATAATATAGAAAACCAAGCGGCTACTAGAGTCGCTTTAATGTGCCACGTCCTAAACCCAAGAACCCGACGGATGGTGGTTCAGCCGTGAGAGAGAAATAGCAGATTATGAGAGATGTAATATTCGCATTATCACGTTACCCTAAGCTAACCCCCTTAAACCTCTTTATATAGGTTAGGGGGTAGCAAGGGTTGTCGCCCTAGGCGACTTAAGTGGTCGCCGGGCCTAATCTCATTAGGCCCATCCAACAGCTTCCAATGATATATCACATTCCATCAGCTTTCACCTTACACTGCAGATTGCAACAGGCATGTATGGTTGTTCCCCTTGATCAAAACAAGCGCAATAAAAGGTAAAAGACTAGTCACCATCTTCTGTGGTCAAAGGGAACCGTGAAACGTCAGACACATATGCTACTTCGCATTTGTTGCTGAAAAGAAAACCTAAAGCAACATAGTCCTCGTCATGCATCACCTATTAAAAGTGTACAGAACAAAGTCAATTTCGAAGGCCAGATATCAATCAGCAGCCGAACATTTATTAGATGCAAGGATGTTAGATTGGTCCTTACACCAAGGAAGGCACAAAGAACAATACAACATCCTCGAGCACTTCTTTCTTTTAGGGGTGGGCAGAGAGAAGAATCACATTAGACACAGACATATTGAACCTTTTTTCCCTTTTTTTTTGGTTGAGGGGAGGCAGGGAGCAAGAATTAAATAGACAGATAGATTCAACTAGCAATCAGCACAACTTTAAACTGTCTATGGAAGACATGTTGCAGTACCTCCTTTTCCATATGATTTAGTGTAAAACTTCCCCCCCACCCCCCAAAAAAAGAAAAAAAAGTGGGATACATTAAAGTTGCAGGTCAAAAATTCTAGGATACATTAATATGCAAACTCCAGAAATGCCATATTGGTCCGTAAATGCTCAACAAGTGGCTATAATTGTAAAGGAGCAAAACCAAAATGGGCGAACTCGAAGACATCGGGCTGGTATTTTTCCTAAACCCAAAATACATCCGGCTCTTATTTTAACCCGAACTCAAAGAGATCTGACCCGTATTTAACCTGTTTGCCCAAACTGACAGGTGTGTGTGTACACACACACACACACACACATACACACATACACACACACACACACACATACATATATATATATATATATATA
>JACYFF010031958.1:21531584-21553668 GCA_017589665.1 Selenicereus undatus | reverse complement strand
TACTACTACTACTACTACTACTACTACTACTACTACTACTACTACTACTGCGACTATTATTATTGCCAAAAATAATTTTCTTGTCACCATTTAGCCATTGACATTTGTGTAGAAAGAACTTCAAAAAAACTGCATTAGTATTCAAATCACATGGAATGACATTGAAAGAATAAATACAGGTGATTAGGGGAAGGGGGGCACATGAATACTGGACAATTTATACTATCCAGCTAGGTGTACGTACTCTTAATGCTGACATTTACATATTTTAAAAGGTGGTATCTTGCAAGCTGACAACTGTATAAGATGTCAAGATTTTTTTAAAAAAGAAAATAAGAATTAGGGAAAGACATGAGATTAAATTAGGAGAATATTTCTCCATATTCCTAATTTGTTGATTACTTGCAATTGTGCATAGACAAGTAAGACAGAGAAACGTGCAACAACGATTCTTTTCTAGTGCATAAGACAAGCAACTTTGATATAATTCATAAATAACAAATTTCTCTTCTGGTTCACATGGAAGACAAAGTTGATGTTCATATTTATATTATTCATCAAGTTTTGGAATTAATTCATCAAGTGATTTTCAGCAATGGTAAAATCTGCGCGGGTGCAAAGCGTAAATGGTGATCAACGTCAAAATCTTGATTTTATGAGTGTAGTGGTGTATTGTCGAAAAAGGAGGTTAGTTTTAGTTTGAACCATTTTGACATTCAATATTTTTTCGGGGTGATATATGATCGAAAAAGAAGGTTAGTTTTGGATTCAACTAATTTTTCCGAGTCAAAACTTATATACATATTCCACAGAAAACATAAGATTACAAACTTTGATTGGGGTGGTAGCTTATATACATTTTGGATTTAAATTTGATTCAGTTGGGGTGGGGAGTATGGCTTATATACAAATTGTTCAAAAGTATTATTATAGGATTATTTGTTCAACTGACAGTAGTACATTGCTCAATGGTAGTGATGGTTTTGCTTATATCAAGTTGGTTGATTTTTTCCATAAGTTTTAAACACGTTATTAGTAGATGTGTAATTTATTATCTAGGATTATCATTGTGAGTTTACTTAATAATTATGTATTTTTCTTAATTGTTTGGATATGTATATATTTTAAATATTGTTTGTTCATTATATTAGGTCAAATTATCCAAATATATTAGGTCAAATTATTCAAATATATTACTATAAGGTTATTTATTCAAATGACAGTAGTGCATTGTTCAATGATAGTGATGGTTTTGCTTATGTCTAGTTGGTTGATGATTTCTTTCATAAGTTTTAAGGAGGTTATTAGTAGATGTACAATTTATTATTTTGGATTATTTGTTGTGAGTTTACTCAATAATTATGCGTGTTCTCTTAATTTTTAAGGTATATATATATCTATTTTAATCATGCATCCTTTCCTTTTTATTCTTGTTAATAATCATAAGTTTTAAGCTGGTTATTCAGTAGAAGGATGTACACCCACTTGCCACATAAGTAAGCAGTCAGAAGAATATCCACATTAGCGATTTTTTTGGATGAAAGGAAACAATATATCCTCCTGAAAATCATGCATCCTTTCCCTTTTTTTCTTGTTTGTTTAAAATTTGAGCATTGTGCCATAATTTCTCTCTCTCCCTTCTTTTTCATTTCTCTCTCTTAAAAATTTCAATTCATATTATCTCTATGAACTGCGATCTATACAGTCAATTGCTTAAAATAATCGAAGTTTTGACTAAATTATTGTAGAATCATGAACAAAGAGATAGGTGAAGAAGTACAAGTATTTGAAATGATTTAAGCGGCGACAAGTCAAACGGGTGAGTGAATGGACTCAATAGTTGTTTGTAAAGCATGAATCACATGAACAAAATTGATGGGTTTCTGTGGTTTCTTCATGACTATCAATCTAGTATGAAATTTTCTTTGGTATTTTGTATGAAAGATTAAATTTATGTATCTAATTAGATTGTATTATTGGTAGATCTTAATTTGGTTTATTTGAAAATTATTTTGAGAATTGGAGAGTTATAATCAATTTATTAGATTTGGATGATAATGTTTGCAAAGTGTTTAGTGATCTTGGCATTGTTAAACGTATTAGATTAACATTGTCGTCTATGTTAACTACAACTGTAGATCTCAAATTTATTGCACTCTTTAAGATTTTAGACAAAGTTATTCTAAATTGAAATTTATAGACAATGTTCATTTTTGGGATTTATTGGTTTTTAACAATGTCATCTATTATTCATGTTTGTTCTCTATTTGTAGTATGCATGTTCATTTTGAATTTGTTCATTTTTTAGTGAACAATGGTAATTCTATGGTGTTGTGGTTAGATTACAATTATTCAAATGGTTTAGTTTAAGTTAAACTAGGTTTAAATATCTGGCATACGCTATTCATGACGTTTAAATAAGTTTAGAAACGTTGTTCATGATTTGATTTTTAATTGTTCAAGCTATGTTGTTTAATTATTCAATTATTGTCAAGTGTAATTCCCACACTATGTCTAAAGTGTTTTCTCATGGAATCATTGGTTATGTGAACTGTATTATAATTTAAAAGGCGATACTCATCAACATTTTAATTCTTTTTTCCAACTTTACGAATGGAATCCACATACCAGCAAGTCATAGAATTGAACCCAAATGAGATTGACATAGTGAAAATGATTGAAAGATCAGACGATGAAGCATTTCAAATTTTCAATCACTGTGCCTACCAAATGGGTTTCAGTGCTCGATATAACAAAATTCATTATAGAGCAGGAGGTAAAGAGATGTCCATGTGGAAATTTTATTGTTGGAAGGAAGGGAAGAAGAAGACAAATGGAAAAAGGTGTAAACGATACATGAGCTAAACGTAAGAATACATTGCAAAGCGTACATCCAATTCCATGTTGACAAACACGGGACATAGACCGTCACTAGGCATAATACTGAACACAATCATCCCATGTGCAATCCAAGTAAAAGACATCTTTTGCTTTCACATTGAAAAGTTCCAGAAAATAACATTCAATATATCAAGCAACTTAGTGACTTGGGAGTTCCAATTGCTGATGCAGTTCAATTGTTGGAAAAATAGGCAGGAGCAGCGCTTTACCTTGGTCATGGATAAGAGATGTGTACAACAAGCTTGGAGAAATTACTAAGAAAAGTTTAGAGGGTGGGGATGCCAATCTCTTATAAATATATTTAAGAGAATATTTGAGAATGAGTAACCCTGATGGAAGCCTAGTTAGTTTCTTTTGGCTTGATAGGCAAATGCTAGATGGTTACAAACCTTTTGGGGATTTGGTTGTCTTCAATACCATGTATCGGACAAAAATATATGGCATGATATGTGCTCCTCTCGTCGGGATGAACCATCATAGCAAGAATGTTATTTTTGGATGAGGCTTCTTACTAAATGAAAAGATTGATTCTTTCATATGGTTATTCCATACATTCTTGAAATCTGTGAGCAAAAAACACCCAATAATTATCATGACCGACCAAACTTTTTCAATGGCTACAGTAATTCAAGAGGGGTTGCCTGAGGCATGTCATATGTTGTGTTGTTGGCGTATAATTGAAAACTCCAAAAAGATTATCAGAGCACTTAGATCAAAGGAAAGGTTTATTAAAGAGTTCAACAAATTTCTTATGCATTGTGACACAGAGGCTAAGCTTGAGCATTTTTGGAAAAGGTAAATATCAGCTTTAAAATGATAACATGTTATTATCCTTCATTTACGAACAATGTGATTTTTTGGAAAAAAGCAATTTTTTTTTTTTTTGCAAAATCTAAATAATGTTTATAGCAGGCATGAACAAACTTTTATTGATTCATTTGCTGAACTATATTACTTTACTTTTCGAACTGAACCAAGATCTACAAAATTGAATGTTGTTTATATTAGATATGAACAAACTTATATTCAGGGCTACATAATCTACTGGATTTAACATTGAATAATTGAGCATGATGCAAGATGACATCTCATATCACTAATGGTGTTAAGAAAGTGAACATGTACCTAATCACCTAATTAACGTGATCTAAACCACCATCTAATCCAAGACTGGAAGTAGGATTAACTTAATTTTCAAGCAAACTAAATTTAACTCTACTAGAATTTTTATATTTAGTTGTCCATATTTTCAAGATGTGAGATAAGATTACACATCAACTTCCAATAAAGTTGATCAAAATTAAAAATGACATGCTAAAGTTCAAATTAAAGCCAAAATGTTTTCAATCCAAATAAAACCAAATTCTCCTCAACTTGAGCACAACCTAACACACAAAAACTTAATTACTCAAGCCAAGACTAATTGAATAATTCCCTCATCATATTGATTTTCATAAGCTACTTCAACAGGATGATCACTTAATACATTTTTTTTCAAATAATACTCCACTCTAACTACAAATTACATAAAGAATAAAAAACAAAGAAAATACCAACCAGTATATGAAGAACACTTGGTAATTGCAAAACGATGTACATAGGCAAGTGTTGAGGTTGCTCTCATACTCGTTAGGCATTTTTGCCTCGAGAGATAATAATAATAGTATATTTGTGAATATTAAGTCCTTGAAACACAGTGGAACATGGTTGTAGCAATGCACTGATAGACTATGTAGCACCAAATGTAAGTTTTGCTTCAGATTCGAAGCAGAAAGTTTTCTTGATGGAGTATGGAATTTTTCCATTTTATATAGAGTTAAGATTAAGATAAGATAGTAGAACTTGGAAGATTAAGGCCGGTATGGAGGGTTCTTAAATTTAGATGTGGATATGGAGGCAACGATCATCCCCCCCACCCCTTCCCCCACACCATAGAAGGTTTTGTCAAAAATAAGTAAGATTGAAAATGAAAGAGCAGATGATATCCACTCTATTCATTGGGTCCATGAGGAGGACCATTTACTAATGGAGCTGTTAAGTCGAAAATCATGCACCGTTTTTGTAATTATTTTTAGTATAATATATATATTATTTCGTTTAATTTGATTTGTTTTATATATTTTTCAGGATCAGTGTTAAGTTAATAAAGAGAAGGAGAAAGGATGTAGAAGCTCAATTTTATACACATGGCCACAAGGCGGTCCAAGAATAATTATGAAGATAATATTATTTTCATAATTATTATTTTGGGGTAGGATTCAAGAATTATGGAAAAGCTAAAAGACTTGAAGAGGAAGAAAACTAAGGAAGAAGAGGAAGAAACCCTAAAACCTAACCCATATTATTATATAACCTACAACCCTCTCCTTTCTCCTTCACGCAGCACAACACCATCTCCTCTTGTTTCTTCCCCACGCACAGCCATAAGCCTCAGCCCTCCTATTCTCCTCCTTCTCCTCCACGGCAAAATCTCCAGCCCCATTCCTTTTCTCCTACACGCACAGAAACCCATCCCTTCTCCTCCACGCATAGACATATCTGAGCCATCTCCTCCTTCTCCATAATCAGCCCCATCTGTTCTCCATCACGCACAGCACAGCCCTTTCTCACGTAGCCTAGCCCTCCTCTTCTCTTCTCCTCACACGACAGCTTCCCCATCCATCTCAAACCCTCCTCTTTCTTCTTCACAGCATCAGCTCCATCCCCCCTCTCCTTCACGTACAGCCACCATCATCAACATCAATCATCACCATCAGTTTCTCTCTCTTCGTCTTTATATTCTGCCTCTCCTTTGTTCATCCCTTCACCCTCACGATCATCACCGTCAGCATCAGCATCGTAGTCCTCATCGTCATCATCTTCCACGTCAACACATCATCAGCCATCATCTGCATCAACACCATTGTCGACCACTTTCACGCCCCCCCCTCAAAGTAGTATTCTTTTTCTGTTTTAGTATTATTATTATTATTATTATTATTATTATTATTATTATTATTATTATTATTAGTTTTGTTTTGTTTATTTTGTGTTAGGTTTATTGTTAAACATGGGATATTTGAGTCATAATTGTAATTTTAATTTTAATATGAGTGAGTAATTTTTTTATGCTTAGTATAATCTTATTGAAGCCATGCTAAATTAATAATTTTGAAACAAGTTTTGTGCTTTAATGCCTAGTTGATTTATATTCATGATTCTTTAGCAATTAGTGTTTATCGTTTATGAAATTTGTGTTAAATTGATTAGAATGCATGCTAGTTGATTAAATACAATTTCGATTGATAGTTTAGAAGATTGTAATACGTAAAAGTTATAATCTTTTAGGCCTAGGTATCACCCTAATTAATCATGGATGGCTCAAACCCATCTCTTTTAATTAGGTAATCGCTTTAGATCTTTGTTAAATCGATTTGCTGGTAAATTGGTTACAAAGTGTTAAATGATGTTTTTCTAATTCTTAATGCTCTAATTTGGTTAAATTTTTGCGCTGGTGTAAAGATTATCAAATTAGTAGGGTTTATATTAGGGCTGGATCTAAGTAAACTAGAATCTAAGGAAAAACGGGGAAGAACCGCTGGTGGACCTCTTCTACAGTTTAACTCATGAATAAAATTAACTTGTGTGTTAATGATAAATATTAATTCGCATGGTGGATTGAGATTATACTAAGTATTCTTCATAAATTTGATAACTTTCGATTATTATTTGTTACTTAGCGTTAATTTGGTTAGTTGTTAATTTTTGTTCTATTTTTATTAGATTCAAAATAATTTCAATCAACCCCCCCCCCAAAGTAGAGTCTTTTAGGAGTGTCTAGGTATTTTTTTTGATAGCTTAGAGTTTGATTTTTGGAGTGGTTATAATTTTAGATTGAGTCTTAGTATTTAATTACCGGTTTGTTCGAACTGAGACTAAAAATAGTTATTTTTGTTATTTTTCGATTTTTATTAATTCCTAGGGTTTATAAAGTGTCCTAGTCTGCTGATATTCAATTTCGTGATTTTTGGAATTTATTTGATAATAATTGAGAATTATTTTGTGAAATTGATATGTGCAGGTTTTTAGGTAATTAATTCTGAAAATTTCGGTTTTTAATTTTAATTTACGATTATTAAGTATTTTTAGGTCCAGAAATTTGTGTCCTGGGATTAGGGTAATTTTCCTTATTATTTTCGTATTTTTTATTTATGCAGAATATTTTATTTCCAATTTAAGATTTAATATTCTGTTTGATTTTTCTGCAGTAATTGGCTGATTTAATTTTCCTGAATTAAATCTGAAATTATTCTGAAGATATATGCTTATAAGGTTGCAGAATATTAGTTTAGGTTACTGTTTGTTATTTTTAATATTTATTTTTCTGATTATTAGTTTCTGTTTTGAGTTTTTATTAAAATTTCAGTTATTATTCTGATTTTATTTTTCTGAATTATTCAGAAAATATTTTTACTGTTTCATTTCCAGAATAATGATTTAGAATATTTAGGAACATCATTGGGTATTTTTCTAGATTTTTATTCATTAGATTTCAATTGTTTTAAGAATTATTAAAATTAGACTTAACAAGTTGATTAGTAAAATCACTTAGGATTAAGCTAGCGATTTACAACAATCTTTCCTCGTGGATCGATCCCTACTTCCCTACGCTATAAAAATTATATAATAACCGAAGTAGTGGTTAAATTTGTAGCCCTCGACAGGCTTTACAGGAGCAAAGGGTGAATAAGTTGGAGCTTCTTTGAAAGAGCTCTCAACAACTTGGAAATCAATTTATGGACTCAACCGTTTATGCATCCATATCAAAAAGGAAATTGCCTGCCAAGTTTTAGCCTCCTAAAAACTTGAAATTCATGGGCTAAGTAATCATCCTTTCATTTGAGGACCTTCATCAATGTCATCAGCCTAAAAGGCATAGACAAAGCCCTTTCCCCTCAAATATTCTTTTTCATCCTCCGAGAGACGGTGATTAGTTGGTTTTATTCCCTAGGCACACACAAGTTCAGCACCTGAAAAGGTCTAATCGAGGAACTTTTGTCGCAATATTCCTACAATACAAAGCTGCCAAGCACACTTCTTGACCTAGAACTTTTAAAACAAGGAGAAAAGAAAGTCTTCTAAAATTTATAACCCATTCGATGGCAAAAGCATCATTGATGCTAAGCCATCCCTAGGTGAAAGAACAAGTTCACATGGTTATTGGAAACCTACAATCCAATTATCACGAACATTTATGGTTTCAACTGCTTGAATACATTCATCCAACTACTAGATGTTAGGATGTTGATAGAAGAAGAGATGTAAAAAGGCTCAAAGAAAACTTATCAAAGCAATAGAAGGTCTTTTAAAGACAAGAAGTTGGCCACAACCTCTAACGCTAAAGTAATAGATGAGCTCAATACAGTAGAGTACTTTAGACCTCGCTGCACTTATAGGATCTTCACCCCACTTGGAATAAAGCCCACAAAAGCTTTAAAAAGCCTTAAAAGTCAAAGGCTCCTTAAGCCTATTGGGGTAACACCTGATATACTTGAGGGAACAAGAATAAAAGAAATATGATATTAGTGCATATTGGAACTATCATCGAGGGAAAGGGTATAACACCAATTAGTGCTTGGCATTAAAACATACCATGTAGGATATGAGAGATAACAGGACCCTACCACCCCAAATACAACTAAGCCCAATAACCAGGCCAACCCATTGAGTTATGTACCCATGATTTTTGCCCTAGTAGAAGAAATTGACCCTTTGTCCCTTACTGGGGACGAAGCTAACGGAATATGGGGAAATGATCAAGAAGACACCCGGATGACCTCTCTCATCCCTATTGAAACATCACAAGTGAAATGGGATAAAGAGGAAGAAGTAGGGATGGCAAAAAGTTGGGGAATACCCGTCCCCGCCGGGGCCCCGCCCCGAAGTGGGGGAAAATCCCCGTTCCCAAAGGGGACGGGGACGGGAAGGAAAATTAATCCCCGCTCGGGGATGGGGACGGGGACGGGGACATAGTTCAACCCGTCCCCGTCCCCATTTCCCCGTCGGGAATTTTGCCCCGTTCCCATCCCCATCCGCAATTCCCCGATTGGGGAAAAATCCCCGCCTCCGCCCCCAATTTTAATTAAAATTACAAAAATAACTTGATTTTCAAAATTTTTAAATGAAACAACTAAGGCTATATATGTAATTTTCTTTGTAAAAATCTTAGGTATATACTGGATTTGGTAGTCATGGCCGTAAAGAGTTTAGAAGGTAAGGAAAAATCAGCGGATAAAAATCCCCGTTGGGGCCCCGACGGGGATTAAATCCCCGCTGGGGATGGGGACGGGGGGGAATTTTTTCCCCGCAGCAGGGAATGGGGCGGGGACGGGGGGCGGGGATTCCAGCGGGGATGGGGACGGGGAATATACTCCCCGTCCCCAACCCGCCCCGTTGCCATCCCTAGGAAGAAGTTTAGTATGTCGCTCGCAATGGGAGAAGTTATAACCGTTGTACCTCATGAACAACTAGAAGACCAGGCCTTCTCTATGTTAAATGCGATAAAGGCTGACATCACTATATAGAAACATCTAGCTGCCCCTTTAACCATCGCGGGGCCCTTTGAAGGCCCTTATACAACCCCCTAAAGAATTGGTCAGTTTCTTCACAACTAAGAGTTGTATTTCGACCATAACTTTTTGGACAATACATGCCTTCCACCCGAAGGGATAAAACACAACAAAGCCCTACATTACTATAACTTACAGAAATAGTTTACATCTATGACCTTAGTGGTGGGCCATCGGTTAACATATGCCGACTAAGAACAACAAAGAAGTTTGGCATAACTGAAGCAGACGTGACCTCTTCAACTCAAGGCTTGCAGGCTGATGATAGTACGTACAGAACCATTTTTGGGACTGCCACCCTCAACATATCGATTGGAGTAATAGAAGAAAAGGTAGCATTCCAAGTTAGGGACATTTAGGCTACCTTCAACTTCCTGGTTAGTCACCAATGGTTGCATGACTAAAAGGCAGTATCCTTGATCATTCATTAAAAAACTAAGATGATAGTTAAAGGGGCTATAACTTAAGCATGATGATGATAATGTGGAAATTTACGACTTTGCTACTCTCGAATGTACTGTCATCGACTCACAAGATGAAATCCCATTTAAATCTAATCCCGTTTTAAATAAGAAGGGGAATGCTATGATAAGAAATATGGGCTACTTGCCTGAAACCCGATTGAGGAAAAGGTTCAAAATGCTCACCCCTGTTCTTAAAGTGAGCCCTTTGGCTCAACTTTTCAGTTTAAGATATAATCCCTCTCCTTAATAGCTTCACCTAGAGATTCGCAAGGAGAAAAACAAAAAGCATCTACAAGATAAGGGGGTCTATTCATAAAATGTACCCCCTTACCTTTGAGCACTTCGTGGAACTTTCACAAAGGAAGGTGAAGATGCACCTCTTTACGAATTCCCTAAACCAAAGTACATCCCATATCTTAGGGAAGTCCTCTCATGATTTGAAGTCTTTCATAATTGCACTCTTTCAGAGGAAGAGGTATATTTCGCTAGAAATACTCACTCCGAGACAAATTGGGAATGTGAGGCTAATAATATCACTTCGAGTCACTCTTTGGGGTAGAGAAAAGGAATCACGAAGATCCAAGTTGAGTGCCAACGATGGCAAATCAAGGTTTCGATCCTATAAAGATGATCATTGATGCCGATGAAGGGATGTGTACTGAGATTATGTGGACTACAGAAAATCAGGAAGAAGAAGGTCAAGTTGACCATTAGAAAGACCAAGGCTTTCATTGTTAAGCCTAATAAACATTTAAGTTTTGAGCCAAAACCCTTTTCTGTGTGCAAGGAAGAGTCTTTCCCTTCTCTTGGTTCAATATATGCTGAAACTGATGTACTTATTCAAAATTTCATTGAAATGGATCTTTCCAGCTATGGTGTTGCCATTAACAATAATGCAAAATTTATACCCCCAAACCGCTTAATGAATAATGAATAAATTCATAATAAAATAGATATCCTTGAAAAAACAAAAACTATAAATATTGAAATTGACGAAGAACAAATGAGCTCAAATTAGGATCATTGTCGACTGCTGAGGAGGAGGAGGAGGAGGACTAATTTACTCACCTTCTAAAAGATTTAAAGGTGTATTTGCATGCCTGTACAAAGATATACTAGGAGTAGCCTGAGAAACAGACAAGCATACAATTCCATTATATCCAGATGCAAAGCATGTTAGGCAAAAACTTCGTCGAATGAAACCCTATTGTGCCTTAAATATAGAACAAGAAGTACAAAAACATTTAGATGTTGACTAAGGTATCCATCTATCCTAAATGGGTATCCAACATTATTCCAATGCCTAAAAAATATCCGCATGCGCACAAACTTTGAGATTTAAATAAGGAAAGTCCAAAGGATGGCCTTCCTTTGTGCCGCATATGCTTGTTAGTAGATAATAGGGCAGGACATCGCCTGTTATCATTCATGAACAGTTATATAGGATATAATCAATTAAAACTTCAAACAAGATTAAGGAAAAACCGCTTTCACCATACAATGGGGAGCTTTTTTCTGCAACATGATGCCTTTATGGCTAGTAAACAACAAGGCCACCTATCAAAGAACGACCTAAACCCTATTGCATGACATGATGCACAAGGAAGTAGAGGTTTATGTACATGATATGATTTCTAGGTCAAAAAGCCAAGAAAGACATGTCTTTGCTCTTAGAAGTTTCTTCAAGAGACTTCAAAAATACAACATGCGCTAAAACCCACAAAAGTGCACTTTTAAGTTTACATCTATAAAGCTTTTAGGGTACATATTCAACTCAAAAGGAATCGAGCCCGATGCATCCAAGATTAAGGCCATGACTAAAATGCTGCCTCTATGATGGAAAAGTAGATAAAGTTTTCCTCGCGAGCGATTCATTAGTTGTTTCATCTTGAAACTGGCTATAACCTATGAACCAATCCTTAAGAAATTAAGGAAAGCTTTCCAGACTGAATAGGATGAGCATTGTCAAAAGGCTTTGTATGTAATAGAAGAATATTTGACAAACCCCTTGGATCTACAACCACTAAAAGAAGATCTACCATTGTTACTTTATTTTACAACAATAGAATCAACAAGAAGTGCGATGGTAGCCCTAGAAAATGAAAGAAAAGAAAATGCTATATATTACTTGAGCAAGAAATTCCTTGATTATAAGCAGTGGCGTAGCCACCGTGGGGTTAGTGGGGTCAACTGACACCCCTCTCAAAAAAAAAAATATACGTTTGAGAATTAAAAAAAATTAGAAGTTAACTATATGTATCAAATGCGTTGAAGAGGTACATGAAACTTCTCTTACTTTAGTGGTCTAGGTGCCTAATTTGTAATTTGCCTTATCTCTGATGTCGACGGTTTGAGTCCTTCATCCTTCCCTTTTTTCGTTTTATTTTTTTCATTTTTTTTAACTTATGCCTTGCAAATTACTGAGATAAGCTCATGAGTAGCCTCCCCGTACTCTTCTTCTCTGTTTGTTCGAGTCCTCCAACCCGCGCTTCCCAAAAAGGAAAAACACCAACGCTCTACCCACACAACCAACCACCACCATTCCACCAAAGCACCACTCACTGCTTGCTGCTCACCAGTGATCGCCCCTACGCCGAAACGCCTCACGACAGCCAGTGCATGATCCACCAATGACCTCAACTCTCTCTCCAAATTTGTGAGTTCTCCTTTTACTAATACTAGTTTAAGTGTTTAATTGACTTGAATTTCTTACGTAATTCTTTAATTTGTATTTGTGTTGTTTGATTTGTGAGTTTATTTGTCAATTTCAATTCCAAATTTGTTCAACTTATATGTTTAATTTCAATTCTAGGTTAAATCTTAATTTGTAGATTAGTTTGTTGTATTCTTTAATTTGTGAGTTTATTTACCAATTTCAATTCCAACTATGTTTAATTTATAGGTTTCATTTCAATTATATGTTAAGTCATTTTGTCTGAAACATGACATTGGAATTCCTAATATGGAGGATTTCGCTCCATTTCGTGCTCGGAGAAAGTCTAAACGTAGACCTTCTTCGGTGACAAATGAGCATTACTATCGTATTGATGTGTTCTACTCGATTCTTGATATGCAAATGCAAGAACTTAATAGTCGCTTTACTGGGGCAAGCACTGATTTGCTACTTGGTTTGTCTTGTTTGAGCTCTGCTAACTCATTTGTTGGCTTTGACAAGGACAACATACTTAGGATGGCTCGACCGTATCCAAATGATTTTGATGAATTAGGCATTGAGGCCTTAGTTTTGAATTGGACACTTACATCAATAACATGAGTGATGATGAGAGATTCTCTAACTTGAATGGACTTAGTGAGCTCTCTACAAGGATGATTAAAAAAAAGAAGCATTTGAGCTTTCCCTACATGTACTTATTGTTGAAGTTGGCATTGATTCTACCGGTTTCTACAGCAATAGTTGAAAGAGTGTTCTCTTCGATGAAGTATATCAAGACCAACTTGCGCAACCGAATCTCAGATGAGTTTCTGAATGATACTGTCATTACTTACTTTGAGGATGATTTGTTTGAAAGCGTATATACTGATGATATTTTGCATTGCTTTCAAAATATGAGGTCTCGTCGAGAACAATTAGATTAGATGTAATGTAATCGTGGTTTAATTTCAGTTTATGACTATTGTTGGATTTTATATTGTGTGTTATTAATTTCGACACCTCTCTCCTAATTTCGACACCTTCACCATTGATTATAAGGTTCGGTATATCCCTATAAAAAAGATGTGCCCAACACTCATGTGGGCTACCAAAAAATTAAGGCACTTTGTTCTCAATAACAAAGTCATAACCATAGCTAAAGTGGTTCCATTGAAACATCTAATGTTAACCCATTCTACATGCAAGGAGTTCACCGTGGACAATATTGCTCTCTGAATTCCATTAGAGTTCTAGGCCCAAAAATCCATAAAAGGAAGGAAAGTATTGGATTTTCTAGCCAACCCTCCCACAAACAAAGAGAACAAAACTATTATCTTCCTGAAGAAGATATCCTCTTAGTCGAAGATGAGACATGGAAAATATATTTTAACAGTGCATTTAACCATAAGGTTACATGGTTCAAGCACATCGCAACCTCTGTTAAGTTAGATTTTAGGGTAAACAATACAGCATAAGATGAAGCTTGTATTATAGAAATGCAAGCCGCCCGAGCTCTCCAAATTAAGACATTGAATGTATATGATGACTCAAGCTTGATTGTAAATTAGATCACTGGATGATGGAAAGTGAAAAGTGAAAATTTGGTGTCTTACCAAGCTCACTTGGGAAAAATAACAGCCTATTTTGATGAGTTAAGGTTCACCTACTTCTTGAAGGAGGAAAACCAATATGTAGACGCAAGATAAAATTGGCATCTATGATTGTCATACCGATTGAAGAGTCCGAAATGACTATCATCATAGATAGCAAAGGTGAGCCAACTTACCATTTGAAACAATGGAGGATGAAGAAACATCCCCATGTTATGCAGACATCTGAAATTAGCACCAAAACGGGATTATCCTCCTTATTTGTAAAAAAGATTCAAAAAAGCACTTTGTCATTTAGCTTCGCAATTCATAGAAGGTAATGGTATATTCTATAAGAAGACCGCTTACAACATCAACCTTCTATGTGTAAATGTCAGAGAGGTGGAACTCCTTATAGAGAAAATCTTTACAGGTGACTGTTAGAAATCATATGAACGGACATCTCTTGTCTAAAAAGATACAAAGACAGGACTACTATTGGACCACAATGGAGCCGTACCACTTTCAATTTTCCCAAAAATGAAAAAAATGTCAAAAGTACACTTGGATCTAGCACATGCCTCCATCACAAGTACACACCCTTCCATCACCATGACTACTCTTCATATAGGGAATCGAAGTAATAGGTTGGATTGCACCAGAGGGAAGGGGCAACAGATGCCACAGTCGCTTTAAACAGGTTGCAAGCTTCATAACAAACAACATGCTTTGTCAGTAAGGGGTACCGACAGTTAAAAAAACACATGCTGCTAGAATCCAGGGGCATGAAGGGCGATGCCGTTAGGGCCCTGCTAGGTGTACACCGAGCCTAGGTCGCTTTTTTAAAAAAAAAGAGAAAAATAAGACAAAAGTCATGCATGAAAAAGAAAAGGAAAACATAACTTTGGCCCCATTTAGGGATCACTCTATCCAGCATCATAGATAAAAATCCAGGAATAACAATGAAAAAGTATACAAAAGATAAAAAAGCTGAAGTGCACAAGAGGTAAAATAATAATAATAGTTCATTTAATTGCATTAAGTATTAATTCTAGGGGTACAAAAAAATATGCCCAAAACTTAGGGGCTTATTACATAATCTAGGAACTAAAGGGGGTATCACTCACCCTTTCTTTTGGGGGTGGAACTAGGAGTCCCTTAATGATATGTCCTCTTCCACACCAAGCTCTTTATGCACTATTTATCTTGATGTTCTCCTTTCTCTTCTTTCTTCTAGCCACCTAGCGAGTACCTGGGACGATATTAACTCAATTTAGGTAAGCTTTGTCTGGCCTTTAAATGGATAGTTTCCTTGACATGGCTAGCTGAAAGGTTGGCCACTATATTGCCTTCCAAGTCAAGATGACCTTGAGGGAAAGGTAGGGGAGTTCAGGAATAAGGGTATCGAAATAAGGTGTCTTCTATCTTTGCCTAAATTAACGAACAAACTGGGCAATAAAGATGAAGTCACATCACCATCCCCTTTTGTGAAACCCTGAAAATGCTGTTGTTCCACTTGGAAACATCCCAGCAAATTTCATGACTTTCCTAGAATTCACTCTACTGTGGCGCCCCCAAGGTGCTTATTTGGGGTTCAGTAACAGGTGTCAGGGGTTGATAATTCACTTGAACTTAGACCCGTGCGGCCTAGCAAACTTTGCTTGGAACTCTTGCTTTGTTTACTAGTAAGCCTTAAGGATGCTTAACTTAAACTTGAGAATCTAAGTAAGTGCACACATACTCTAAGAGAACTTAGTGAGAGGGTAGAGAGAGAATGAGTTTGGAAGAATGCTTTGTATTGCACTTGAACGCTTTCAATGGCTTGCTTACAAATGGGCCCCCTTGGAGGGTTATATACACATCCACCTCCTCAAGGGACGGTGAAGATCTATTCGATCGTACGGCTATTATTACTCTTCCAAAATATTCTATACAAATATCCTACGTGTAGAATAGTGTGGAGTATTCTAGAGTGTAGTTTAGAAGGTCCTAGGACTTTTCACAAGGTCCTAGATACTCTAGAAACTTCTAGAACAGTCTAAATGATTCTAGGGCGCTCCAGAAGGCTCTAGAACATTTTAGAATATTTTAGCATATTCCAGAAGGTTCTAGACCATCTTGGAAGATTCCAGAACATTCTAGAACTCTCTAAAAACGTGGCGAGTGACACAGGGCATGGATCAGGAAGGCCCTAACAATATAGGTCTCCTCTTTTAACAAGAGGCACTACACATTTTGAAAGCTCCATAAGCCACATATGCAAAATAAAAAGCAAATTATGAGGAAGTGACATGAAAAGGAAAACACAAAAAAGAAATGAAGGAGTAAAGTGCTTGAAGTAAGAAGGGCTTGGCCCTACAGAGAGTACACTAATGGTCATTTGTTATGCCATCCAAACTCAAAAGGGTTTTAGCCAACACCATAGGAATAGGGGGACCTTTTGAAAAGCAATTGGCCTGCAAAAGGGGCCAGGCATGTTGTACTCCGATTGCTATGAACAAGGTAGTGAAATGTAAGCAGAAGATGTAGGCCTGTTAGGGCTCAATGCTGAAGTACCCTTCTCGATGACAAAGCATGAAATAGCTTGCCACCCCAAAAAGGTTGATGGTCTTACATCGGGGACGCTATCTATCTCTTCTAGTGACAGCCCAGAGAGAGGCTGTATGTCCTTCACATAGCAGTCCTCAAAATGGGTTATCGTCCTCCAAGAGAGCCCAAAATGGCCTGAAACTCCTTGACCATGGGGCCAAATATGCTCAGTCGTATAGTGGAAAACATGGAAGTTGCTTAATTAATTGAGTTATGACGCCCTCAATTGTCTATCATCAATTTCCAACTGTTCAAGGGAGTAGAGAACATTCAACTTGTAAGGTCCGAATGTGTTAATGTGAGCCTTGCTTAGGTTACAAATCCAAAGTAAAAAAGAACATTAAACCTTGAGGATTAAAGGAGAAAGTGTAGGAAATTTTGGAGCTCCAATGGACCGGAAAACAATGCAGAAAACACCCTA
Source organism: Selenicereus undatus (assembly GCA_017589665.1). NCBI lineage: Eukaryota > Viridiplantae > Streptophyta > Magnoliopsida > Caryophyllales > Cactaceae > Selenicereus > Selenicereus undatus. Next base: position 21,536,443 of record JACYFF010031958.1, on the reverse strand, counting down.
AATCATTCTAATTTAAAGAATATCAAACTAGAAACATTGTAGGAGCCATAATATAATCACACTGCACCTAGGGACTAACAACCTAAATTAGGGGCTAGCTACTACTACTGAGCCCTAATTCATGACACTGAAGTCAACTGAATGCTGACTAGCAAAATCCTCTATCCTTTTCCCTCATAGTTATAATATTTCGGAATATTTCTTTCCCAAATCTAGTTGCCACATATTTTGTAAAATTCTGGTTCAAGTAATAAAATTCTATTTTTTGTTAATTTTTTACTTTTATTCTTTTGTATTTTCCTCCCAAATAATCCTTGCTTTTTCCTTTTCTTCTCAAAAATTCGCATGTAAAAACTAGGGGAAAAAGATTATCAAATTTTCTCTAAAAGGTTCTCTAAATTATTTTTGTAGTTTTGTCTTTGTGGGCTTTTTAATTTTTTTTATTTCTTTCAACATTTTATGACTCCGGTATTGGTCCACTCCACCTCACGCCTAATGCTAATTCTCCAGTATCAAGCAAAATGCTCAGTGCCAAACTTAAAGTAGGCACGCTCCTATATTAAGCTTAATCCCGGCAATGTAAAATGAAATAACAACAAAAATATGAGAAAAGTATCATAAAATATAACAAGAACCACATACATTCAAAGGAAAGTATCAAATGTCTAAGTAAAACATCCAAAATAGCCATATGTCCCTACTGGTCCTGATGCCCACTCTTATCCTCTGAAGTTTTTTCTATAATTTGAACCTCGAGTGGTGCAGGAAACTCGGAAGGGCTGGGATCTAGTAATTGAGGATCCACCAAATGTTGCATGGGTTGAAACCAGATCATAGGGTGTTGAGAAACACCAGCCCAAGACTGCTATATGATCTCGAACTTGTCAGGAATTGGAAGATAGCGGGGCCTTTCTAGAATAATGTGCCATAGCCAGAAATCGTAGCTTGATAGTGGGCGAAGGCTAAGAGGAGGAGCCTTCTCCACTTAGCATCACCTATGTAAAAGCACTCATGCCTCAAGTAGGAGGTGGCCCCTATAGCAGGAGAATAACTTTCTTGCCTCATCTCCAGGGATAAAGTCATTCTAGTAGAGGTCACTAGAGTCCTGGGAGAGGGAATAAAGCTCGTTGTCTGCTTCGAACGAAGGGGATAAGGCCACGTTCCTTGAGTAAGGTAAGCCTTCTGACAATAGCGTCGAGAAGCGCCCTGCAACATACCTTGAATTAGCAAAAGAAAAAATGAAAAAAATATTCAGAATAGAAAAAATCTAAGGCATGCTAATTTTAACTCAACCATGTCCCTTCAACGATAGTTGCACCACTGATGATTCAGCGAATAGTGCCCTTAAGTTTAGCCACTACCCAACAATAGGAAACAAGGAGCAAAGGAGAAAGGGAAGCCAAAAGAAGGAGCTAATGACGGAAAAAGAGCCTAACGCTGCCAACTTAGGGAAAAAATCCAAAAAGCCCAATAATTTACATACATATACATGAATTACTTTATATTGCACCAAAAAAAGAAAAAAAGAAAATTGATTGCTTCCATCTATGCTTCACTAGAATCACTGCACATCATTCATTGCCTTTTATACAACCAAAAAAAGGCTTCATGAAAGATCTGATATTTATTGCTTAAAATGAAATCCTTGTCCTCATCCTTTTTCTGTTTTATCCATATCTGAACCATTTGTACCTTCTTTTCCTTCCTTTTGCACATTATCACTCAAATTCTATACAATCAAAACACAATTGAGAATAAATCGAAAGGAAAACAAAAAAAAGACAAGAAAAGTAAGATGAATGGTGGCAGGAGTTCTGGCATTCTAGCGAAACTTGCAGAATGACAAACGCCAATTTTTCCGGCAAGGGGTTCATAACGAATGATAGCTAGTAGTAGGGGCACATCTCTCTCTCTCTCTCTGTCATCTCAGCTAAGGTTGGGTGAACTGTGCAAGTATGAGAAATTATACATCAAAAACTGTGCAAAGTAGAGTACTTAGGGGATAGGAGTTCTTTTATTTTTTGATAATTAATAAGATCCCTAGGGGATAGGATTTGATCCTCTTGATAATGAGAGGGTTTAAGTATTTGGGGGAACTTGATACTTCCAAGTATTATGTTGCTTCCCTATAAAATTGTCATCAAACAAAAAGGAAGGGTACTTGAAACCTGGGGTTTCAAGTTTCATTTCACTTTACCTCACCAAATAGTTGAGTTTGTTGATTTCTGGAACCACGTATACTAATGTCTCTCAATGCCTTGAGTTGCCACCTATTTCTTTTGTGGCTAGGTGTCTCCAATTGAATTATTTGCTTTGCCCATTTTCCTTCCTTTTGTTTGCTCCATTGAGCAGTATAGATTTCATATTTGCCCAAATTTCACATCAACAAATGATGTAATGTTATGTAGTCTTTCACTTTTGATTCTTAAGTAGTTTCTCTTACAACTTCTCATGTGAACTTAAAACATGTTTTTAGATTCCTTCTTCCCTAGTTTAATTTCATTGTAGTATTATTTTACCAACCCCACATATATGTGTATTTACCTTTGCTTTCATTATGTACCAAAGATCCAATCGAAGAGTATTGCTAATAACTTCTCAAATTTTATCTAGTTTCGTTATCTTAATCTTGGAAGACTTGGCTTGACATCAGATGACTATTGAAGTACGCTTGCATGTTGACATACAGTACTAATCTACATAAATATATCTAAAATTGAGTGACTCCATATACTTTTGCCAAATGTCTTAACTTTAATGGTTAGGATATTAACTCTATGTAGGTCATTTTGACTTTTAGCTTGCATATAATTAATTCTTTTTTTTTAATTTTTTTATACACTCCAAAATATCTTTCATCTTCTCAGTAATCAATTATTATGAAATTGGAAAAATGACACATTCATAAACCTAAAAAAAATAACAAATAAAAAATTGTTTAACTATTACAAAAATATTAACAATGAAAGCAACATCTTATGTTAAGTGGTTATAATTTTGAATATTGGCATGTTGTCTAGCTCAACCCTTGCATCGCAAGGGCAATAGTTTTAGTTTATACTGTGTTTGAGTCATCCCTAGGTAGACTTTTGTCATAACGTCTATTTACTTTCCTGTCTTCGAGCCCTCTTGCATCAAATAAACCCTGATAGTTGAATTGTTTAACTCTGTACGCAAATTTTAAATATGGTTCACTATAATATTAAAAGCTCTATCTTTTTGTACTTTCAAAATGTTAATGATCTTTCACCCTTGCCAAACCTAGAAAAACAGCTTCAACACATATGAGACTTTTTCGTGGATATTTTGGGATAACCCGATGCTTAATTGTAATTTGTATTGTTTAATTGAACTTCATAGGTTAACCAATGCTAATTATCAACAATAAGGGAAGTATCCTCTTGGTTTTTCAAAATGAACCCAAGGACCACTTTGCTGCTCAACCGCGCAATTCATAGAGGATAACATCATACTCTACAAAAAGACCACTTATGGTGTTAACATATGTTGTGTAAACACCGAAGAGGCACATTTTTTTCATAGAGGAATTCATAGAGGAAATCCATGCAGGTGATTTATAAACACATATCAACATACATCTCAAATTCCAAAGTACACAAAAACAGGGCTGCTACCAAACTACGCTGGAACAGGGCTATTTTCAGTTTGCTCAGAAGTCTGAAAGTGTGAAAAGTACGCCCCGATTCAGCATATAGCTTCATCACAAACATACACACTTTCCTCACCATGACCATTCTCTACATAAGGAATCGATGTAATTGGTAAGATTACACGTAAGGGACCAAGGACCGCGAGTAGATTTTGGTGGCCATTGCTTGTTTCGCCAAGTGGGTAGAAGCAACATCATATGCCACCCTTCCTTTTAATTAAGTTACACGTTTCATAATAACCAACATTATGTATTGTCATGGGGTCCTGCATGAACTAATAAGTTATTGGGGGTCTCATTTTAAAGATGGGACCACAAAATTGCTTGATCGATATAAAATACAACACCGATAATCTGCTACTTACCGATGCAAACAAAAAAAAGCTATCGAAGTGAATATCAAAAACATCGTAAGCAAGATGATAGAAAATTACAAAAAGTGTTTGAAATCACCGTAGGAGCAACACCATTCTCTCTTAGGTATGGAAGGAAAACAGTACTCCTCATAAAAATAAAAATTTCAAAATTGCGATCGCCGTTGAATGGCAAGTGTTTGAAATCGATTGGACACAAGTCTTTCAGGATGAATTAGTAGGCATAGATGAAAAACATGTTGCGAGCCTTGCATCATCTGCAAAAGTACCAATAAAGAATGGAAAAGGTTGTCAACTCAAAAGTGCATCCTCGAAATATTGAGTGGAAGACATAGTGGTAAAGATTATTTCAGTACTTGTTATAGTTCCCCGAGGGAAATTTAGGCCTCATTCGACTAGTCTTTACTATGTAAAAGAGATCCTTTCAAGAGAGGCCATGAAATTAATATATATAATGGATATGGTTTTTATAACTAATCAACTTAGACCAATTGGAGAAATTTTACTTCTAAAGGAGTCTAAAAGAAAAAAGTCAATAGGCAAGAGGCATGAAACCTATTGTTGTTGCATCCTAACGACATAAAAATATGTGTTGCTAGAACCTACTGGCATGAAAAATATTACCGTTGGGACCTAGAGACATGAAAAATAGTGTGTTGTTAGGATCTAGTGGCATCGTCAGCCTGCAACTAGGTTCTAGGAGTTCCCATTCATTGTGGCTTATCGAGTAAATAAAAACAAACAAATACTCGGAGGTCATACATATATATGTGTGTGTACATATATGTATACACACAAACACACACACACACACA
>JACYFF010031958.1:21482730-21522923 GCA_017589665.1 Selenicereus undatus | reverse complement strand
TGGAACATAGACATGGATTGGAGGTGTTGATGTTGAGGGAGGACTGCTAGGGGTAGGGTTGGGCATCCCTGTGATCTTGTTTGGGGCATTTTATTGGTATACAAGGTTGGAAACTAGTTGGTTGGGTTGGGCTAGGTAGGGATTTCCCTTGCTTTACTTTTGGTTTGGGCTGGGCCTTTGCTGAAACCTTAGGGCTAACATAAATGCCACTTAGGCTCACAATCAAATTGTCTGCCCATAACCTAGCTTCACTTAGTGTTGGCTCTTTTGATTGTTGAGAGTTAGGTTCAGTTTCATTTATTGTAGGCTCTGTTCACTGTTGGGAGATAGGGTGAGGTTGGTCAAGGCCTTCCAGATTGGATACTTGCAATTGTTCTAAGCTTTCAACAACCTTTTGCACATCACTAGCCTCAGGCAAGTCAACCATATATAAAGGTATTACATTACTTTTTTTTAAAGTTTCTTCCAATGGCTTTCCAACGTCATCCAGTCCTTATCACACCTTAGTGCCCACCTCTGATTCTCTTTCCTAGGAGGATGCCAAACAAAGCCTACAAATTTGGGGAATTTCACACTCTGTTCCATAGTTGCTATCTTCACATCTCTAAATAGTCAATCACTTGATATTGTTCCAAATTAACATCAAAAATTGAGAGCATTTTGTCCTTATATTGTACAACCAAATTCTTTCCCACCTGTGGAAAACCATTTCACAAAATTAGCTACACATACAAAATTATCTCACCAAACAAGTCTACATGATGTGCTTCAAAAACAGATTCGAAGAACCAGATGCAGAAATCTCTAAAAACAGCAACTTTAGCACTTCAAAAACCTCAGTACAAGTAAGTCTAACCCAAAAAAGTAAAAAAAAAATTATCACTTGAAAAACCCTAACAATCCTTTTGCATATCACCTTCCAGAAAGAGGAATCAAAGACATACAAGTCGAATGTGATGAATGTTAGCCAAAATAACTACCACTTACCATGATCCTTCAGTCTTCTTCTTCGATATGGTCAAAAAATCTAGAACTTTGCTTTCTCACTTCATCTTCTGTTCCTTCTTCTTCTTCTTCTTCTTTGTACTCAACCAGACAAAAGGGAGAGAGAATTGAGGGGATGTGTACTAAATTTTGAGTCGTCTACCTCAATTTGGTCTGAAAATCACAAACTCCACTTTGTCACTTCTTCTTTTATGTCTTCTTCTTCTTCGTACTCAAACAGGGAAAAGGAGAGAAAATTGAGTTTAGAAAGAAGAGAGAAAATGAGGAGGTGTGTTATAAATGAATTTTCTGACATTGCATAAAGGAAGCCTTCCTTTTGCCTTTCAAAATACCTCAATAAACGAAAAGCATTATGAATGTGTCAGTTCGTAGGCTCCATTAAAATATATTAAGGGTAATTTTATAATTTTCTCTTTCTGGTGAGTGTTGGCACTGGAAAAGGACCTTCCACTAGTTGCAGCAAAATAAAATGGACCCGATAATGTATTTTGAGAACACAGACCCTAAAAATATATTTCATAAAATAGTATGCACCTCGGAGCCATTTTTTGGCACACCAGAAGTCCGTTTATTTATTGATTATTGCTTTGTTGATGAATATGATACTAGTTTCTCATCCATCATCAATCAAAGCCATAGACACTAAAGGCTTGCTTTATATCCATTTGTTAATTGCTAATGAGCTCTAACACCTACAATGACTTGTGGTTTACGAATTTGGGTGGTTATGTTTCCTTTGCCCATATGATTCTTGTCTACTAACATTTGATAAGTGACAAATTACATTTACACTAATAAAAGTACACCAAAAATACAAATAATATATTGTAATTGGTCCTTTTTATTTTTTATTGTTAAAATTTCCTACTTTAGTGATGATATTTTTGATTTAATTGCATCACATAGTGTTTGCGCATACTCGGAGTTCATTTTATTAGTGTATATGTAGAATGATTTCAATCAGTCACCTAGTAACAAATTGATGCCTTCCAGACCGTGCACTAATAAAGCACCTAATAATTCCTTACTTCTTCTTCTTCTTCTTAAAAAAACCTATGATCTAGCAGACTCATGATTTTAGGCATAAACATACTCCAACTCCAACCTAAAACCCACCCCTCTAAATAATTAATCACCTAGTTCTTTTTTAAAAAAAAAATACTTGGTGATACACCGCATAACTACTTGTGTAAAAAGAAAAGAGCACCTAATTTTAACCAAGTTTTTATTTCACGCCTAAACCTACTTGAACTCTAATTCCAGCTCCAACTAAAAACCCAAAACCCCTCTAAGATAAATAACTATTTCTACGACAACAATGCTAAACCCTTACAACACCCTTCTTATAAGAACATAAATAGAGTTAGAGGAATTACCTCTTTTATAAGTAGAATTGCATATTGAAATTCAGCTGAGACTACCCATCAAATCTCTTCTCCGTTTCAAGACTATGCGTAAGAGCAGAGATGTTCTTATTGGAAGTTCCCCGTTTGTATCTTGCTATCTTAATCACAATGTATCCAATGCAAGAAATAGAGGTAAAATTCCATGTGTTTGTAAAGATCCCATTACTAAAATCCATGGCATATCATTACTTAAACATTTAAATTGTTGGAAACCACAATTACAGATTTGGAGTGGCCCCCGTTTTTCGATGAACAAGTAGAAAAACAAGCTAGAGTTTTGTAGAGGGGTCACTGTTCTCAGCCTTGTGAATGACATTTACTGCATATGAAATAGACTGATTGATAGGTGGGTTGGAACGCTCACTTTGTTGAATCCTACCATAAGAGAGTACAAGCACATTATTCCTCATGCCACTTTTCCTTTACCAAATCTGAAGGAGTTGGACGGGTGGTTGAATCCTAGCGCACCTCCTTATATAAGATCCCACACTATCTAGATATAGGGTTCGACTTTGATTCTTGTATTAATGATTTCAAGGTTGTAGTCATCTACGCTTGCCATTACTACAAAGATGATTGAAATGATCACTGGGTTGTCAAAGTTTATAGTTTCTCCACTCATTCATGGAAGACTAAATACCATCTCATCCCACATAGATTTGTGCCAATAAAGGGATTTAGACAAGTCTTCCATAGCAGTATACCCTTTTTCGAAATTTAGTTATTGGTTCCTCAATAGTGAATTTCATTGGTCATGTCTTGGTGCATCACCAAACAACAAAGATACACAGGGGTTCTTGCACTCGACATGGCTGCTAAGTTGTTTCGATTAATAAAGGGACCTCAACTCTCTGAACACTATGATTACCAAAGTAGCACTTGGGTCCTTAATGATAGTCTTGCTTCCCTTTATATCTATTTGGATGAGCCATATGGTACTATTTAGGTGTGGATCATTACTCACTTTGGTGTGGTAGATTCGTGGGTCATGTTGTATTCTTTTGGACCTATTGCACAGTTAGTATCATTTAACTTTGGAGATACTCAGGTTTATAAAGAGCATGCCACTTATGGGACCAAAGAGGTAACCGTAATGTCCTTTTCAACACATGTGAGACAACTCTAAGGGCTTTAATGTATAAAGAGATCCTTAGACCCCTTACAGACGCCTTGATTTTTAGCAGAAGTAATAGCCTAGATGTAAGTGTATGCGATGTAAGAAGGTAATTCACTAGGTTTATTGGTAATCTTCCTCAAAATTCTTGATTATCATGGCCTTAAAGGAATACGTCGATGAGTAGGAGGGTAAGTAATGTATTCCATCAAAGAAAGGAAAAAAATATAGGGAAAAAAGATATGGTTTTGTTTGATTTTGGAGACATGAGGATGCCGTGAGGAGTATTATGTTGTTCAACAGTTATTTTGTCGAAGGAAGCAAATAAAGGTATGCATGGCCAAATTTGACAAAGCCAGAGACCACAGTGGTATAACTCACCAAGAAGCATTCCTAGAAGCAAGAAACTAAGAGACTGGTAAGGAAGTCAAGGGAATATCTATTGTTGCCATAGAAAATGGCTTATGTAATTCTGACACAAATTTATGTATGTGGCTGCTTCATTTGTAATATAATACCTCACAAATATTTTGAATTCTTTCATCATTGCATGCCTCTGTATGACATACTCTCCTACTAATAACCTAAGCATACTCTGGTATGTTCTTTGGTGCAATTATATAATGAGTTTATGCATAGTAATAATAGGCTTGGTAACTTGAAACTATAAAGTGACTAAGTAATAATTAATTTTCCACCTAGAAAGCTTTATGTGTTGAGAATTGCATATAATCATAAGCTCCCTAAAGTTTCAAAAAGTAATTAAGACGAGTTGAATAGAAGAACATGAATTTCAACAAAAAAGGATTTTTAAAAAATAATATATCATGATATCTCAAATCAAATTCGGCCTAAGAGATGGAAAGACCCCTTCCCCTCCAACTAAACCCTATTGAAAGCGGTGCTTCGACTAGGGCACCTATCTTTGAGGGCTTCCATCGTTCGTTGTGAGTGATCTTCACATCAATCTCACCCTTTGGTGTGCACTGTGTGGTTTCAAGATAGATATCCATGGATTTGCCACTCATGAATCAGTGGAAAGATTTGAGAATAAAGGAGGAAGACGAAAAAGTGGTGGGCTATGCTACTACCGGACACAGGAAGTTCACAACTAGGGCGTTCGTGGCGCTGACAGGAAAAGTAATGACTGAGAAACCATATAGAGTTTCAGTGCTCTTTGTGTTTTTAAAACAAGAATGAAAGATCAAAAAATTATTTGAAATTAGTGAGGTAGGGGAAAATTTATACATATTCCAATTCTTCCTGCTGGTGGATAAACCGAAGGTGATGCAAGAGGTACCTTGGATATTTGATAAGCAACTGATCTTGCTCTCTGAAGTTGCAAAAACCATGACCCCATCTGAAGTCAAATTCACACATGTAAACTTCTGGATTCAAGGTTATGATATCCCCTTTGGTAAAATATCTAAAGAAAGTACAATATCCTTGGCAGACAATTTTGGGGGATTGGTAGATTTTCAGGAGGATGATGATTTGGGATGGTGTAGATATGTTGTATTTTAGAGCCAATGTGCATATTAATAAACCTCTTTTAAGAGGAGCTATTGCTGCCTTTGGCAAAGCGAGGGTGAAGTGGGTGCCCTTTAAATATGAGAAGCTTCCAAATTTTGTTATAAATGTGGAAGATTGGGGCATGTGGAGGACGATTGTGAAGAGATAGAAAGGGACGATAAGAAGGGGCAATAGGAGGAGTGGTTGCCAGCAACTCTGCTAAAATTCATGAAGAAACATAGTAGTAGAGTTAGGGAAGCAGAGGGTAAAAAGTTTGAGGATCATATAGGGAAGAATAGTGAAGGAGAAAAGGACAAAGAAGATGACAAGGAAAAATCCATGGCTCGACGCTCCTTGAAAGATATTTTAGCTGCAGCTAATTCATTATCTCAAAGAGGCTTCGGGGGAGTCGGGGGCTTAGAGTCAAAATGAGGGTAAGGAGGTTTCTTCAGCTGCAAGAAACCCAAAACCCCTAGATGTTATGAGCAAAAAGGGAGGAATATAGAGGTAGGCATAGAATGTGGTTCCAGATGATAAAGTGCCAGTATGAGGGAAAGGTTGTAACACCCAAACTATGCGGTCTAAGGAAGCAATATGCTCTCACGATAAGGGCAAGCAGGTGATATGCACTGACTTAAGTAAGCATGAGGCATACAGAAAGACGACAAAAAGGACCTAGAAATGACACAAGCTAGACAACAGTTACAAGAGTGCAACTCCAGAATTGTCCTGAGGAAGTAAAAGGAGCAAGCACAAAGGGGATATGGGAGAGGAGCTCTTGAGTAATCTATAGCTTATGGAAGTAGAATCCAGGGAAAGAAAGGCAAGGTTATAGATGTAGAGATGGTTGATTCTAATGTAGTGGCGAGGATGGGAGATGTCCATCCTTGCCGAGCCAAATGAGGATCCTTAGCTATAACTACCAAGGGTTGGGAAGTCCCGAGGTAACTGTCTCTTTGAGCGTCTTGTTGTGTAAAGCTTCCTCGAATGTGGTTTTCTTGATGGAAACAAAGTTGTATACAGGGGAGATGGAGACAGTAAAGAGGAGAAGTAGGATGTGTGGGCATAAAGTGGTCCCATATAGAAGACGAGTTGGAGGCTTGGCACTACTGTGTAAGGGAGAGTATGTGATTGATTTGAGGGCCTTTTTGCAACACCACATTGACATAGTTCTGGAGGTGGAAGATAAAAAAAGCTGAGTTACAGGGTTTTATGGATGGCCAGATAAAGGAAGAAAGATGAACTCTTAGGAGTTGATTGAGTACTTGGTGAGAGAAACTGAATTATTGTGTGCAATATTCAGAGATTTCAACAACGTTCTTTTTCCCTCAGAAAGAAAAATGAAAAGGAATTTGACTTCTTAAGGGTTGGGGACTTTATGCAGGTGTTGGATCATAGAGGGCTTCAGGATATGGGTTATCATGCTTATCCATTTACGTGGAGTAACCAGAGGGAGGCATAGGACCATATTGAAGAGAAGCTAAACAAATTCTTATGCACAAAAACTTGGGATGAGGTGTTGATGAGTTAAAATTTTCATAAGCGCACGACGTAGTTGTAGTTAGCAACCGACGAATACAAGTCATATCCATAAGGAACTCGCTTTCAATTATCAGAACTAATATGAACACTAAATCTAGGCTAATCAATTTTCAAAGATTCAACTAACAACTAAGGGAACGATAATAACTAAGAATGTAATTGAGAAATTAGAATATTAAAACCCCCATGTTGGAATTAACAGTATAATTACACCAGTGAATCAATCACTAACCCCATCAAGCTTGCCCAAACAATACAATGTGAATGGATGGATTGACAATTAAACCCGTCCCCTTTCTCTCTAAAGGGTCGAAGACCAATCCTAGAACCATAGCGACCTATTTTATGGGACTAAAGTTAAAGGACTATAAGATCTACAATATCAAATCCCAATTAGAATTTCAATTATTTTCATATCAAAATCCTAATTGTCCACTAATTCACACTAGGTAAAGGTTTTGACTTTCAACGTTCCCTTAAACCCTAATAAAAATAGATAAATGCTCTTTCAAGCAATTTATCGAACACGTGATGGGTGAAGTAGAATTAAATAATACAAACATGGGGCAAGTGAGAATTGGGCTAAATCATAATTTAACTAGACATAATGGGATTCAGGTCCACTGTGGTTTGGTGCAACTATTTACTGACCTCATGTTTTTACAAAAATATTTTTGGGACTCCCTAGTTTGTGTAACTGCTTTTAGGATACAACTCTTTGGGTTAAATTATTTTTAGGCGACAAATATTTATTTTTATGATCCAAAACTTTATGAAATTTCTGTTTTTGACCCAGATGAGGTTCAAAGTGCAAATTCCCAAAGTTTTGGGGTTTTTTGCAAAACTAAACTTATGTTAATGTTTGAACTTTTTATAATTGCTTTATTGGTGTTAGTTATCACAATCTACTACTTATATCATAAATATTATATTTTCTGTGATTAGAGGCCCATCATGCTTAGCAAAATAATTAAAGCTTAATCAGAGAGTTTGGACCATTACCTGAACTTAGATGACGTTGGAGCCTTGCATTCCTCTGTCTTCCAGTTTATAGAGATTGGTAATCTCAACCTCATCTTCCTTAGATCAGGAGCACAGATCTGTTTCATTTCCTACCTCAGACTGTAGTCACTAATCAAGTTTGTTTTTATATTTTTAAAAATAGTAAAAATTTAATCAAGAAATTATAATATTTAAGATATATCGTCGATTGAATAGCGTTCCCTTTTGGGAAACTTCTTTTATTGAAAGCATAAAAGCGGAAATATTACAATAGAAAGATTTGAAGAGGGACTTAAACAACTAAGATCATCAGAGATACTTGCTCATAGAGAAATGGAGATTCTTGACTTCTCTTTTGCTCAAGTATGATCAAATGACTGTGTCCCTTCTCAGCACTAAGCCTCTCCTTTTACAGAGAAAATGGACTACATAGGATGTTGTAATGACTACAGTACATGTTGATATTTTCACATGACTATAGCTGTCCTCACATGGCTATAATAGACAATATTATTTTATTGGCTTGACACTTAACAAAATAGTACAATAATGGAGAAAGAACGTTTTAAAGCCTTTAATGCTTCAAAGACTAGTAATCCATATTAAGATTGTGCATGCCTTCATCTCCAACAATGTCTTCCAATCTATCATCATCCATATAATAACCAAAATCTTCATTAAGTTGAAGATTCTCTGGATCCCATCTTTTAAATAATTCATGAAGACATTTCTTTCCTTTTTTTGATAAGAATTTTTCAGCTCCAACACCAAAGAGATAAACAAAGGCGTCCTCTGAAGTAGCTCCTTCTACTTTCATATATTTGCTGAGATCATTCTGATAAACGCAAGTAGTGCCCCTGTAATGCATTGGTGTTCTTCCTTGTTCAATTAATGGCCACATCTGATGGCAAATATTATAAAAACCAATGGCTCTTGCTAAAGGAGGATCATTAACTACTTGTTTTAGAAACCATTATTGTCGTTGATCGTTGGATCATCTAAATCAACTAATTGAACAAGATAATAGGCTGGTTTGGCTTTCCATTTTCATATTCGGTTACTGCGCAATGTACCTCAACATATAGGCTTCTAATGTATTGAATTTTTATTGGACCATCAAGAGATTTGAGAATCCAATGGATCCTTTCAAACACGGATTGTTGAAACTTAGTTAGTCTTGAGAAGAATTGGTACTTTAAATATGGGATTTCCATGTGGTAAGCTACCATTGCATATTCCCAGGGGCATGATTAGATCATCTGGAGAGATTGAATTAGATGGGAATCTACCACCGCCAACTCTAGATCTATTGGGAAAGAAGATCGTGGTACTCCATAGTACTCAATGCTGCCTGCATTCTAGTTGTTGAACTATTTTTCTTGAACATGAAAGCTTATTTTTTTCTGGAATACCATAACATCTTAGGTCATTCATTTGTAACCCTAAAAGGCTAAATCTTTGTGCTATTAGGTAGGAAAAAGACAGCAGACCAAACTGTGATCCACTTTTTTTATGGAGTTCTAAAATATCCATAAGGATTCTACTAAAAGGAGAAATGTCATTCTAGTAGTAATGACATTTCATTTTGGATTTTCTCCTTTTTAGGCAGGAGTTCTGCTTTGATGATCAATATTGGCAAGCTCACGAGTTAAACTATCTACCAGAGAATTTTTCGATCTCTATATATGTTCAATAGAGAAAGAAAACTAGTTAAGCCATAATTGTCAATGCAGAAATCTCCCTTGCACTTACATGTTTGATAAATTATTTTTCATAGAACCAAGAATTCCTTTGCAATCAATTCAAAAAAGAAAAGGTCTTGGGGGCTAAAAAGATTAAGAACTGTTCAATTCCCCTTATGACTACGAGGATTTCTTTTTCTATCGTGAGGTTGTTGTATTCTACTTTATTAAAACTTCCACTGTAATATTTGTAGAGTTTTTCTCTTTTGACTTTGTGTACTACACTCCATTGCTCATTGTTGGCATCTGTTTCAAGAATTAAATCATCTCCTTTATTAGGCAAATTAAACATAAAGATTTTTGCACATCTTTTTGAAGTTTTGAACAAACTTTGAATCATTAGGGTCCATGGCCAACTTACTTCTTTCTCAAATTTCTGCTGCAATGCTTTCTCAATTCAACTAAATATTTAATGAAATCTGATGCATAGGTTAGACATCCAAGAAACCTTTCTAATTACTTCCCATTCCCAATTTTCTTAGGGAAAATTTCTATTTTTTCTAGAATATGCTTTTGTAGGATGACTTGTCTAGCTTTTACTAGACCTAAAAACTCGGTTTTGTATTCAGCATAAATGCCCTTGTTCTTACTAGGAATAATACCATGATCAATGCATATTTGGGCGACAACTAGGATATCATTTGTGTTAGAGGTGAGCAAAAAAAATTGAAACCGAAAAACCGAACCCAAAAACCGATTAACTGGTTCGATTTTTTAAAAAAATTCGGTTTGGTTAACTGAACTGAAAAATTTTTGCAGTTTCAATTTCGGTTTCGGTTCGGCCATTTGAGATTCGGTTAACCGCACGATTAACTGATGGTTAACCGAAACCAAAACTTACACTTTTATTTAAAAAAAAATTAACTTTATATTGGTCAAGCGTAGATTTTATAATTATTAAGGATAAGACTAAACATAAAATAATGTGTAAATTAATATTTGGTGTCTTAAATAGTTAAATTAATTTAAAAAGGAGTGAAAATTGAAATTTGACAATTTAAATTACCGGTTAACCGGTAACCAAACCGAAAATCCAGTTAACCGAACTGAAAATCTGGTTAACTGAGTTTTTTGGTTCACATTTTTGCCGAACTGAAAAATTCAGTTAATCGATTTTTGGTTAATCGAAAGTTTCGGTTCGGTTTTTGGTTCACAATTTTTGCGAACCGACTTTCCGATTAATCGGTTTTGATCACCCCTAATTTGTGTGATGTTCTATGGTATTGGAAAAGATAAGGATATCATCAATGTAAACTAAACAATAGTGATTAAGATCTTTTAAAATATTATTCATTTTTCTTTAAAATATTGCATTTTTATGACCAAATGGTATTACTATATGCTCATAATGTCCTTGAGGGGCACTAAAAGTTGTTAAAGGAATGCTTTCTTTATCCATTTTAACTTGCTAGCATCCACTTTTGCAATCCATTTTCAAGAACGAAGAGACTCCTTGAATTTTATTGAAAATGACTGCTTTGTTAGGAATATAATAACCATCAAAGACAGTATTATCATTAAGCTTTTTGTAATTGATTACCATTCGAGCGTTGCCCTTTTTCTCTTCAGCATGATTTCTTGCCATAAAAGTGGGACTGGTGTGCAAACTCTTACTATTCTTGATCATCCCTTTGTCTAGAAGTTCTTTGGTTTGTTTATCAAATTCTTGGGTATCTTGGTGTGCACACAGTATTTGTTTGACTTAGATAACAGCGTTAGGATTTAATAAAGTAATCTTTGCAAACATCTTATCTTTATCCCAAAATTTTAGAGGATTATCATAATAGAGTTCTTTGCATAATTGTTCATATTGTTCAGTAATTTGCTATTTAATAATTACTCAAATAGTGGGATTGTTAGTGCTATCGCACGTTTTGCATGGATTACCATCTCACCACGCTGGCTGCGTGTAAACTCAATCTTCTAGTGTGTGTAAGTTTTATTTAATTTATCAATAGGAACTGAATGACCATTTATTGTGAATATTATTTGGTTTATAGTCTGTGTGCATGGGGAATATAGCCTCTAAAACTTATTTCTAATAATATATCATGAAAGGGTTGGTCAGTAGCCCATAGAATTAGTATAATGCATTGAACTCCTCTTATTTCTATGGCTAACCTTTCTATGGCTTCGTTGTGACTCATAATACTATTACCAGCTATCCTTAATTGTAAAGGATTCTTGGTTTTTTTTCCACATGAATTCTGAAAATAATGATCATTTTCCAAAACAGATAAAATAACCACTATTGATGTAGGCACACAATTCATTTGTATTATATCATTCTAAGCATACATTCATTGGGATATAGATGCTATTGGGGTTTGAATTGGTGACTTTATAGCATATTTACATAGTCATATTTTTGACTAATTCATCCTCATAGATTGGCTCCCTAACAGTTCTTGTTTTGTACCAATGACTTTCCTATCTAGACTCATACTTCAATCTATACTATATCTTACGGATTCAAAACTCATTCTACTAATTTCACTTGTCATACTAGTTGTATGATCTTCTTTAAGCTCTTCTTTAGCTGATGAAGTGTTATCTTCCCATTCAGATTCTACACTCATGCTTCTTAATAATTGGGATTTAATGGTAATTTTACCACATTCATCAATTTTTATTACATTTTTCTTGTTGATTTTTATGGGATTGGCAAAGCTAGATATCCAAGACCTAGAGGTGTGCAAAAAAAAAGAAAACTAAAAACTGAACCAAAAAATTGAAAAACCCAAACCGAAAAGCTGGTTAACTGAACAAATTTTTTTAAAAAATTAGTTCGGTTAATCGAACCGAAAAAAGATTTCTCTTTTCGGTTTGGTAACGATTCGGACGGTTTGAAAATTTAGTTAATCAAACCGAAATTAATTTTTTTCTAAAAAATTTATAAGTAAAAAATGAAAGATTTAGGTAAGAAAGTGCACTTTTTTTTTCTTATTTACGAATGGTAATCAAAATTTAATTTTTATAACAAAATTGTAAACATAAAAAATGAAAAATTTAGGTAAGAAAATATACTTTTTTTTCATTTGTGAATGGTTAATAGGATAACCGAACTGAGAAATCGGTTAACGAAATTTTTTGGTTCAGGTTTTGGACGAATCGAAATTTTCAGTTCGGTTACAGTTCAAAATTTTCTTGAATCGAAACACCGGTTAACCGATTTGTGGTTAACTAAAACTCCGGTAACCGATTTTGCACACCCTTACCAAGACCTATTGATTTTTATTTCCTGAAAATTGGATTTTATCCTTTGGATTTTTTTCCACAGAAGTAGGATTTGTAAATTTTTATGCCTCTATCATTGTTATTTTAGTCTTTGGGTCTATGGTATCATCTAATTTATGGATTATTTTTCAAAATACCTTCAATGGTTAGCCTCCACTTTTCATATCCATCCCAACTATTTTTGTCTTAAGAGATAGGAAGTTTTTAGCAAATTTATCTTTTAGACTCACATAATATCCAGGTCAACAATTGGATCATACTGATCCATAAATTAGTCTTAATCCCTTTGATAATTTGATTATTAAGTTTGGTATGCCTGATATCATATAACAGAGCATACATGTTAATATGTTTGTCATAATATTGTTATAGAGTAATTTAAATTTGGACACTTCCAACATGGATATACATTACTTTCTATCTTTGTTATGCCTAAGGATGTTTTCTCAATTAATGAGATTAACTTTTGCCACAACATAGTCATAGTCTTTTACCTCTAAATCTCATTCTATCATTTCACATATATACTTACTCTTTAATTGAAAGATGAATTTTTTTATAGATTATATCTTTCTGAGTAATAGGAAGGGCCCAATCTCATTTGACTTCTTCATTCTCATTAACTACAATAAATTCTTCTCCTTGTGGATCACCAAGACTAATTGAACTAATTTTCATCATGTGACTAATTTCTTTATAATCACTTTCTTCATATTCATCCTCTAGTGCAATCTTAATAATTCCCTTGTTATATTTCAAAGCTAAATCTAGTACTTCTTTCTCGCTAAGCTCAAAATAATCTTAGACTACCCAAAGTCTCAATAAACTTGTTACTCTTCCTATTTTTGCATTTGTTTGCATGATGACCTACTTCTCCGCTTGCCCAACACTTACAGTTGATTTTTGTGGGAAAACAATAAGCGACTTTTCTAAAAAATCTTCATTTTTTAAGGTTTGGTTTGTTATAATATTTTCTTTTATATTTCTCTCCCACTTGCTTGTTAAAGCTCTTTTTCTCACATAATTTTCTTTTTCTTCTCCTTTCAGGTTCCTATCCCCATTGGTAAGGAGAATCCCAACAAGCTAGAAACTAATTCTTTATTTTCTTTTACTTTTAGAAATCAAGACATTGATCATTAACTCATTTTTTAAAAATAAGATATTCTTGTGCCAAGGGTATCAATGGCATATGCTTCCTCAACCCATGCAATGTATTTTGCATTCATTATAGAATTGATTGGATATGATAGTTTGTCATAAAGCATACCAAGGTTGGTTTCCTTATGCGTAATTTGTAATAATATTGACTAAATTCAGCAATATAATTCCCCAGATATCTCATAGCGCAAAGCTCAATGTTATTAATCTTCCTTTGCCATTTTCTAGCCTTTTCTTCGGAATCAAGTTTAGCTCCGATAAATTCAGTTTCAGTTTCCTTACATAAATTGTTGAATATTGCAGTAGGTGTTTCTATTATTCTTAATGCATTTTTACCATCCTCATTTAATAAATCATACTAGTTAGCTACAGTGATAAAAAAAACTATGTTCAATATAATTTCGAAAATTTCTAGCAGTACACGTAGTATTTAAGTTTAAGACACTATTCATGCCTCTTTTCCAATGTTCAAATACTTCTTCTTTATTAGGAGTTTTGTCCATCTTTAAGATGTATCTTGTTTGGCTAATTAGGGTAAAGCCAATTTCTTCAAAGGTTGTGGTTTTCCTTGGGATAAATCCAAAGGAAAAGTTAGCTATGGATTCAGAAAATTACTGACCCTAATCTTGAGGTCCGAAATGGAAGTTATCCTTAATCCCAACCCAAGTTGAAAGATTAGCCACTAAACATAACGAAATTCTCAACAATATAATCAGTAAACATCATCCTAACAATATCAAGAAACTAAAGCAATCAATAAAAACGGAAGACAGAGATTTGAGAAAACGAATTCAGGAACTGCAAAACTAAATGAAACATAAATCTTGAATCGAATAATAATAATATTCAAATCACAAAAGTGTTGTGCTAAAGCCTAAAACCTAACAAGAAAACTGAGAGGGAAAGAGTCCCAAAAGATGCTCTAAAAATATCTTTTCCCCTAATCATCCCAAAACAAAACTATTAAATAGAATTAAAGTTGGCCGAATTGCAGGGACGTTTTGATGCATGACCAGTAGTGCTGAACTTTCGAGACCAAAATGTACGATCATGCAAAACTACAAGAAGTCTATACCTTGCGCGCACAACTGTGCTAGTTTCGCACGGGCAGCCTTGTGTTTCTTTAACTTGTAAATGATCATACATGGTTGTGCACATATAAATGGTTGGCTGTGTAGAATCCTTCAGCTTCACTTCTTGGTCCCTTGCCTTTTTGTCAGCTCCTCAAACCTCTTCTCTTCTTAAAGCATCACTCCTTGTTTATCTATGGGCCAATGAATGCATATTCCTTCCAATTAACACCAAAATACCTACAAAAAGGGAAATTAGTCCAAATAGGACAACCACGAACAAAGAGGAGCAAATACGGTCAAATTCCTCACTGAATCGAGGAAATATATAGGGAAGAGTGGTGAAATCAAGGGAGAAAAATAGCGAAATTAGAGGTTTATCAACTCGCCCATGCTTATCTCTTGCTTGTCCCCAAGTAAGACCATTCTCGAATGAATAATGTGGGAATAAACCTCTAATCAAACCCTCCTTAAGTAGGGAAATAACAATCAACTAATCAGGCACAACCATGTATCAAATGTAGCCAAATCAAGGTGTCAAAAACATTTCCAATAAAACACATAGATCACCATCTATAAATCACTCTACCCGAATGCAACAAGGCAAACACCCCATGTTAAAATCACAAAGGAAGGCAAGAGATCCTTTAATAAGTGGTGAGCAAGTATGACTAGTAGAACCTCACTTTGGAATAAAACAGAACACTCATCTCAATGTGTCTAGATATTAAACTCGAGTACATTCAACACTCAAACCAATCATGCAAGCTACCATAAGCTTGGTAAGGTTCTCTATTCCCCACCACTTATGCAAAATGCCAAAATGTCAATCATGAGGACTTGCAAAAGGCTGTAACGGGGCTAAGGTTATGGGTGAGAAGCAGAATCAATATAGAAAGAGTCAATTACACTTATCGAGACCATGCCAAACACTTATTCACAACTTGTCTTCCTTTTTCAGCTTTATTTTTTCTTTTCATTTTTTTTTCATTTTTTATTCAAGAAGCAAAACCAAACTCTGTGGATGACATGGGAAATGTAAACTCTCAATGAATACTACCTTCAAGTTGAAAAACACAATTAGAAACACTTAAAAAGATGAACTCATCCGTAAAATATTCTCTATCCAACATAGAAGTATTGCTCTATTAGACTTTGGCAAAAGTATGAGAATTATGTATAGGCCAAGGGTATAGCAAATAAGGTGTAACAACAAAATAGGAAAAGACACAAAAAACTACCGAGAGGGATAACACACATCAATGGGTGGCCTTTAGGATTATGTGGCTAAATAGAACAAAAGGATGCCTCAATCATGTCAACATATGCACATGTCGAATGTAATCTCAAAGGGAACCAACCTAAGTTCCAGAGGCGCAACCACGGAGGAGTCACACAAGAAAAGAACTATGAACTATATGTAATGAACAGTCAGAAGCTCAAAATCTCACAGGATAATCTACCACAGTCAATGTAACTTACTCTAAGATACACAATTTATCAAGGTCAACGACATTAGACCATATGAATATCAAGGGCAATTGACATGCAACGTAAGGCAGAGCAATTCTAAATGACAATGTCAACATAGTTTTCATAAAATCTGCACCAAGACAAGCCACGCCTTAACACACAATCATTACTAATGAATCAATGGTAATACCTCGCATCATCATCATAAGAGGGGTTTCCAGAAACTCTTTTCAACTTTTTTTTTCAATTTTTTTCAACTTTTTTTCAAAAGCAATAAATCTGACTAAACAACCAATAAAACACAAGAGGAGAATGAAGAGAAGGGTAAGGAG
Source organism: Selenicereus undatus (assembly GCA_017589665.1). Classification (NCBI taxonomy): domain Eukaryota; kingdom Viridiplantae; phylum Streptophyta; class Magnoliopsida; order Caryophyllales; family Cactaceae; genus Selenicereus; species Selenicereus undatus. The sequence continues at coordinate 21,506,330 of JACYFF010031958.1, read as the reverse complement.
TACCTAGAAAGCTTACGAATGCCCAACTTGATCACTTCTCCTCTTGTGCAACATCTAACCTATATGCTATGAGCTGCATGCTCTATATGCTCTAACCTATCAAACTAGATAAATTCTAGCTATAGAATGTGGATGTAAGAAATGTAACCATGCTATAAAATCTACAAGTTCACCCAAAGCGCTACAAGCTCATCCACCATGCTTGAGATTTTTATTGTCCTCAATGAAAAGGACATGCAAAGAAGCAAGAGAAGGGAATAACTTGTAGTGAAAAGGGGGAAAATGGAGGGAGGGAGAGGGAATAAATGACACTCATTTTTTTTTCTTTTTTTTTCAATTTTTTTTTTGGTGAAAGCAAGTAAATGCTTGGGTTGCCTCCTAAGAAGCACTTGTTTTATGCTGCTGGCTTGATCCTTACCTCAAGTAGCTGATGGTGGCTAAAAGGAGGGAGGTGGAATAACTGAAGCAATGAATTGTGGTGAATCCACCACCTCCCTAAGATGAACAATGGTGCCCCCAAAACAGGTTAAAATAAGCCGAGGCAAATCAAAAGGGGCATAATACCTGGTGTTAGGTACCCCGTATCCTTCAGACACCCTTATCATAAAAACTGCAGTAGAAATAATAGAAACCACAGGAACTGCAGGAACTAAAGGTACTGTAATAGAAGGGCGGTGGATAGAGGAAAGCAAAAGTCTATCTTTGCCTTACACAACTGGAAATATATAATCCTTGTAGGCACATCAATCATAGCCCCCATCGTGCTGGGAATGACCTACCCAAAATAATAAGGACCTAGGAGCTCTCATCCATATCCATAACCACGAAATCCCATGGGATGTTGAACTTACCCATCTATACTACGATATCCTCCATAATACCTACAGGGTGCCTAATGGACCAATCTACTGACTGGATGGTCAAGTAGGTGGGCTTCAGGTGTTAAAGTTGAAGCTTCCTGTAGAGAGAGAGAGAGGCATCAAGCTTACATTCGATCCACAAATCACAAAGAACTTTCTCAATCCTTATTAGGCTCAAGCAGGACCGGGTACCCCATCCATTTTCATGGAGCCGGTCCCGGTCCCTATCCCAGTTGGAACTAGGTCCAAGATTTTTGGATCCGGTTCCGAAACGGGTTGGGACAGGGTCCTAATTTTTTTCCCCATCTTGTTTTATTTCATTTCATTTAAATTTTTGGCTTGTGGTTATGACTTTGTGAGAGAACCAATACACCCAACAAGCTAGCTAATCGATCATTCAAAATCAAATTTACCAGAGTGGCAACTAAACATTTACCATACATTAAAGTCCAAGTACTTAGCTAATAAATTGCAGTTCATTTCATTCAAGCATTAAAAAAATACCATATTCTCATAGTATTATACATTAAAAAAAAAATTAGTAATATCAATGTATAGCTGGAAATTATGGCGACATTAGAAAAACAACACCTGATGTCAATAGGTAACCGGGGTAACTTTGATTTTTTTTTTAAAAACACTAATTGAACCGGGTAGGCGGTCCAGTTCCGGTTCTAAATGTTCAGGACCCAACTCCAGACTCGGCTACAACGGTTCCAGGATTTTGGAACCAGTCTCGGACCCAGTTCAACCGGGTCCGGGTATGCACCAGGGGGGTCCGAACCGGGTACCCATTTTTTTTGCTCAGGCTTAATCTTTAGGACCCCTATTGAACAAGGGATGGAGAAACTATCAAGATTCTGAAGCTTAGATGGGGACTTGCTTGGAAGCGCTATGCTACACACCTATCCAATGGGAGCCACTGAAACTTTCTCAAGCTTGCCCTTCTTGGAAAAAAGCTCTCTAAAAAACTTCAAGTAAGAGGGCACTTCCTTGAGGGCCTACAAGAAAGAAAAGTTGATATAAATCCTTTTCAACATATCTAGGAATCTAACAAACCTGGGCTCAAGCTGCAAGTGTGCCACCCTCTGAGGAAATGGAGGAGATGGGTGGTAACAACGAACAAAAGGTGACTAAGCACCTTTCTCCTCTGTTCTCTGGCTTTTTCCCCTTTTCACCCCCTCTGTTCCTACTAAAATAGGAGCTAAAACTAACTCCTGAATAATCATCATAGGACTCCCCACTAAATCCCCTCCATTCACAAGACTGCATTGATGTGACTCTGGGGATTTGTTTCAGGTTCACTAGGCAGATTCCCCTAAGGTTGGGACAAACTGCTAACTTGTTGGGTTATCTGAGCAATTTAGGTCAGAATAAAGTGCTCTATTAGACTCTCTAAGTGAGATTTTGGTTATGGTGATTGAGGAGGTGATCTATAAGGAGCTCTAAACTGGAAACCAGTTGGCTGCATAGAACTCTGAGGTGGATGGCTAGGGTTCTTATAGGGAGGCTTGGTGTGATTCTTCCAACCTTGATTGTAAGCGTTGGAGTAAGGAGTGTTTTGTGGCGGTGGGATGAAAATATGCAAGGCATTAGCATGCTCAATGGCAAAAGGACTATCGTAGCACTCAACAAATGTATGCCCTTACACACCACAGGTCTCACAAATAGCCTACACTCTAACTGTAGAACTAGAGGAGCCTACTGGATTAGGAGAAGGACCCACCCTATCAAGTCTCTGTGCCAATGCATCCACCCTACTGGCTAATAGTGTCACAGCATCAACCTCATACTTGCCACTGCTCTTCTTTGGGGTAGCCCTCTCACTAAACTAGTGATAATTGTTAGAAGTCATCTCCTCCAACAAAGCCTTTGCCGCTTCTATGGACTTTCCCATAAGAGCGTCTCCCGCTACAGCATCTACGTAAATCTTCAATGGATTTTCTAGCCCATTATAGAATGTTTGGACTAAGAGCCAATCGGGAACACCATGATGAAGGCATTGTCGTTTAAGGTCTTTGAACCTCTCCCAAGATTCATACAAGGACTCCCTATCGCGTTGAGTAAAGGAAGTAATGTCTGTTCTTAGCTTTGCAATTTTGCCTAGAGGAAAGTACTTGCTGAGGAAAGTCTTCTAGGGAGTGTCCCATGTGGAGAAGGAGTTGGGCGCCTCATTCTGTAAACCGACCCTATCCTCCAATGAGAATGAGAAGAGTCTTAGCCAGATAGCATTATTTGAACACCCCATTCGGCCTGATTGCATTGCACTGTGCCAGGAAGTTGCGAAGATGCATATTAGGGTTCTATGAAGGGTGTCCACCAAACGGATCCCTTTCCACTAATGTGCTAAGAGTTGGCTTGAGCTCAAAGTTGTGTGCCTCAACTCCATACCCCACAGTAGAGGAGTCAGCCCTAATGGCTTTGGGCATATGATAGTCATGAAGCACCCTGTGTTCCTCTCCGCCAGCCATCTTTGCCTCTTTCTTCTTCTTTCTCGCCTCTTTGTCTCACTTCCATGGGGTTGCTTCGATCGCAAGATCTAAAGGAGCAAGGTTCTGGTTGCCTTGGCTTCTCCTGTGTATACAAAGTAAATACTATACCAAGTGTAAGCAGTGTCAAGCAAAAATACAGAAGAATTAAAAACTATAAAAAGAGAAATAAAAAGCCTAGTCTACAGTACTCTAATTAGATCTTGTTATTGAAAGGAACAAGTTCTCCGGCAATGACGCCAAAAACTTGAGTTAAAATTACTGCAATTGCACAACATAGCTATAGCTAGCATCCAGCAAGTAGGGGTCGTATCCACAAGGAACTCACTTTGAATTACCAGAACTAATATGACAATCAATCTAGGCAAATTGATTTTCAGAGATTCAACTAACAACTAAGGGAACGATAATAGCTAAGAATGGAATTGAGAAATCAGAACATAAAAACACCCAAGTTGGAATTGATAACATAATTACACTAGTGAGTCAATCGCCAACCGCATCAAGCTTGCCCAAACATTGCAATATGAATGGATAGATTGATAATTAAACCCGTCCCCTCCCTCTCTCAAGTGTCGAAGACAAATCCTACGACCACAACCACCTATTTTTATAGAACTAACGTTGAAGGATTACAAGATCTTCAATCTCGAATCTCAATTAGAATTTCGATTATTTCCATATCAAAATCCTAATTGTCTACTAAGTCACACTAGGTAAGGTTTTGTCTTTCAACATTCCCCTAAACCCTACTAGAAATAAATGAATTCTCTTTCAAACAATTCATTGAACACATGGCAGGAGAAGTAGAATTCAATAACACAAACATGGGGCAAGCAAGAATTGGGCTAAATCATGATTCTACCAGACATAATTAGCGTTAATGCCAAGCCAAGTTCGGATATTAGCCACTAAACATAATGAAATTCTCAACACAATAATCAGCCAACATCATCCTAACAACTATTAAGAAACTAAAATAATCAATAAAAAGGGAACAGAGAAATTCAACAAAACAAACTTAGGAACTGCAATTGAATGAAAAGTAAATCTTGAATCGAACAATAATAATGTTCAAATTACAAAAGTATCATTATGCTAAACCCTAAAGCCTAACTTTAAGAAAACTGATAAACAAAGAGTCCTAAAAGATGGTCTAAAAAAACATATTTTCCCCCCTAATCATCCCAAACAACTATTAAATAGAATTAAAGTCGGCTGAATTGCAGGGAAGCACGACCGTGCTTCGATGCACAGCCAGCCATGTAGAACTTCCGGTCTCAAAACGCACAGCCATGCAAAAGGACACAACTAGTTGTGCAAAACTACACGAAGTTTCTACCTTGTGCGCAAGGTCGTGCTGGTTTCGCATGTGCAACCGTGTGTTTCTTTACCTTTTCAACGATCATGCACGACTATACACACATGTACAATTGGCCATGTAGAATCCTTTAGCTCCACTTCTTGGTCCCTTGCCTCTCCGCGGACTCCACAAGCCTTTTCTCTTCCTAAAGCATCACTCCTGGGTTATCTATTGGGCAATGTATGTGTATTCCTTCCAATTAAGACCAAAATACTTACAAAAAGATAAATTAATCCAAATAAAACAATTATGAATAAATAAGAGCAAATACGATCAAATTCCTCATGGAATTGAGGAAATATGTAGGGAAGAGCTATGAAATCAAGGGACAAAAATAGTGAAATTAGAGGCTTATCAACATTTCCATGCTTATCTCTTGCTTGTCGCCGAGTAAGACCACTCCCGAATGATCAATGAGGGAGATGAACCTCTAATCAAGCCCTCCTCAGACAAGGAAATAACAATCAACTAATTAGACACGACCATGCATCAAAGATAGCCAAATCATGGTGTTAAAAACATTTTCAATAAAACACACACATCACCATCTATACATCACTCTACCCGAATGCAACAAGCCAAACACCCCACATTAAAATCTCAAAGTAAGACAAGAGATCTCTTAATCAATGGTAAGCAAGCGTGATTGGTAGAACATCACTTTGGAATAAACTGAAACACTCTTCTCAATATTTCAAGATATTAAATTTGAGTACACTTAATACTCAAACCAATCATATAATCTAACATAAGATTGGTAAGGTTCTCTATTATTCACCACTTATGCAAAATGTAAGAATGTCAATAATGAGGACAAAAGGGTGTAATGGGGCTAAGGTTATTGGTGAAAAGCGGAATCACTATAGGAAGAGTGGAGTTACTAGCCAAGAGACTAGGGAGCATAACGCTTCCACTATAAAAAAACACTAAAATACCTATTTCATACCTTAATTAAAAATAAGTACAAACCCCACAAAGATCACATAGAAGAGTTGATTAAACTTATTGACACCATGCCAAACACTTATTCACAACTTCTCTTCCTTTTCAGCGTTTTCTTTTCAATTTCATTTTTTTTCATTTTTATTTTTTTTCATTTTTTTTTCCAAGAAGCAAAACCAAACTTAGTGGATGACATGGGAGATACAAACTCTCAACTCATACTCCTTCAACTCGAAAACCACCATTAGAAACACCCAAAAAGATGAACTTATCCTCAAAATATTCTCAGCCCAATGTAGAACTGTTGCTCCACTAGACTTTGGGGGAGGTATGAGAATTATGAATAGGCGAAGGTTGTAGTAGATAAGGTGCAAGAACAAAATAGGGAAAGGCACAGAGGGTTGGTGAGAGGGATAACACACACCAATGGGTGGCCTTTAGGCTCATGTGGCAAAATAAAACAAAAGGATACCTCAATCATGTCAACATATGCACACGTCGAATGTGATCTCAAAGGGAACCAAACCTAGTTTTAGAGGTGCAATCATGGAGGAGTCACACAAAGAAGGAACTAAGAGGCTATTTGTAATGAATAATCAAAAACTCAAAATCTTACTCGATAATCTACCACAGTTAATGCAACTTGCTCTAAGATATGCCACTTATCAAGGTCAACCACATAAGACCACATGAATATTAAGGGCAATTGACTTGCAACACAAGGCAGAGCAATTCTAAATGTCAATATCAACACAATTTTCAAAAAATTTACACCAAGACAAGTCACATCTCAACACACAATCATTACTAATTAATCAATGGTTAAACCTTGCATCATCATTATAAGAGGGGCTTTCAAAAACTACTTTCAAAATTGGTTTTTCAATTTTTTTCTTTGAAAGCAATAAATCTGACTAAGAAAACAATAAAAGACATGGAGGATAATGAAGAGAAGGGTAAGAAGGAGTACATGGAAAACTTATGAATGTCCAACTCTATCACTTCTCCTCATTTGATGTAATATCTAACCTGTATGCTCTAAGCTATTGTTTGAGCCAAAAATGTGATATTTTTAAGGTACTTTTTCACCAATTTTATGCTCGTTTTAATAATATTTTTTAGGTTTTTAATTGATTTTATTTTATTTTGCAGATTTTGAATAAATGCGAAAAATGGGCTTAAATGGCGGAAAAAGCGAGAAAAATAGAAGAATTTTCAAAGGTTGAAGAATCGGGCCAAAAATCGATGAAAAAAACCGGCCAAAGAAAGAAGAAGGAAAAAAATCAGACCGGTCCAGTGAACCGGACCGGCCGGTTCAGCTAGACCGGTTCTGTTTTAACCCCCTCCTTTCCTTGCTTTCTTCGTTCTTCTTCTTTCCCTCTTCCCTGACTCCCAACCCGAAACCTAACCCATAACCCTTCGACCCTGCATCGCCATTCTCGCACCTCTCCCATGCCCACCTCTTCTCGCTTCGCTTTCCCTCTCTACCTCGTCATCACTCTCTCTCTCTTCCAGCACACCCTCGCCCACAGTAACCCGAAACCACCAAGCCACGTACACCCATTTGCTGGCCTCCATCCTCCCAATCCACGTACACCCCCTTTCCTTCACCTTCATCGCCATCGTCCACATCCCACAGCCAGCACACCACAGATCGACGGTCAAGGATCGAGCAGGTCGAGTATAAAAGCAGGGACGAAGACGCCATTGAGGAAGAAGTTCAAGTCAAGTAGCTTAGGGTTAGAAATTAGGAGTAGATTAGGTTTGATTTCGTTTAATTTTGTTCAATTTCGTTGTTAATTTCATTTCCGTATTCAAATTTCAGGTTTAAGCTTTCGATTTTGCATTTTACGGTTTCGATTTCAGCTTCTCATGCTTTCGAATTTAGTTTTCGAATTATTCGATTGTAATTGTGAGACTCCTTGGGTTTATTTGATTGCAAGTTTGAGCAATTTCATTCATGTTCTTCTTTTTTTTTCCTGTTCGAATTCGATCCCCTTCTCCTCTGTTTTTGGTTTATTCGAATGGTTGCATTTGGATTCAATGGGTTGGTTTCTGGGTTCACCGAAGATGGTTGCCGCTTTTGTGAGTTGTATTCTGCTTTCGTTGCTCTGATTCAATTCATACCCACCCTTGCTGTGTGTGTTCTGACTGTTGGTTTCATTTAGTTGTTCTGTTTTGGGATTTCAACATGTTGCTCAATTAAGTCTGAGTTGATTGAATCTTGGTATTGGGTTTGTAGTTCTCTGCTATTGGCTTGGTTGAATGATGCTGCTGCTATTTTGTGATGTTCTGTTCTGTGTGTTCCCTGTGCTCGATCTGCCTTGCTGTTCTCCATTCATTTTCAATTATGCTTAGCTTTAATTTCGTCCCTGTTGATTTTCATAATTTGCCTTAGTTTGATTCTGGAATAATAAAGTAATTAGGATGTTAGTTTTAAATCATGATTAATTTCAAGATTAGTTTGGTTTAATTTTGGTAATTAACATAAGGGTTAGTCTAGGTTTAGTCTATTTAGTTAAGTAGGTTGTTTTAATTCTTTGTTGAATTAGGATTAGAAGAGTTAATTAGAATCAAATGAGTTTAGTTGAATTAGGTTGTTAAATTGATTTAAATAACATCACTTAGTTTAGTTAATTAGTTTAAGCATTTTGTTTAAAATGACCGAAATTTCACGTTTTTCCTGTGGACCGACCCTTAAGTACTACGACTGACAATCGTGAGTATTTGAGGTATCCTTTTCTTTTTTTCTTTAAGTTATTTTTCCATCCCCCTCAAAAACCTTCAACAGCTATATACTCTGCATGCTCTAACCTATAAAACTAGATGAAATCCTAGCTATATGATGTGGATCCAAGAAATGTCATCCAAACCACTCCCCAAAATCCACATGTTCACCTAAAGAGCTACAAGCTCATCCCCCATGCTTGAGATTTTCATTGTCCTTAATGAAAAAGACATGCAAAGAAACAAGAGAAGGGAAGAACTTATAATGCAAAAGGTGAAAATGAAAGGGGGGAGGGGACGAACGACACTTTTTTAGTTTTTTTTTCCATTTTTTTTTGTGAAAGCAAGTAAATGGTTGGGTTGCCTCCTAAGAAGTGCTTGTTTTAGGTCCCTAACTTAACCTTTACCTCAAGCAGCAGATGGTGGTTGAAAGGAGAAAGGTGGAATAACTGAAGCAACGAATGGTGGTGAATCCCACCTCACTAAGATGAACAGTGGTGTCCCCAAAATAGGTCAATATCAGTAGGGGGCATAATACCTTGTGTTAGGTACCCCATATCCTTTAGACACCCCTATCTCAGAGTTAGTATAGAAACAACAGGAACTAAAGGTGTCGTAAGTGGAAGGGCGATGGGTGAAGGAAAGCAAAAGTCTACCTTTGCCCCACACAACTGCAAAGATATCTTCCTTACAAGCACATCAATTACAGCTCTCACAGTTGCTAGGAATGGCCTCCTCAAAATAATAGGGACTTGAGAGCCCTCATCAATATCCATAACCACAAAGTTGCACGGGATGATGAGCTTATCCACTTATACTAGGATATCCTCCAAAGCGATCTGTTAATTAGATGATCAGGTGGATGGGATTCAAGTCCTAAAGCTGAAGCTTGCTGCAGGTAGAGAGAGGGATCAAGCTCACAGTAGCTCTCAAATCACAAAGAGCTCTCTCGAGCTTCAAATCCCCTATTGAACAAGGAATGGAGAAACTGCCATGATCTTGTAGCTTGGATGGTGACTTGCTTTGAAGTGTTGTGATCTACTCCTCTCCAATGGAATCCATTAAAACCTCCTCAAGCTTACCCTTCTTAGTAAGGAGCACCCTCAAAAGTTTCATGTAAGAGGGTACTTCCTTAAGAACCTCTAAGAAAGGAATGTTGATATAAATCCTTTTTAGCACATCTAGGAATCTAACAAACATGGGCTCAAGCTACAATGGCGTCACCCTCCGAGGAAATGAAAGAGGATAAGTGGCAGCAAAACTCGACATGAGTAAGGCTTATCATAAGGTGGAGTGGATGCTTTTGGAAAAGTTGATGGGAGGTTTGGAGTTTCCTGACAATTTCATTAGCCTGGTCATAACGTGCATATCTACAGTGTCTTTTTCTCCCTTTATGAATGGCAAGACTGTGGGGATGGTAAAGCCTTCTCAGGGGTTAAAACAAGGAGATCCGCTCTCTCCTTATCTCTTTTTGTTAGCGACAAAGGGATTATATGCATTGATTCACAAAGCCAATCAATATGGGGCCCTGCATGGGGTAAAGATCTACCGGGTAACACCTGAAGTGTCGCATTTATTTTATACAAATGACAGCATTATCTTCAAGAGAGCTACGATGGAGGAGGCAGGTAGGTTGAAACACGTGTTGGGAGACTATGAGAGGCTTTCAAGCAAGAAATAAATTTTGATAAGTCTGAAATATTCTTTAGTAAGAATGTGGCTGAGTAAGTAAGGGGCCAAGTGAAGCACTATCGTGGGATGTAAGAAATGGGGATGAGGAAAAAGTATCTTGGGCTACTAATGTGTATTAGTAGATAAAAAAAAAGAGACCTTTGAGCTTTTAAAACAACAAGTGTGGAGTTGAGTAAAAGGCTAGAATGAGAAGATGATTTCACAAGCGGGGCAAGAGGTAATGGTGAAATCGGTGCTGTAGGCTATTCCCTCTTATGATATGAGTGTGTTTAAACTTCTGCTTACCTTTTTTGAAGACGTGCACAACATTGTTAGCAATTTTTGGTGGAATGGGGAAGTGAACAAGAGAGGTATCTATTGGCTATCATCAAAGAAACGTTTTAATCAAAGTCGGAAGAAGGGATTGGTTTTAGGGACATGGTGGCTTTTATTATGATTATGCTTGGTCACCAAGCTTGGCCTATTGTTTGTAATCCACAATCTTTGGTGGCAAAGTTTTTGAAAGCAAGGTATTTCCCTGGACATGACTTTTTCGCTTGTAAGGTGGGATATTCTCCTAGTTTTATGTGATGGAGTATTCTCGCTGGGAGAGACCTATTCTTTAATGAGCTAGGGTGGTGTGTTGGAGATAGGACTAGAATTGATATATGGAGAGATAAGTGGCTTTTCGAACCTAAATATAGGGTTTATGGCACACCTCCTATAAGGATCGAGGAATGGAGGGTTCAAAAATTATTTTTGAAGAGTGAGAAAGAGTGGAGTGTTGAAATGATTAGGGGGCTGTTTGAGGAGGAAGCGATGAATGCAATATGTTCTATTCCTGTGGGAAAGCGAGGGCCAGAAGACAGAATGAGATGGTGTTATACAAAGGATGGTGAATATAGTATACAGTCTAGGTATTATGTGTCAAGGAGGACAACATAAAAGGCAGCATCATCTTCGAACTCAACTGGGAACTTCTGTAAGAAGCTTGAGAAGTTGCCAATCCATCCATGGGTTAGAAGTTTCATGTGGAAATTCAATCATAACATTCTTCCAACCAAGAAGAATCTTCTTCTCAAGAAATTTAGGCTAGACATTTGCTACAGAATTTGCAGACATACAGTGGAGAGTGTGGGGCATGTGTTTAAAGAGTGTTGGTGGGTGGGAGAAGTATGAGAAGCATTGGGTATTCAACATGTCATGGCAATGCTTGGAGAAAATGAGAAGGAGTGGCTTCATAATGCTATGGATGTAAAGGGTGAGGTAGTTACAAGTTTATGTGCCTATGGAATGTGGAGGATATGATGGATTATGAATGATTATGTGTTTAATAGCCGAGGACTGGATGGGGGCTAGCGGCTGATAAAGTAGGAGAGGGTTATTTGGCTTATTTGCAAATGGAGGATAGGAAGGGAAGGGTCCAATCTGTCTAAGGAGTTTGACGAGGATATGCTGGGGATATCAAAGTTCATGTCGATGCTGCAATAAATGAACAAAGGGGCAAAGTAAGAGTGGGTTGTGTGGCGAGAGATGATCATGGGACTTTTAAATGGGCTGTTGGATGAAGTTTTTGAGGTGAGATGGAGCCTAAAATTAGTTGAACTAAACGCTGTGTTGTTCTTGGCCCAAATGGTAGAGAGGAAGATGGTAGGATGTGCTGTAGAGAGTGATTCAAAGGGTATCATTTCATTGTTGAAGTAGTCGAATTACCTTTGCCATAGCTATGCTCACATGCTTTAAGATATCAAACACATTCGGGGGCAAGGGCACATTCAGGAGTTTAGATGGGTGAGTACACTAGGCAATACAGTGGTTCATAGAATAGCAAAATGGAGTTTAGGTAGTGGGTCTAGCAATTTGTGGGATGAATCCTCACCTCCTTGGATTGAGGAGCGGTTGTATGATTGTGTTCCAAAATTTAATGAAGTTTATCTTTGATTCCCAAAAAAGAAAAAAACCTCAAATTTGGCCTATAGAATAAATGGTCTTAGGGGTTTAGACATATTCATCTTTAAAATAATCTATCTATGTTGTAACATAAGGAGAAAGTTGTCAAAGTTGGCATTTTCCAATTTTGTGGTTAATTAGAGTTTTCCAACCATTGAGTATCTATCTTGTTTAAAATTTTTCTGTCTAATTTCTTTTAAATATATCCATATAGAAAATATTTTACTTGAGTTTCTAGTTCCCACTCCTACACTGGGCTTAACTCTTAATTCCAATAAAGAAAAAAGAGTGATGATATGCTACAAGACACTTTTTAATGTCTTGTTTTAGCCAAAATCAATATGTTATATGATCTAAAATCATCTATTTTTCAATGATTGTAATTAATGAAAACTAGTGATGTTTTAGTATTTGTTGGCCACGTTAATGAATATAAATGAAACACTAATTAGATGAACTCTATCCACAAGTACGTATTGCACATGTAGTAATTGCCAATTAAAGACTTGATAAGTGATAACTCCAAGTATGCGGCATAGTTGTAGCTGTCGACAAGTATGGGCCGATGCCATAAGGAACACGCTTTCAAATGCTGAAACTAATTAGACTACTCAATTTGGGTAACCTAGACTTGGAAATTTAATAATAACTAAGAGTACGGGAAAAACTAAGAACATGAGTTAGAAATCAGCTTATTAATAGCACAATTATGTGTGTGTGTGTGTGTGTGTGTGAGAGAGAGAGAGAGAGAGAGAGAGAGAGATTCGATAGATTAGGAATGTAGTAATTAGAGACAAAGTACAAGTCACACGCATGGAGGATAAGACGAGAAAAACTAGACTTAGATGGTTTGATCATATAAGGAGAAGCATGGATGGACTAGTGAGGCGATGTGAGAAGATCGATCTTCTGAGGTATAGAAGGGGTCGACATAGACCGACGAATAGTTGGAGCAAAACAAAAATACAGTATATATTGAGATGACACAAGTGATGTGAAGCCGAACACAATATCTAGTACAAAACTGTAAGGCCATTAATAGACCAGGTGTCTATTTTAACTATGACCCTGTTTGATAAACAGCTGTTAGCTGTTTATATTAGTTGTTATCTGTTAGATGTTTTAATTGGCTATTTGTATTAGTTGTTTGAATTAGCGGTTTATAAAATAAGTGTTTGGTAAAATTAGCTCTTTTTAAAAAAGATATTCAGTAAAATTTCATTTATGCCCTTATCTCTAAATTACTTTGTAATTAAAAATAATTTTTCCATTTACTAGTTATCTTATTTTCTTTCCAAAAAGAATAAAATTGATGTCATATGCATAAATTAAATTTATTAATAAAACCTTAATTTGTTACTAGTTGTACATAATCTGTATTCTTATTAATCTTTGTTTCTTTTCAACTTGTGTATATCTATGTACACGATAATTATGTCTTAAAATATTATTTTGTTATTTGCCACATATTTTATTATTATGAATCGAAATTTATATTTTCAAATGATTTAATCTTGGATAGATTAAATTTAAATAATACACAACATCAAATATCACTACAAAAGGCTAATGGCATATGGTGTAATTTTTTCAAACTCTTGGGTAGTTATGTCGTTTTCACAAACAGCTACTCCCAAAAGACTAATGAAAATAGTATTTTGAGAAAGAGCTTTTGGGTCTAAACAGTTCTTCTAACCAGCTCTTCAACCAAACACCAATTTAGCTGTTTTGACTAGTCAAAACAGCTAAAACCCCTCAAAAAGGTCTTTTTCTTTAAAAAGCTCTTGCAACCAAACACTACCTATATATGCCTCACTCTATTCTCTTAATTTCATAAGCAATTTCTTAGTATATAAAGCATAGTTATAGAAAGAACAAATTGGTATTATAATTAATCATCCCGTAGTAGTTTGACTAGTAATTTGAATAACTCAACTCAAGTCATGACTTGGATATTAAGAATGATGTTTCATTGTTTTTTTGTTTGTAATAACTAATATATAATCACTGTAACAAACATGATGAACATTGATGCATTTTTTATGGATTATTGACTGTTATGTGCCTATGTGTGTGCATAAATCAATTTGTGATAGCCAAGGTGCGTAGCATCAAAAGGGGCGTCACAATATGTACTTTGACGGCTTTGCTTGTCAACAAAGTCCTTACACCAAATGCTGTCGAGAATTGTTTGATTCCATTTTCAAATGGTGCTAGTTTTTTTTTTCATATTTTTAAGAAAAGAAAGCCAAAATGAATAATTAAGAATTCCTTTTCTTGTTCTGATAATTAAGGACCCTGAATCAATTACCTATATTTAATAAACAAATCTAATTTCCCACAGGATAGAAAAATAGAGAAATTTGTCTCAAGTTATCATCCCTTATTGTTACAAATAAAATCGATTCAACAAATAAGGGTTTACCCAAGTTAGTAAACAAATTATACAAGAATTTTGTTTTACACAAGGAAATGAAAATGAAAACAAAGCCTTCAAATTTTGTTTGAATTCCTCCACTTCAAGAGTGTTCTTAAATTCTCTTGCTTCTCGGCTTCAAATGCAATCTTGGAGCCAAATGTTTACCACGAAAGAAGAGATGATATATGAGAATTAATCTGCACAAAAGCAACATCACTCTTATCAAATTTTTTCTTTGGCCCAATTATCGATTAGAAGATTTAGCTTGTACGAATCGTTATTGGTTCGATACTAATAACGATAATCATTTTAGTATATTAAGAATACATATGTATCCATGATTAAAAAGGTAGTCGTTTTAGTATATAAAGAATACATATGTATCCATGATTAAAAACTCATTTATGATAGATTTATCTAGATATTCCTTATCATCTAGTAGATAAATAAATGCACACACGCATTGTCTTACATCCAATTTCGATACATGATACTAATTTGATAACGTATCAATTAGATCCAGAAAAGAATCAACCAAATTTTCTTTATTCATTCATTTTATCAAAATGAGTGAATAAGGAAATTCGGATTATTATGTGTACAAGAGAAAAATAGCTGACATTATTATTACTAATTGAAAAAATTCAATATTTGGTAACAAAAAAAAAAGGTTTCAATTTTATGACAAAAAAATCAATTACTTATGAAATGCCATTAACTCTATGTCTATTATCCGTATCTCTATGTGTGATTCGTTGAGACATAAGTCTTCCTCCATTTCTTTTTAGGTTGCTAAGAATGAAAATGAAACGTATTAAACCGATACATCTGTCTTTCTTGTTTTATTTACTAGCCAGTACGAATTGCTAAACTAAACTAGATAGTTAGATGAGTGAAAGAAAACAGCTTTGAAATTCGCAGTAAAAATTTTGAATCTCATTTCCTATGTACAAGGGTTAAACGAAAATAAACATAAGCAGTTAATACTCTTTACCCCAAGATTGGTTAATAAGTCATCATATCTTGAAGCGGGTTGAAAAGAACAACTCTATGGCGTTTTTACTATCTTTTGTATGTATTACCATACATGAATTACCATAGAGATTGAGAGAAAATGAGTAGATGATTAGGAACACTAAAGTACACAAAGGATTCGTAATAGAGATTATGTAAGTTATTCGAAGAGACATTTCTACATAAAAGAAATACTTATTAGAGCTTTCAATTTGTAGAAATGATCAAGTAGTACTCCCAAAAATGAAATTTCGATCCAGAGTATGCTCCCATCCACCGATTATATGAATAACTATCAGGAACAAAGTAATCCTTTACTTTTACTTTCTTTTATATTAAACCTAAATAAAAGAAAGAAAAGGAATGAAAAGAAAGTATGGAATTGCAAACAAAAAAAAATTAAAATTCTTAAACTTAAAGGATAAGATAAATTCTGAAGCACTTTTTTTTATAATATAGCAGACACAATTTCATTGGTCTAATTCAGGAAGTTTCGATTGATTTTTACTTTATCTATCCTACAGGTATATCAAGATTAAAGAATATCAAACCAGTCCATAGATTTATTTATGGCTCTCAAGGAGTTGTATGATGTGAAAATCTCATGTACGGTTCTGGAATAGCGATGATAAGATTGATCTTATCATTGACTATGATTATCTAACTGTTCAAGTCCAGTGGATATAGTTGAGGCGGAGTCAAAATACGATTTTTGGAGATGGAAGTTTTGGTAACAACCTATAGGGTTTATTGTTTTTCTAATTTCTTCTCTAGCTAAATGCGGGAGATTACCTTTTGATTTACCAAAAGCAGAAGAAGAATTAATAGAAGATTACCAAACCGAATATTGGGGAATCAAATTTGGTTTATTTTATGTTGCTTCCTATTTAAATCTACTAGTCCCTTCACTATTTGTAACAGATACTTGGGTTGTTGGAATATCACTATTCCACACATATATACATGAATTCCACAACTTTCTTCTTTTTAATCTATTGAAGTTAAAAAATACAAATCCCACAAAGAAGATTTTGTAGTTTGATACAAATCTGGGAGGAACCAAGTAAGAACAGGAGCTCTGGTGGCAAAGAAACCAGAACGCCATCTTTCTATGAAGTTGACTCAGTGAGAAGCTCAAGTCGGCAGCAGAAATAAATTCATTTAAGGCCTCGTCAAACAAGCCACATGCGTTGCAGAGATCTTTCTTGCCCCTAACTTTTCACTTTTAACCTTATTAGCTAACGCATACATTGCCAAATTCATCCAAAGTGGTCCCTGATCCTAGCATTGTTAAAACTCTTTCGAGTTCCATGTTTGTAGAATTCCTGAATGACGTGTAGAGAGAGATTGAGAGCAATTTAGGGTTTGAATAGGGGACTAAGAGAGGATGTGTAGGGTTTTAGAGAGACGGAGAGATGAGAGGATGTGTAGTGTAGGGTTTTAGAGAGAGATGGAGATAAAGAAAGGGAAGGAGCGGCGTGAGAAGAAAAAAGGGTTAACAACTTCACAATTCGAACTCTAAGGGTGTGTTTGGTAGGGGAGAAAATCATTTTCCCAGAAAATCATTTTTCATGAAAAATATTTTCCTAAGAAAAATAATTTTCCACTTACATTTTCAGCTATTTGGTAGAATGGAAAACTATTTTCTTTCTACTTCATTTTTTGGCATTTGATAGAATGAGCCCTTCCCCCCCGCCCTCACTTCATTTCTTCTTACCATCATGTTGAGTTAAAAATATACCGCAAGTGCACGGTGTAGCTGTAGCTAGCAACCGGCAAGTACGGGTCGTGTCCATGAGGAACTTGCTTCCAACTACTAGAACTATTTCAACTACTCAAGCTAGGCAATCACAAGTGGAGTTTTTCAGCTTAACTAAGGGAAACAATAACAACTAAAAGATGGAATAAACAGCAGAAGGGTAAACACCTAGGTTGGAATTAACGGCACGACTATGCCAGTGAATCAGTTACTAGCCCTACCAAGCATTCCCAAGCATCCATCACGAATGGATAGATTGCCAATTAAGTCCATCCCCTCCCTCTCTTAATGGTTAAAGACTAATCCTAAAACTATAGTCGCCTATTCTCATGGGACTAAAAGTTGAAGGACTACAAGGTCTACAATCCCAAATCCCAATTAGGATCTTAATTATTCTCATATTAAAACCCTAATCGTCTACTAAGTTGCACTAGGTAAAGGTTCTGTCTTTCAACGCTCCCCTAAACCCTAATAAAGAGGATAAACGCTCTTTCGAGCATTTCATCGAGCATGTGGCGTGCATAGTAAAATTCGCAATTACAAAACAAAGGGGATGCAGGGATTGAGCCAATTCATGATTCAACCATACATATTCGGCGTTAATCCCAACCTAAGTTGGAGGATTCAGCCTACAATCATGTTTCTAACAACAACCATGACATTCAATTCCATAACCATTGCAAACCCCAAAATAATCAAGAACAAGAGCAGAGAATTGATAATCATGCACGAGAGGAGAATTCAGATAAAAGAACCTGGAATTAATTGAATGAATTAAAGGTAGAATAAGCTTCAATCCAATAGCGTAATCAAAAGTACCAAAATAGAACCCTCCAATAAAACCTAAAATTCGCCTCTAAACGTACGTGAAAAAAGAAAACTGAATGAAAACTGAATGCCCCCTCAAAACATCCCCGAAGGAAATTTAAGTCGCGACGCTGAACGGGGGTGGCATGGTCATGCCTCGAGGCATGGTTGCGCCATGCCAAAACCTTGCCGGAAACACCCCAGAACGGCACAAGTGGCACGGGTGTGCCACTTGGCACGGCCAGGTCGTGCCACTTGGCTGCCCGGCCACTTGCGTCGGTCTGAGTGGCTTGGTCGTGCTACGTGGATCCGGTTCCGTTGGACTTTTGTGCAACGCTTTCTCGCCTTCTCGGCACTCGTTTCTGCTAAATGTTATTCATCTTTCCGTTTCTTCAATAAAGTTCCTGAAACCATCAAAAGATGTTATATAAGTAAAAAGTATGTTAAAGGAGGCTGATTTGACCCTTCCTTAACGCAATTGAACGTGAAAATGCAGGAAAAAATGGGTCAAATGGGGGCTAAAAATGGGGAAAATAGAGGTTCATCACGCCCCCATGCTTATCTCTTGCTTGTGCCCAAGCAAGACTAAGCTATGAAGGATCAGGGGGAACGGTAAACCTCTTAACACAGCCTCCTCCGGCTAGGAACGAATAATCAATAATCTAAGTTAAACCATGCATTAAAGATGGCCAGGTAAAAAATGTGAACCAATTCAAATACAACTCGCACACTTCCTTCCATGGGTCCCCATACCCAAATGCAATGCATCAAACGTCCTGGTATCGAAGCACACAACAAGACAGGACATTCCTTGATGAGTGGTAAGCAGGACTAGTAGAACCTCACTTTAGGATAAAGTGGAACACTCCCCTCAATGTGTTTAGAATATGTAATAAGGGTGTACTCAATACTCTACCCAAATCAAGCAACTACCATAAGCTTGGTAGAGTTCTCAATTCTCCACCGCCTAATGCAAAGTGCAATGTGTAAATCATGAGGACTTGTAAAGGGATGTAATGGGGTCAAAGGTAAAGGGTGAGAAGTGGAATAAGTTTGGGAAGAGTGGAGCTAATAGTCAAAAGACTAGGGAGCAAAAAACACTTCCACAACTAATGTTGGAACAACAACTTTACACCATAATTAAAAGTTTGAGCAACAACCCCACAAAAACCTTAAGGGAGGGATTTAGCAATCTCATTGTCACACTCCCATGCCAAACACCTTATTCACAACTTTTCTATCTATTTTTTTTCTTTCTCTTTTTTTTTCTCTTTTTCTTACTTCCTCATTTTTCATTCATATCTATTTCTTTTCTTTGAAAGGAGAAAGGCATGTGAATGGCATGGGGAATACAAACTTGAATCACGAATCCCAAGATGAACTAACCTTCAAAGCAAACCCAACTCAACATGGAAGTGTCGTTCCACCAGACCTTGACAAGGATACGGAAAATATCGATAGGCCAAGTGTGTAGTGTGTAGGGGGCAACAACAAAGACAAAGGGAAAGGCACAAAGGGCTAGCAAAGAGGGTAGTGCATATCAATGGGTGGCTTTTTGGCTCATGTGGCTAAATATAACAAAAATTACCTCATTCATATCAACACATGCACATGCTAAATGCGATTTCAAAGAGAGCAAGACCAAGTTCTAGAGATGCAATCCTGGATGAGTCACACAAGAAGGAACATATGAGACTATATGCAATGAATAGTCATTAGGCTCAAAGTCTTACAGGTAAGTCTACTATAGTCCAACAACTTACTTCAAGATATGTCCCACTTATCGAGGTTAATCAAGCCAAGTCGCATGAATCTCAAGGGCACCATGACATACAACATAGGGTAGGGGGAAATACAGATGTCAATGTTAGAGCGCAATTCACAAAAGTTCACACCATAATAGGCCACACTTCAACACACAACTCAACCAGATCAACGAATCATCACCCCTTCCATTCTCATCAGAAGAGGGGTTTTCGCACACATTTATTAAAAAGCAATAAATCTAACTAAAAGAAGCAATAAAAGATATAAAGGATAGTGAGAAGAAGGGTAAGAAGTAGTACCTAGAAAACTTAGGGACGCCCACCTCGATCACTTCTCCTTTTGAGATGCAACATGTATCTTATATGCTCTAACCTACATGCTCTATTAAAGGAAAGAAATGCAAAGATACCCTAGGAAAACTATATGTCATCCTATCTATATGATGCAAATGCAAGTGATGTCATTCAACCAACACCCTGAAATCCACCATTCTACCCAAAGAGCGATAAGCTCACCACCCCCCCCCCATGCTTGAGATTTTCATTGTCTGCAATGAAAACAACGCAGAAAAAGGGCAAGGGAAGGGGGAAGGCAAGGAACAAAGAGGGAAAGGGGGGTGAAAGGATGGGAGTGACACACGAATGATTTTTTTTTGTGAATGCGATAAATGCCTTGGGTTGCCTCCCAAGAAGCGCTTGTGTAAGGTCCTTAACTTGACATTTGCCTCCAAATAGTAGACGGTAATGATGCGGGAGGTGGCCTGGGGGAGGTATAAAAATGTAAAGGAGGATCCGCTACCTCCCCAGGATAAACAGAAGAGGTCGCGAAATGAAGCGGGATGGCCGCAAAAACAACAAAAGAACCGTCAAACAGCATGTGGGATCCCCCATTTCTATCAACGGTATCAACCCCGGGAACACCATCGAATGGGAAAATGGGGATAAGCTCCTCAGAGGGTGGGGGAAGAACAGGCACTAAAGGCGGTGCATGGGGAGGGAAGTTGAAATCTACCATCTCCCCACATAAAATGAAGGATATGGTGCCTGTCTGCACATCGATCACCGCCCCCGCGGTCGCAAGGAATGGCCGACCTAAGATGAGTGGGGTCGGGAAGTCCTCATCCATGTCAAGAACGACGAAATCACAGGGGATGAGGAACTTGCCCGCCTGGACTGGAACATCCTTCAGAAGGCCTACAAGCTGCATGATGGAGTAGTCTGCTAGCTGAATAGTCATGCTGGTGGGCGTGAGGTCCAGCAGTTGCAGCTTCTTACAGAGAGAGAGCGGCATGAGGCTCACACTGGCGCCCAGATCGCAAAGGGCTCTCTCGATCTGCATATCCCCTATGCAGCATGGGATAGAAAACTGCCAGGATACTGTAGTTTTGATGGGGACTGCCTCGGTAAGAGCGAGTTACAGGATCCGCTGATAGAGGCCACTGAAGCGTCCCCAGGTTCTCCCTTGTTAGATAGGAGCTCTCTCAAAAATTTCAAATGAGTAGGTGCTTCCTTGAGAGCTTCCAGGAAGGGGCTACTAACATAGATTCGGCATAAGGTTTCCAAAAATTACTCAAATCGAGGCTCAAGCTGAGATAGCTTGGATCATGCCAGTCGTTGAGGGAAGGGCACTGGGGGCTGGTATTTGTGAGCGGGAGGTGGTGGCCTAGTCTCCCCAGTAAAGCTCAGATTCTCTTTTCTCTTCTTCCCCTCAGTTCCTGCAGAATCAGAAACTAGAACTACCTCCTGGAGAACCATCATTGGGCTCTCTTCTAACCCCTATTCCATCGTGGAGATGGCATTGACGTGACCTTAGGGGTTAGTCTCGGGCTGGCCTGGCAGATACCCTTGAGGTCGGGACAGGAGGCTCACCTGTTAAGCGATCTGGGCGATCTGGGTGTCCATCGTCTTCTGATGAGCAGCCATAGCATCGACCCTGGAGGTGAGTTGGTTGATTGACTTACTAAGAGTCTCGTTGGTCTTGCTTTAAGTCGCTATGAAGCGCTCCATGAGACTCTCCAGGTGAGATGTAGGTTCAGGAGGTAAAGGGTGGATTGTAGGGAGCTCTGTTGTGGAACCACGTGGCTAGATAGAACTCTGAGGGTAAGGGTTGGAATTTTCGTAGAGAGAATTTAGATGACTCTTCCAACCCTGGCTATAAGTGGTGAGGTGGGGGTTATTTTGTGGTGGTGGGCTGTAATTGTGGAACGCGTTGACGTGTTCAATGCTAGGGGGAGCATTGTATAACTCAACGGAGGTATGTCTCTACACACCATAGGTCTCACAGTATGCATAAGCCCCCATTGATGGCCCCGCAGAAGTGACTGATTGGGTAACCACCTTTTCCACTCGCTGTGCAAGGGCATCCACCCTGCTTGCTAGGAGCGTCACAGCGTCCACCTCATGTCTGTCACTGCCTCTCTTGGGGGGCGGCTCTTTCACTCGACCAGTGATAATTGTTGGAAGCTATCTCTTCCAATAATGCCTTCGCTGCTTTAATAGACTTGCCCATGAGAGCGCTTCCTGCTGCGGCATCAACCAAGATCTTCACTGACCACTCCAACCCATTGTAGAAGGTTTTGATTAGGAGCCAGTCAGGAACTCTGTGGTAAGGGCACTGTCGCTGGAGGTCTTTGAATCTCTCCCAGGCCTCGTACAAGGACTCTCCATCCTGCTGAGTGAAGGAGGTGATGGCCGTCCTCAGTTTGGCAGTCTTGCCAGGTGGGAAGTATTTGCTGAGGAAGGCTTTGGAGAGAACCTCCCAGGTGGTGAACCAGTTGGGCTCCTTATTCTGCAGCCAGTCATTGGCTCTATCCCTCAGTGAAAAGGGGAAGAGCCTCAGTCGAATCGCGTCGGCGAACACCCCATTGAGTTTGATGGTGTCGCACTTCGCAAGGAATTTGCGAAGGTGCGTGTTAGGGTTGTCCGAGGGATATCTGCCGAACTGATCACGCTCCACGAAACTGATGAGCCCTGGGTTGAGCTCGAAATTATTAGCCTCAATCGCCGGGCTAGCAATCGATAAGGTTATGCCAGATGCCTGCGGTAGGGCATAGTCCTACAGCACCCTATTGTCTTCCTGGGCCATCACCGCTGCCTCTTTCTTCCTCCTTCTCGCTTCTCCGCTACGTTGGCGTGCGGATGCTTCTATCTTAGGATCGAGGGGGATAAGATCTTGATCCCTCTTACTCCTACTGCGCATACACAAGCAAACAATACCCCGACGTAAACAGTTTCTAGCAAGAAGAAGAAGAATGATAAACTAAAACAAAAGAAAAGAAAGAAATGCCTAGTCTAGAGTATTCAAATCGGTTCTAATATTGGAAGGCGCAAGTTCCCCGGCAACGGCGCCAAAAACTTGTTGAGTTAAAAATATACCGCAAGTGCACGGCGTAGCTGTAGCTAGCAACTGGCAAGTACGGGTCGTGTCCACGAGGAACTTGCTTCCAACTACTAGAACTATTTCAACTACTCAAGCTAGGCAATCACAAGTGGAGTTTTTTAGCTTAACTAAGGGAAACAATAACAAATAAAAGATGGAATAAACAGCAGAAGAGTAAACACCTAGGTTGGAATTAACAGCACGACTATGCCAGTGAATCAGTTACTAGCCCTACCAAGCATTCCCAAGCATGCATCACGAATGGATAGATTGCCAATTAAGTCCATCTCCTCCCAATCTCAAGGGTCGCAAACTAATCCTAGAACCATAGTCGCCTATTCTCAAGGGACTAAAAGTTGAAGGATTACAAGGTCTACAATCCCAAATCCCAATTAGGATCTTAATTGTTCTCATATTAAAACCCTAATCGTCTACTAAGTTGCACTAGGTAAAG
>JACYFF010031958.1:21455120-21477730 GCA_017589665.1 Selenicereus undatus | reverse complement strand
AAAATAAAAAATAAAAAATAAAAAATAAAAATATAAAAATATAAAAAATGAAAAATGAAAAACATAAATCAAAAAATAAAAAAATAAAAAAATAAAAAAATAAAGAAAAAATAAAGAAAAAATAAAGAAAAAATAAAAAATAAAAATAAAAAGTAAAAACAAAAAAATAAAAAAGTTAAAAAATAATTAAAATTAAAAAATAAAAATTAAAAAATCAAAATCAAAAATCAAAAAAATAAAAAAGTAAAAACAAAGAAAATGAAAATTAAAAAATTAAAAATTAAAAATTAAAAATCAAAAAAATAAAAAATGAAAAATAAAAAACAAAAATTTAACAAAATTTGGATAGCTTCATAAATTATCACACATTAATTATATTCTCATTATTTTAACCCATTTCAACCCACCACATAAAAAATATGCCACTTCAACCTACTTCAACCAACATCAACCTAGTTCAACCTACTTCAACCTATTTCAACTCACCTAAAAAAAAATACCCACTTTAACATATCTCAACCCACCTCAACCAACTTCAACCCACTTCACCCTTTTGACCCACCCAATTTACCAACGAAAGAAACAGGCCCTTAGTTGTGAAAGGCAACATATAGACTAAATATAGACATATCATAAATTACACTGGTTAGCAGTTAGCACGATGTAAGCTAGTGCCTTTCCACCACCTCCTCCTTTCCTCTCTTTATTGTAAAAAATCATTTGTCATCTTCGTAAAATGATATCTACTCTCTAGTAGAAAATTTAAATTAACACCAAATGCAGCTAATTTGTTTAACATTTTTTTTCCCTTCTGAAATGAACTACATAATCTGGTTATGAACTGCATAATCTTGGCCCCACGGGATTTCATAGAGTTTAATTCCTAATTGCTATCATTAAATTTGTCAAAATAAAACCATTTACCTTAATTTGTTGATTGCGTTTGACTTCCTTATTTGCTTCCATACTTCGCTCACCGTAAATACTGCATCTAATTGCCCAGGCTAGCTGTACGCAACTCAACGTCACACACATCAATTTGGTGAAACTCTTCAACATTTTCATTCTGTCTTTCTCATTCTCCATAACTTTTTCCATGTTCAATACTTTTTTCCTAACTTTGTCCTCTTATGTGTATGAATATATGCATATACAATGACAAATGGTCAACCTGTCAAAAAAAAGGCACTTGCTTTGAGCAAACCCTTTTCAATACTCAATGGTAACATATTAAAATGTTGGCAAAAAAAAAGCTGTTTAGAAAATTATCCGTCTGTTCCGTCCCATGTAGAATTGTCCTTATTTGATTTGAACTTAAAGGTTCTCCCATTTTTACTCTTAATTTCTGAGAATATATGTTGATTCATGTTATTACCATTAGTATGTTTTTGGAAACTACTTTCAAGAGAATATGACTCTATAATTTTTTATAAATGAGTGATTTAAGCGTTATTTCTAATACTGCAAAATTAATAGAGCATTACAAACAAAATTTTAACCTCCTTGGATGTATGCAAATGAATACAGTAGTTGGAACACTACTGACTAACGTATAAGGTGGGACATGCCAAGAAAGACTAGGAGTATGCAGGAAGGACTACAGTGCAAGCTGCGCATAGAGGCACCTAGGTGCTCAAGGATCATGCAACTATCAAATGTCTCCCTTGTTATGTACATATCCCTATCAATGCGGAGCAACCCTAGTGCCTTCACCCTTGACAAAGAAGTGAAGCGTGGGGCTCGGAGTTTGCAGCATAAGATGTTGCGATAATGGTTGTTGTAACTCCAAATGCATTGTCCAACATTCTGGTGGTGAAGGCCATTGTGTAGAGGTTGGGGCTCAAAGGTTGTGCCAGTGTGAATATTATTAAGTGTGTTCTACAACATTGTATATGAGTGTGAACATATGCCTACTTCAAGTCTGCGATTTTAATCTATATATGACGAAATGATAAGATTTTATTTTCACCCAATGATGCCTCAATTTGTTTCAACTTCGGTATATCTTTTCTACAAATTTTCTTTCAAGTATTTATCCATCAACTTAAATATCGATCCAATGTCAAGATAACTTTGAAGACGTGTAAATACATTATGTTGACCTAAGTACAATAGCGCTCATTACTCCTATCTGGAAGATTTTAGCATTGATTTTATATCTAATGGTGTCAAACTTTTCCTTAAAAACAGTACTTAACAAACATGCAAAGGACAGTAGAAATATGTTATCTCTACATTAAGGAGGAACTGACATATGCCTTACGCAGGCACGTTCTAATTCAACTAACTTTATATTTCAACCTTCAATGTTTTTCTTCTTTTTTTAATTTTCTTGTATCTATCACTCTCTAAACTATTTATACTATTTAATCTAGTTATTTAATATAATGGCTTAGTAAAAAATTAATTACAATCATTTTTAAAATGAGTTTTTGTTTTATATTGTCATATATAAATGTATTTTTATGGTGTGCTTAATCCCCATTCTGGATACAACCTATTGTGATCCCTATCCCCCAAAAGAAACAAAAAAACACAGTAGTGGTGGCAAGTGTTAAATGTGGGGCATATCATTGATATCAACTAGACAAGCATCACAGTAGAGGAGTTTATATAGCGTGGAATATTGTAAAGACATACGCTTGTTTTAGTGCCAATCATCCTAGATGAAATATGTAGAGGGGAGAATACAATTAAAGTTATCATTAATCTAGATCATCCAAGTACACTTTAGGGAGATGCTTAATAAGGTGCCAATCTTCACCTGTTTGCTTCGTGCATCTCTCCTTAGTGTTGGGACAACTTTCGCCAATTGTAAGCTACTCCAGGTAGCCAAGGGCTATCTGCTTAGAAAATAAGGTCAGTTTGGGATACATATGAATCCAAACTGCTTCAAAAGATGTAAAAACCCCACTCTAGCCAGTATTTCTTTGAGTTCGTGATATTGAACAATTCGAAACAACTTAAGCAAGGTCAACCCTTGAGGGAAGAAGCTCTAAGACCCTACCTTACAACTGGTAATCTTGTCAACTAGGGTATTCGAGGAATAGAAGGCCAATATTCAGCTCTTGATCTTCTCTTAGGATCTGTTTCGTCCTTAGAAAATAGCTTGAATCAACCTGAAGATGAATCCTCAAATTCTTATAAGAAAATTCCTCTAGTTGTGACTGCTTAAATGTGCATTTTCATACCATCCCATAACGAAGTACTCATTCGTGATTGAACCTACTAAGGAGGGTTTTGAAAGAACTGCTTGAACTAGCTCTTTGGGTTTTGGTTTTTCGTATGTTAGTTTTGTGTTTTTGGAGATTGAAATTTCATTATGCAACAGGTGATAATGAATCAGGGAGGCAATTGGTATCATGTTCTAGCATGATTTTTTTTTTTTTCAAAAAAAAATCATGTTAGGCCTAAGGCATGGTTTCAACTCAGCAACAGCTTCAGCATTAGTTCCGGCGGCAAGGGATGCATTTTGCTAGTCATGTTTTTGATCTTTTGTGATAAAAGAGTGAATGCTGGGATAATGATGTTGGGCCAAAGCAAAATAATGAAAGGAGGTTATGTGCCGGAGGGTATTAGCTTGCAGGCTCATACTTAGATCATCTTGCAAAGGGTTCGTGGCATGAGTTGGTCGCAACAGGTGAGAATTACTAGAAAAACCTCTTTGTTTAAGTAATCTTCTTAAGCGAGACTGGGGCTAATTTCAAGTAAATGCAGGTAATTTAATTAGCAAGTTTTTTAGTCATTCAAGTAGAATAGGAAGGAACCCAATGCCCAGTGATATGTTAATGTTGGGCTGCAATGTACTTTGATTGATCGAGCAAGATGCATGGTGCTCAAATTTGGTTATAAATATAATCAAGTGGTTAGTTCTTGTATCTAGGGCTTTGTAGGACCGGGCACTCGGTACATTTTTATGGAGCTGATCCTGGTTGGAACTGGGTCCAGAATTTTTGAAACCGGTCTTAGAACCGGGTCCAGAATCAGGTACCTGGTTCCTAATTTTTTCTTATTTTATTTTATTTCATTTTATTTAAATTTTTGACTTGTGGTTGTAACTTTGTAAGAGAACTACTACACCCAATAAGCTAGCTAATTGTTCGTTCAAAATTAAATTTAAGAGAATGGCAGCTAGACATTTACCATGCATTAAAGTCCAATTGGTTAGTTAATAAATAGCATTTCATTTCATCCAAGCATAACAAAAATCATCTTTTCATAGTGTTATACATTAACAAAAAAGATTTAGTAACAACAATGTATAGTCAGAAATTATAGCGACATCGAAAAAACAACACTTCATGTCAAGGGGTAACTGGATAACTCATACATTAAAAAAAAAAAAAAAATTGGACCGTGTAACTGGGCAACAAGTCCAGTTCTGGTTCCAAGTTTTCCAGATCCGATTGCAACTCGGAATCAGCCCCAGACCCAGTTCAATCGAGTCTAGGTATGGACCTGATGGATCCGAACCGGGTCCGGGTCCGGAACTGAGTACCCGATTTTTTTGCTCAGCCCTATTTGTATTCCCCCTATATATGGTAATTTTAATTTCCATTTCCCAGTTCAAAAATGTAGCTTTTGAACTTGGAAATCGGAATATTGGTGATACATGTTGTGAATACTTTTTTAACAATCATGGATGCTTTGAATTTATGATGTGTGTTTATGTAGAATCTATGGCTTCAGTGAGCCTTATGAGTGTAACTATTGAATTGCAAAGAGGGAAATGAGGTTGGCACTTGACACTAGTGCATTCTAAATCTGTTATGATATTGTTGAAACAGGTTTAAGGATTGTTTTGAGTGTTCTAATGATGAATCCATCTGGAAAACCTGTTTGAATTTTGGTCCTAGAATTTTGACATGTTTTAGGAGTTGATAGTTGATTGAATGTGTATGACGGAGTAGACATGTTTTTTAGGTATAATGGTTTAGCTGTTAATCTAATAGTTTTGATGTTATATTTATAGGTTGAAGGTTTGAGTGAGATATCACAAATGATGGTCTACCAAGCTCTTTTGACAGACCCTAACTCAGTTAGAGTGTTTCTTGCTTTCCCAATTGCTTATTGCCAGTTATGGATAAAAATCAAATTCGACAATGAGTTCTTGGAATAGGTTGGGATTTTGGAATTTTAAAGCTCTCAACTCGCTAATGTTACTGGTTTTGTTTATGTTGCTCCCTCCTATTTTCAAGTAAAACTTGGCCTGTTCTCTTCGCACTATTTTGACTGAACTTATTTAGAACCGAACTTATCTGAACTTGTTCTGAAGTTATTTGCTGAACTTTTCTGAATTTATTTTCTAAACTTATTTTGAACTTATTCTGAACTTATTAAGCACAAATTTTTGAAGTTATTTGCTGAACTTTTTCTGAACTTATTTGCTGAACTTATTCTGATCTTATTCTGAAGTTGTTTACTAAACTTTATTCTAAACTTATTCTAGACTGAACTTATCTGAACTTATTCTTTAAAAAATAAGTCGAAGAGAACAGGCCCTTAGTATTTAATGGATAATTTGATATGAAGTTATAAATTTCTATGGATTCTTGTAAACTTTTGAACTGTAACAACATGAGAAAGTTTGAAGTAGAATTTTGCATTGGAATGAGAAAATTTTAGAGGTGACACAATTGTATGTCATCTAACCTGTTTTTGATGGTGTTTTTTTTGGAGTTTCATTGGCATTGGCTAGCAAAAGGTGTCATGGTGATCACATTTTGATCTTAACAAGATGTATTTTTCTTTACTTAATTCATTTTCTCTGGTCCAAACAAAGAAAAGAAAGTGTGGTGAAAAGTTATTTTTTTTTCCCGTGTATTTTTTCTCTAATCCAAACAATAGAAAGAAAATGACTTTCTTTCTGGTTTCTTTTCCTTCTCATTTTTTTTCTCCTTTCAACTTTATTTCTGCCTCACTTTCTTAGCTCCAAACATGTCCTTAAGGTTGGAGCAATTATTAATGTAAAGGCTCTCCAAGTTACAGTGTTCAACCATCCGCTTTGGCAAGAATATCATCTTTGGAGAGTCCGTAACGTAAAGTTGTTTGAGCGCTACAAGCAGGACTATCCACTCTGGTATTTCTTAGACTTATTTACAGTCATAAATTTCAAGTGTTCAATCAAGGACAAGCCTTGAAACTACCTAGGAACAAACCCTAATCCTAACATCTTGAGTGATAACGGCTAGCTTCAACTTAGGGGACCAAAGAATGGAGGGCCAATCATTAATTGTTGGTGCATCCTTAAGGCATGGAAAATCATTAATTTGAAGGCTCCCTAAGTTCGATAGTTCAACTGTCCCTTCAGACGATGTGGACTTAGGACAATACCCAATGCATAACTCTTCTAAGGAGATGAGTGCGTTAATCAACCGCAGTAGTTCTTTGAGGTATTTACAATTCTTGGTTTAAGTTCCAATTTTTTAGTTTGGGGAAAAGTTCTAGCATGAGCGCTAAGTAGAAAGTTTTCATTACTACTTAATCTAGATTTGCACACCCTCTCCATCCCTTCTTTTTGGGCAGGGACGCAAAAGCTTGATTTCTAAGGCTTGCTAACAGAGAAACTTGAAATGGAACACTAGGACCAGGATTAGAATCGACATCCACATCCACATTCATGACATTGCCACCACTAGCGCTCTCTATGTATTGCAAATTCAAAACTAATCCAATTGTGATCTTCAAAATGAGGGAGCCTTCTAAAATTCGAAGTAGAGACGCTCTATTGAGGCTAGGGCCCTCTGTCCAATATGTGAAAATATTAATTTTCTCATATTAAGTAATATCACATTAGATTAATGGCATGATTGTAAAAGTTGCAGAACATTATCTTGGTGTTTGGCGTTGGGCATTGCAGACCTGCATGGCTGCAGTGCTGCATAGTGGGCAACTTTTTTAGATTTTTCCATTGCATTAATCATCTGGCATTCCAAGTGTAAACATAAATTTAAGTCTAAAATAAATAAGATAAGAAATGAGAACAAATTTAATTTGTATTAATTTCAGAAGTTATGTGTACAATCTTTGCATATTTGTTACAAGATGAACAAATAAATAATTCTTCTTATTCTTTGTACTTGAAAGAGGGTCAATTGATTTGAATCTCGATCAAGTTGATTGATTTGACTTCCTTTGAATGAACTTAAATTAGTTCGATCAAGTTAATTCTTCCTTTGAATGAATTTCAATTAAGACTAGTTTTATTTGATCTTCAAAACTAGACGACACATGCTTTAATTGTGCTTGTCGTCTTCCTCTAGAGAAAGTAATCCTTTGAGTCTTTAGAATGCTTTCAAAATGAATGAATTTTCGGCCCCTAAGTAGGAGGGAGTAATGCTCTATTTAGAGGGAAAGAATCTCTCTCCCCTTACTAGGGTTTGCAACTTATTCTCCTTCTTAAGGTGTTGATTGAGTCTTTGACTTGTTATTTCATTTGACCAGTAATTTAATAGTCAATTTGACATTTAACTAGGTACTTGTTTGGGTTGTGACTTGAAAGTCGATTTGCCCAATTCATTTCAATAAATAAAGTATTTAAATTAGCTGACACAAATAATCAATTTATATTTAATTTCTAGCATGACATATATTATTAAATTCTTTTGTGCCTACAAATTTCCCCTTTCAACAGTCATACACATTCACGGATTTCAAGTTTTTGAAATGTTTGTGTCTCAAAAACTTGGAAGACGTTGATGATCGGAGCTTTTTTGTGGGCTTCCTGTTTTTTCGAGTTCTTTTTGTGATAATGTTGTTTAAGGATTTATGATAAAATTATATCAACAATTTGTGAAATTTTATCAATAATTTTTAGAAGGATAGAATTTTATCAATAATTTATGATAAATTCTATAGCAATTTATAGGAAAGAATTCTATTAATAATTTGTGATAAATTCTATCAACAATTTTATCATCAATTGCTATAAATTGTCCCCTTAGTTGCTCCTTGAGTTGTCAGCAAGTAGGAGTAAGAAACTCAACTCGAATTGAAAAATCTGATCTTCTTTAACCTCTTATTGGGATCCTTCATAAGGCTCAATTGGATTATTCATCTCATTAGTCTTCACAGCAACAACATCAACATCTCCTTGGATGTGAGAACCCACAAAAATTCCCCTGCTTCCTACTATTTTCCCCATTGCTTGTTGGACAACGCTTCTCAGTTTTTTTTTTCTGCAGATTCATCATCTGAAATATCGAATGCTTTAAACTTTGGACTAAAAGGATTGTTTATACCATCATTTGCAAACTAAGAGTACGAAACTTTCGTACGCTTGGATGAGATGTCTTCGTGGGTTCTCATTGAGTGACTATGTCAAATGTTTTCACCCTTGGATGGTTTGCCCACATTGGTCTACCTTGGGTGACTTTATCAAATGTTCTCACCCTTTGACTGCTTACCTACATGGGTCCGCCTTAGGTGACGTTGTCGAATATTCTCATCCCTAGATGGCTTGTTGACATGGGTCTACCTTGGGTGGCTTTCTCTAATGTTCTCACCTTTGGACACCTGGCCCACATGGATTCCCCTTGGGTGACTTTCACTAATGTTCTCACCCTTGGCTGCTTGTATGCATGGGTCCTCCTGGGGTAACTTTTTTAAATATGAAGATGGAGGTCACATCGTCGTTGTCACCAACTTGACGAGAACACCCTGTAATTTGAAGGTGAAGGTTGCCGACTTAAAGAGGATTAGTATGTTGTCATCGCCCCAATTTGAAAGAGGATGCCTGCTTCGCAAACACAAATGACGAGGCCATCTCATCGTGCCCATCTTGCAGGGGGATACTGCAAACCTGAAGGAAGAGGTTTACATCACCCTTGGTGCTTACTCAAAGGAGGAGGTGGACGACTTGAAGGAGACTTCATTGTCGCTATCACTAGCTGGAAGGAAGACCCTATAATGTTGTTACTATCAACTTAGAGAAGGATGTTGCTACCAACACGAATGAGGATGCTATGTCGACACCAACACGAATGAGGATGTTATGTCATCGTTGCTATCAACTTGAAGGAAGATGTATGCATTTCAACATGGAGGAGAGGCCTATGTCCATTGCCCCAACCTGAAAGAGGTGACTTACATCGCTGTTGATGCTGACTTGAATAAGGAGGTGGATAACTTGAAGCAGGAAACTCAATTGCCACAATTGCAAACTAGAAGGAGGATGCCTATGTCAATTGCCCCCAACTTAAAGGAACCCTAAAAATCTACAGCACTTGGGTGAGTGTTTAAGGTCTACTTAGACAACTTCAAAACTTGCTTAGGGACTTGAGAGTCAAAAACTTTGATGATTTGGGAGTGTTAAACTTTTGAGAGTCTTTAAATTTAATAACTTGAGAGTCTTTACTTCGATAATTTAGGAGTCTTAAGGTTTGGTGACTTGGTAGTCTTAAGCCTTGGAGACTTGTGAGTCTTTAACTTTGATTATTTGATAGTCTACGTAGCATTTTTTGGACTTTGATGACTTGATAGTCTTTCAGTTTGGCGACTTAGGAGTCTTTTTTTAAATGATTGGGAGTCTTTACTTTGATGACTTTTAACTTTGGAACTTTAAAGACTTTGGAGTCTTTAACTTAGGAGACTTGGGAGTTTTAACTTGGGAAACTTATGAGTCTTTAACTTTGAAGAATTAGGAGTCTTTTGGTTTAGAGTGTGAAACTTTTGATTACTTTATAGTCTTGAACTTTAAAGACTTTGGAGTCTTGAATTTTAATAACTTGATAGTTCTAAACTTTGAAAACTTTGGAATCTTTGACTTTGAAGACTTAAGTGTCCATGACGTCAATGATTTGAGGGTTTGTAAGGTTAATTTGAAAGTCTTTGATGACTTGAGAGTCAACAACTTTGCTTGTCCTATGAGTTTGTCACTTAGATAACTTGAAAATCTTTAAACTTTAATTATTTGAGAGTTTCTATAGTTGATGACTTCAGGGTCTACCTTCTCGATGACTTGAGAGTCATTGAGTTCACGTCAAACATTATGATTTTGTTGACTTGATAATCATTAGGCGACTTAGAAGTCTTTGATTTTGATCACTTAGAATCTATGAATTTGATGGCTTCAGAATTCTGGTAGGTGACTTGATAATCTATGCTAACTTGAGAGTCTAGAAGCTTGGACTTAGAAGCCTTAAAGGTAACTTGAGAGTTGAAATTATTGTGTGACTTAAGGGTCATTAGGATTGACTTAAAAGTCTTCAACTTGACAACATGAAAGTCTTTAGGTATGTCTTGCAAGCATATTACGTTGACTTAGGGGTCTTGAATGTTTGACTTAATATCCTTTAAGTGACTTAGGAGTTTGCCCCCTAAATGCTCATTTTGAGTCGTCCTTCTTTCAAAGCATTTTCCAATATTATCTTGATGGGCGATCAATCAGATTCTTCGATGGTCTTCGTCTAATGTGATCTTTCCGTTGTTTGCAAGTTGTAGGACTTTCCCATTAAATGTCTTGCACTTCTTTATAGGATGACCGATGATCATATGATACTTTCAGTATTTGGGATCATTAGTTTTCCCAATTTCTTCAAGATGCTTTGACTTGGGAAGTTCTTTAAACCCCCTCTCAAAAAGTTTGTCAAGTATCTTTGGTTCATCAAGCTCAGGATAAGGATATTCATTCTTTTCAAGATCTCTAAGGCTGGAGCTTCTATTTTTTGACGATGTTATTGATTTATCATCGCTGAACCATCTTCCATAATAAGCAATTGTAAGCTCCGTGTCATGAGCTCGTGTTGCTAATTTTTGGAACATCCTCGACTTATTCACTTGCCAGGCATAAAGTATATCCCAATCCATCCCTTGCGCACATATCTCAATTGTCGAAGACTTAAATAAATGGTTTTAACACTTTAGAGAGAGCACGCGCCAACGTTTATGTAGTCAATGACTAGCTTGTCATTTTGTTGCCAAGTATTAATCAATTCTAATATACTGACTATGCAGCACACGTTATAAAAGAGATTCAAGAACTAACTTTCCATTTGTTTTGACCATAAATATTCTTCCTGTTGTTTTCTAGGAAAATAAAAAAATAAAAAAGATTAAATATGTATTTTAGAAAAACATAAAGTACCTAACACGAGTTCGGCCATTCGTTGGGGATCATACCCCTGGTGAGTATTCATGTAACATTTTAAAATAAAATTTTATATAAAACATATTATACAACATAACATGAAACCTGTTCACGAAATATCACATTATATAAAGCATATTTATATAACATGACTTTACAAAATGAAACACATTCAAGTATCACTAATTTAAATTTCATTAAACGCATTCATACAAAGCTTGCTTAATGACATATTATTACATAATAAAACATATTTAAATATGAAACAAATTCATACAAGTTAATTGCATACCCAAAAGACAGCAAGCCTACGATGATGATATTGGGATAAACGAAAACTTGAAAAGCACTAGCTTAAAAAAAAGGAGTTGCAATAGGCCAGACTGTCCAAAAAATAAAAACAAAAAAATGGGCCACATTTAGGTGCCAAAAATAAAAAAAATCCCTCACCTTTGCCATCTCTTCTCCCTCACACTGACTTCTCTCTCTAAAACTTTTGCCTTCGTTGGCCCTTCCCCAACTGCAAAGAATGGAGCGCCATTTGTGGCTCCTTCTTCCTCTTGGCTGCCGCCGAGAGCTTACACTATGCTAACTTGTAGCGTGACCACCTATTGCTCACAACCATAATGCAGAGGTGATGAAACCGCCCCATCATCGCCGCCTCTAACCAGTTAGTACGCCTAGCCATCATTTCAGGTCACCTTAGTTTACACCGCCACCATATAGATAAGTTAAATCGAGTTAGTAGGTGCAACCTATGCACCCAGACGTCACTTCGGCGGTAGTGCGTCACTTCTCCCGCCCCTTTTCTAATGACCGTTAGATGGATTTGATAATGGCGTTGCAGAGATTGGGTGCAAAAAGGGCTTTTAGAGGTAGAGGAAAGCATCTAGCCTTCTTCGTCACTTCACATACCTTAGCAATTCAGAAGTGAAGGATTCTGTTGCTTGAGAATTGCCCACAAATTGATATGAATGATCAAGCGGTGGCTACTAGAGTCACCGTCGATTTGCCACATCCCAAATCCTTGGGTGATGGTGAGGCAGCCATGAGAGAGAAGAAGAGACTGGGAGTTCTGTTTAGGGTTAGTGTCACTGACAGTTATTAATTCCCTATACCCCTCTTTATATAGGTTTAGGTTATTTGATCCGCCACCCTTTAGATGGAATAAGTGACCGTCCAACCTTAGTCAAATGCAGTTGTTATATCAAACAACTGGGTGTACAAATGCATTTGTACACCCAGGTTGGAGAAACAGTTGTACACCCAGGTTGGAGAAACACGTGGAATGAGATACATTTGCTGCATTATCAAATTAAAGAGAGGCATGTGACTTATTGGCAAGGTGGATGCTTGGTGAGTTGATGGTCCTAAGTTTAATTCTTTTGTCCACCAATTACTTTCTTTCCTTTTTTGTGAGATAATTACTCTCCCTTTTTTGTGAGATGATTAAATTTCCATTTTCATCCCTCTTTTTTATTTTCCTTTCTCTTTTCATATTTAAAAGGTTTTTGTTTTAAAGTTTTTTGGGTTTCAACTACTTTTTTTTTGACATAATTAGTTTTCCATTTCACTTTTTAAATTTTTTTTCCTTCGTTAGGAACCACATACACATTTTTAGCGAGCACATACACATTAAAATTTGTATTATGAGATGTATTTTATCTTTTGGCGAGCCATGGATGATGTTTAGTAAGATATATATTATCTAATCTTCTGAACTATTATGGTATATTTTTTGTTGAACTCAAATTTAAGAATGGATACTTAAAAAGTTTTAGTGAGTTACACAATATCTCTTTGGCGACCTTTTATATAATGTTTTGATGAGTTATAATATTAGTGAGCAAAAACTTTAAAAGATTATTTGCCAGTGATCCGCATTTTTTTTAGCGAGTTGTAATACATGTTCAATCAGCTATGAAATATATTTGATATGATCAATATGATTTATTGAGCAATACTAACTATTTATACTAAAAAATGAGTGAGCAAACAATAAAGACATTCTAGTGAGCTATGGTACACATTTAGTGAGCAAAAACTTGAAAAAAATTATTTGCTAGCGATCTTTACTGTTTTTTAGTGAGCTATGCTATTTATTAGTGAGTTGTGATAAATATTTTATGAGTTATGAAATATATTTGATGATCAATATTATTTGTTGAGCAATACCACTACAAGAAAAATGCGAAATACAGACGGATTCAACGACGGAATATTGTTAATCAGCGACGGAAATTTAATATCAGCGACGGAATTGGCGACGGAATACGACTGTCGGATTTTCGCTCGTCGCTGAGTAGCCGGCGACAGAATTTCAAAAATCCGTCGCCATAGGCGACGGATTCAGTGACAGAATTTGCGACATAATTTTTTTGGTGGGGAAAGTGGCGGGGCTGGGGGTAGCGACGGAATTAAAATTCCGTCGCCACCCTGCCCAAAAAACAAAAAAAAAAATTCTTATCCGTCGCCATTCCATCGCTAGATTTCTGTTTTTTTTAAATAAAATCGCTTGTTTTTTATCAATTCCGTACATACAAATAATTCCCTACAAGAAATTTACAAGATTTCCGCACTTAATCAACATCCAACGGCTTCGAATACGGCTTCATTCGAAGCGTTCTCAACAATTGCAAACCACACAAAGGTGGAATTTCACATCCACAACAACACACAAATTGAAAACCAAGGGTTTTCAATTCACAAACCACAAGTTCCAAACAAACTTTCTACATATCACAAACTACAAGTTCCAAACGAAGTCTGTATATATCACAAACCACAAACCACAAATCCAAACAAAATAACCACAAGTTACCAGTAATTGAGAATAAAGTGATATATATGTTTACAGAAAAGGGTGAAGTAAGCGCCAAATGGGATGGAAGTTAAATAAGTAGTAGGGGGAGGGGAGTGAAATTAGCAGGAAGGGGAGGGGAAGCAAGCAGCAAATGAAATGATGTACTTCATGAAGAATCAAGCAGAAGAGCCACCAGCTAAAGGAAAACTGCAACCAACTCTGCAACCAACTCATCAATCACCAAGGTCTTCCTCTTCCTCTTCGCCTTCCTCTTCCTCTTCCTCTGCCTCACCATCTTCCTCATTATATTGCGAGGGATGAGTAAATGGTGGCTGAGATCCCGAGCCAAACGCCTGTTGCATTTAAAAGAAAGCTTGGAGGCGCTTATTGATGCTCATCATTTGTTGGCTCAGTTGTTGGTTGCTTTGTGTGAGCAATCTGTTGGATTCCTCCAGTTGCTTACATTTCTCCATAACCAACCGGTAGCTTTCAGCTTGTGAAGATAACTCACCCCCCAAGTTGGTTACTACACCCCTTAACTCATTGAGCTCTTGTTGCGATGGCGTAGAACCCGAACCTGCTGACAGACATTTAAGTAAATTACTATACTAGCTTTGTCATTAAGTAAATTAAATGTATAACCATGGTTGTTGGAACTGTAATATGAAAACAATACCGGATCTTTGAGTGGGACTGAAGTAACCGGATTCCCTCATGTTGACAGCCTCGTCACCAATGCCGTAAATCCGACCCTTCTTGTTCTTGAACGTCTTCACCCACAACTCATTTGGGTTGGGAAATGGCTGGTTTGGATCTTCAGAAGAGCCATCCCCGCTCCCTTGAGAATTGATAACATTTTGAAAATCGCATTCAAAAGTTTCCTACAACACCGCAACATGCGCACAAAATCATGCATAGTACAATAATTTAAAATGAAGTATACGAGTTCATGTTGAACTACCAATGAAGATTGAGAATAGCTAGTTGCTTACATATGTTTGTTGTGATTTCTTGTCAACCCAAGGGGCACCTTCTTTACCTTGGAGTTTGTGAGTGCGACTGAACAATTCGACAATGGTGGGCTCCGTCCCAAGTTGTTCCCTCTATATACGTGCCAGAAAGAATGATGTCAAGTACAATATAAAATACAGTATTAAACTTTAACGAATACATAGCAAACACTAATTCATTTACCAGACGCCGCCTATGCTCATGCATGGGGATCGAGCCACAGGTGTGGAGAGATGAGCCACCACTTTCTGGAGTCCCCAGTCGGTTCTTTTGGGCTGTCTCACGTAATTTCTTGTAATGTTCATTCGCCCAGTGCTGTTGGAGTCCCTCCCATTGAGCATCACCGAGCCAGACAGGCTTCTTGTTATGCTTCCTTGCTTTGCCAAAGAAGTCTCTCAAGCGTGCGTTGCCTCGGTTTTCAAAATTCCTTCTCATACGATCCTCATGGATCGGATCCCAAGTAAACCACTTCTGCAATTATGAAAACAAAGAACACATCAAATAATACAATACTAATATAGCACGTTGACAGAAATTGTTAATACGAAGTCACTGTAGTTACCTTGAACTCTCCGAACCACAAATCTCGAACTGGTTTGGGCACTTTGCTCCAAGTAGGCCAAGCTCCGTCAAACTTGCTTTGAAATATGAGCGAAATCCTACTAACAGCACCATCATTGGGGAGAAACCTAATTGAACATTACACATAAAATTCATTACTTGTTATGCAAAATTCATGTAGTACTTCGTAAGATATAACAAATGAAGACTTACCCGTTACCATCTTGCTCAATCCAAGTCTTTGCTCGAGTGCTCCCATGACTGGATTGTGCTTCACTTTCACCACTTCCAATGTTCTTTTGGGACTGGTTTGTGTTAGGGTGAGTGAGTTGGGGAGTGGGGTGCACATTGTGAATAACATGGGGGTTTGGAGGAATGTTGTACGCAAATTGGCCGTACATCGTGCTTTGGTTGGGAATGTATGAGGTCTGTTGATGGAAAGCCCAAAATGGGGGAGACAGGGGTCCTGAAATACCTGGTATGTAAGCAGCCATTGTCACTCCTGGCTGAACTGGTGTATGAGGTACCTGGGGGGAAGATGGATCAACGTCCATTGCGGTCGGATCAACGGCAGAGCTCCGACGCCCTCGTCCTCTACCTCGAGGGGAGGACTTTGCTCGACGAGAACTTGAATCCATACTTGAAATATGTGACAACAACGCCAAGTGCAAATATATAATGATTGCACATGTAAATCGTTTGACATCATACAACATAATAGGTATGGAGGTGACACAAATTTTGCAAAACTCATTCATACAGTATAAGTAAAGTCCCAAACAATTGTTTGACATGCAAACTATTTATACACATAAGAATTCATAACCACTCAATCATCTGCATCGTCATCGTCATCGTCATCATCATCATACAAATGCAAATTTTCTTCAACTTCATCTGTTTCATTACCGTCATCCCACTCCCCCTCTTCTTCATCCTCATCATTTTGTACCTCATCTATCTCGTCATTTCCCTGAACGAATGAAAACTCTATTTCATCGTTAACCTCTTCCGGTGGTGCACTTTCATCCACTAATGACGCTGGGATGGCGTCATTCGCAGGTTCGACGATAGTCGTCATGTCCGTTTGTTGGTACGCAGATGGTAGAGTGTATTGCTTATCCACTCTCGCCCTTGGTTTGGTTGGTATGACAACAAGCCAATTCGCCCTATCCCTTGAGCGATCTGCATGTGACATAAAGTATACTTGTGATGCGGTGTTTGGGAAGATAAATGGGTCGTACTTTCGGTATCTTCTTGTACGGTGGACCTCAATAAGGTTGCTGAGTTTATGAGATCGTGTCCCACGATTCAATGTGGGGTCGAACCACTGACAACTGAAGAGCACACATCGTTTAAGTGGTTCGCCTACGTACTCAATTTGGACAATATCCCCCAGTACACCATAATAATCATTCTCAATATCGCCTTCCCCAGTGCCACAAACACCAACACCACAATTATATGTTCTCTTCCCGAGGCTGCGAGCTTCTGTGTGGAATTTGAATCCATTTACTCTATATGCCGTCCACGTCGACACACACCGTTTTGGCTTCACAGCCAATTGGCTCAGGTAGCAATGTTTGTCGGTCTCGAACAATTGAATATAATGCACCTAAGGTGACATAACAAGTGGTTTTAATTAATACACTGCACCCAATTAATTGTTATGTTCAAATTATAAATAAATGAGTTCGAATACTTACATTCTCACTAAACCAATATGCGAAATGAGTTTCGATGATGGTGTCGACATCTGCGTCGCTGACATTGGGACGTGCGGTTCTCACTTGGTCCGTGAAAATACTATCATATTTTACGAAGCGTATTAACATACTCGCGTTATGAATGATAAACTGAATTCGATGTGAAAATACAACTCACCCTATATAAGGTTTAACTTCGTCACAATTTAACAGCACGTGAAGATGAGCAGCAATATATTCGGCATCCATGAGATACCTTGATCTTTCCCTACCAATAGTGGTCCCTTGCGGTTCAAACACGGACAGAGTTGGAAAATGATTTATATGTTCATCATCGTCTTCATTTCTCCTGCGCCTACTACGCATGGAGGGCACATTAGAGCCAAAGTAATACGAGGCGAAGAATGTCCTCTCCGCCTCTAGGTATGCTTCTGTGATTGAACCTTCAGGACACGCCTGCTGCTTTATCTTTCTCTTCAATCGGCCAAAGAACCTACCAAATTCACAATTGCAATCACTTTTAAGTGATTCCACATATAAGAATTCATAGAAGGTTTTCATCAGTTACAGTATAATTTACCTCTCAAATGGATACATCCATCTGTATTGTACTGGACCACCTAGTTGAGCCTCTTCTGCCAAATGCACTGGCAGGTGCTCCATGACATTGAAAAAGCCAGGAGGGAAAATGGTCTCCAACTTACACAAAGTGATGACAATGTTGCGATGCAGTTCCTCAAGCATATCTTCCCGCAATGTTGTTGAGCATAAGTTCTTGAAGAACTGGCTTATCTCAATAAGAGGTTTCAACACATCATCTGGGAGCGCACCAAATGCAATTGGTAAAAGAGTCTCCATGAAGACATGACAATCATGACTTTTCATGTTGTTGAACTTAGCTTCATTAGGGTCCACGATATTTCTCAAATTAGAGCAATATCCATCAGGCATTTGAAGCTCTTTCACCCATTCACACAACTCTCTTCGTTTATCCACAGGAAGTACGAACTTCGCTTTTGGTTTAACCGGCCTACCACTTGGGCCTGAATGTAAATGTAATTCCGGCCGATCACATATTTCGGCAACATCCATTCTTGATTTGGCATTGTCCTTTGTTTTCCCATTAACATCCATCACAGTGTTGATAATGTTTTCGAAGAAGTTCTTCTCAATGTGCATCACATCCAAATTATGGCGGAGCAGTTGGTGTTGCCAATAAGGCAACTCCCATAATATGCTCTTTTTCGTCCAATTGTGCTCATTCTCCTTAAATCCTGGTATGACAAAGTCACCATTTGTGGTTACCATTGGGTAATCTTCCACCTCCACATACAGTTCTTCCCCAATCAATCGGCGAGGAGGACCCCCTGTAACAGTTCTCCCTTTCCTAAATGCAGTTCTATTTCTTCTGAACGCATGATTCCTTGGCAAAAAACACCGATGACAGTCAAACCATGAGAATTTACCTCCATTTCGCAATCTCAAAGCCTTTTGTTGTTTCATACATACGGGGCATGCCAATTGGCCATTAGTACTCCACCCAGATAACATTCCGTATGCGGGAAAATCATTAATCGTCCACATAAGTGCAGCCTTCATCTGAAATGTACGCCCCGTAGAAATATCGTAAGTCTCAACTCCAACATCCCACAACTCTTTCAACTCATCGACAAGAGGTTGTAAATATACATCTATGTTGTTCTTGGGATTTTTAGGCCCGGGGATTACACAAGTCAAGAACATAAACGGTGTAGTCATACACATTTCAGGGGGAAGGTTATATGGTGTAACGACCACCGCCCAAATGGAGTATGATCTTGAAGACAATGTGTAAGGATTAAATCCATCAGCACATAAGCCAAGCCTCACATTCCGAGGCTCTGCAGCAAATTGAGGGTATTTGGAATCAAAATGTTTCCATGCTGCTCCATCTGATGGATGACATAAGACACCGTCCTCACGTCGATGTTCATAATGCCATCTCATGTGCTCTGCAGTACTTTTTGATGCTTACAACCTCTGCAGTCGAGGTTTTAACGACAAGTAATGCATCCTTGCGTATGGCAATGGATTCTGATTCCTTTGATGTGACCTTTGCCTCTTCCATCTTGAATGCCCACAAAACTTGCACGCATCTAAGTTTGCGTCCTCCTTATAAAATAGCATGCAACCTTTCCGGCAACAATCAATTTGGACCACATCGTTGCCGAGATCTTTAACAACCTTCTTCGTTTGCCCGTAGTTGTTAGGCACACGGTTGTTAGGAGGACACATCTCTTTCATTAATTGAACAACTTCATTAAAACAGTTTTGAGGCATACTATAATCAGATTTAATACTCAACAGCCTCACCGCCGCAGATAGCTCACTGTGGGTGGAGCAACCATCATATAAGGGTTGTTGAGCAGCTTAAACCATATTATAAAATGGTTCTCGGCAAGTGCTTGACCCATCTTCCCTTACATTTTGATTTGCTATTATAGCATCATCAACCATGTCCTCCATCCGATCTATGTAGGATTCAGAATAGTCATTATTAACATGACTTGAACCTCCAACTTCGGGAATTTCACTATTTTGATACCTACAATCATATTCCTGAGGTTCTATTTCCCCATGACTTATCCAAAACCAATACCCTTGCACAAAATCCTTATACATAAGGTGCATCTTGACCTCATCAGGTGTCAAGTACACCCTATTTCTGCATTTCGCACAAGGACATCTATACTTTCCCCCATTCAAAAACTCTGTCTGTGTACGTGCGAATTGATCGAATTCGTTTACTCCATCCAGAAATTCTTGCGTATAACCACTACGATCATGCAGTAATCTATTATACATCCACCTACGATGTGGAGGACCATTCATATTCTGCTCAAATAACAATAACCACATAAGGTATTTGATAAGGATTAATTTTAATCAAAATTATAATAACTACATAAATTACGCAATTATATTTTTTTTTTGGCTTACTTCAAAATTTCCACATGCACCCAAAAAAAATAATTACAACTACGTGATAAATACACTTACATTCTCACGAACATCACAAAACTAATATGAGTTACAACTTCATACAAACATCACATTTGAACAAAATAATAAACTAAAGCATCTCAATCCACCAACATATCAACTTTCAAGTTCACATCACCAAACCTAAACCCTAAATTGCATTGAGCAAAATCTCCAACCAAATTTCAACAACATTATCAATTAAAACATTTCATTCCACCAATATATGAAATTTCAACTTCAAACTACCAAACCTCAACCCTAAATCGCATTTAACAAATTCTTGTAACGAATTAGACCAATAACCTCACACAAATTGCACAT
This sequence comes from Selenicereus undatus, assembly GCA_017589665.1. Lineage (NCBI taxonomy): Eukaryota > Viridiplantae > Streptophyta > Magnoliopsida > Caryophyllales > Cactaceae > Selenicereus > Selenicereus undatus. The sequence goes on along the minus strand of JACYFF010031958.1, from coordinate 21,457,218 downwards.
TTCAACAACATTATCAATGAAACCATTTCATTCCACCAATATATCAAACTTTAACTTCAAACTACCAAACCTAAACCCTAAATCGCATTTACCCCAATCTTGAACCAAATTAAACCAATAATCTCACACAAACACCACATTTCAACATAAATATGAACTAACTATAAAATTCTAACAATGTAATGCAAAAATTTGTAGAAATTTCAAGTTGTTTAGGTGAGAAAAATACATCAATTAACTTCAAAAAACCGGCGGTGGGGGTGGCTGACGGTGGCCGACGGCAAGGGGAGGTGACCGGCGGCGGCAGGAGGGGCAGACGACCGGCGGCGGTGGCTGGGCACGGCGGGGGTGTGGGCGCTGGCGCTGCTCGTGGCAGGCTCTCGGTCGCTCTCTCTCTCTCCTCGACGCGAGCTGCAGTGAAATGAAACCAGAAATTGGTTAAAAAAAAAATTTATATTTTTTTAAAATTGGTGACGGAAATTCCGTCGCCATATTCTTTTATTTTTAGAAAAATATTTTTAGGCGACGGAATATCCGTCGCCATTTTTTAAAAAAAAATAATTTTTTTGGCGACGGAAACGCCAATTTAGGCGACGGATTTAAATTTCCGTCACCACATATGTCGTCCAATCTGACTTTTTTGTGAAGCTATTTATCCGTCGTCATTTCCGTCGCCAAATCTATCGTTAATATTTTCCGTCGCCGAGTTCCGTCGTTAATATGAACTTTTTTAGTAGTGTACTAACTATCTGTACTAAAAAATGAGTGAGCAAATAATATAATACTATGTCTGTTGGTGAGCTTTTATTTAGCATTTTGATGAGCTATGATATACATTTATTTAGAAAAAAATTAAAAAATTTATTTGCCAGTGATCTATGCTACTTTTTTAGTGAGCTCTGCTACTTATTTAGTGATTTGCGATAAATGTTTAGTGAGTTACAAAATATCCTTGGTGATCAATATGATTTATTGAGCAATTCTAGTGATCCATACTCAAAAATGAGTGAGCAAACAATATAATATGCAATTTTAGTATGCACATACATTCTTAAAACTTATTATTTGGGTCTATTGGAGCCGATCTCTCTACCGGTAGTCATACCCGTAGAGGTAAAATTATTTATATCAGGACATCCCAGACCCCATGAAAGTGGGACCCGTACTGGAAGTTGTTGTTGTTGTTGCATACATTCTTATTCATATTTTGAGGTATGATATTTGTTTAGTGAGTTGCATCATAACTTTTGGCGAGTTATGGTATATGTTTAGTGAACAAGACTTTGTATTCATCTTCTAATATGTTATGATGCATCTTTTTGTTAACTTAAATATAAGATTCTTAAATGTTCAAAAATGACATATACTTAAAAGTTTTATATTTCAATGTTTTTGTACTAAGTTTTTTAGTGAGCTATGACATCCATTCAGTGAGCTATGATATATACTTAGTAAATTGGACTATATTTGGTGAGTTAGACTGCATTAGTATTATACTCACTAAATATAAAACAAACGCTCTTATGTCATGATAAAAACTAAGTGAGCTACGACACAATTCAAAAACTTGAAACATTTTTTTCCTCTTATTTGTAGTAATTTTTTTAGTGAGTGGTGATAGATATTTAGTGAACTATGAAGTATTTTTAGTGATCAATATGATTTAATGAGTAATACTAACTATTTGTAACAAAAACTGAGTAAGCAAATAATATAATACACAATTGTTAGTGAGCATAGACCCATTCTTCTTCATATTTTGAAGCATGATATTTTCTTAGTGAGATGCACCATAACTTTTGATGGACCATAGTATATGCTACAAATGAATATTTTATATTCATCTTGTAATGTATTATTACTGTATAGCTCAATAAAATATGGAAATGCACACCCAGTTTCACTTACTAAAAATACTATATAGCTCGCTCCCATTTTTAGTGAGCTAATAGATACTTTTAGTGAGCAGACATGACCAAATAATGCTCTTTATATGCCCCAGATTTTACTCAGTAAAAACACTATATAGCTTATTAGAATGTTTTATTATACAAAACCAAAAAGATATTGTGCATCTGAAGGTTGAAACTCACTAAAT
>JACYFF010031958.1:21410285-21440120 GCA_017589665.1 Selenicereus undatus | reverse complement strand
AAACTAATATAGTTGGTGTTGTCTATGAGATATTATGCTTTTTGCTGAACATCATGTTTCCATCGTATGTATTTCGGACTCTGCAGTATAAGATCTTCTGGCTGTGCTTGTTGTAATGCCACGTGCAACGCTAAACATCCTGGAGGCAAAGGCTCCTGTACTTGTCTTGGAATCGGCCAGAGATTGTGCCAATTTCAACATGATCGTTAGAAATATCAGATAAAAATTAGAAAAAGTGATTTTGTCTCTTGTATTTTTCTCTACATAAGATAAAACAAAGGTATTTTTTACTATTTGGTTTTGGACTTTAATTAACCTAACTGAAATTTAATGCAAATCACGTCAATTATTAATTTTATAAATTAAAGTACTTGAAAATCTATTTGTTCTCATCAAGGAGGGGAAAAAGATGTTAATTATCATGCCTTTTTGTCTATATTAAAACTCAATTTTCATGTAGATGGTTTCAAGTAGACCTGTTAAAAATTGGCCCAACCCAAAAACCCGACCCGAACCCGTCCGAAAATTTTGAATTTTGAACACGATTTTCTCAACCCGAATCCGAAATAAACCGAACCTGAAAAACCCGCAAATTAGCCGGTCAAACCTGACCCGAACTCGAACCCGCCCGCTTGACCCGAACATTATATCCGTAGTTTTTTTTTCTCTAATTTATCTCTTTTAACAATAATGGTTAGTCATTTCTATTGAGTATTTTGAAAAGATATTATATAACTATTGCATCTATTTACAAATTAAACAATAATAACCTTATTTTTTCTTCTCCATTCTCTGAAAATAAAACCGTACATAACTTCTAAATGAAAAAACGTTTAAAATAGGTATAAAATTGCATGGAATAACTATCTAATCTTTTTTAAAAAGTTAATTTAAAAGAACACAAGCATTAAAGATGCGAAAGTCATACCATTATATACTTAGTTAAACAAATCTGTCTAATTTTTTTAAAATTAATTAAGTTGTAATAATTTAAAATTTTGATGTTATAATTGCAAGATAATATCTTGTACTTCTTTTATTTAATTTTATTTGGTTTTCGTTCTGACCAGCCTTGAACTATGATACTAACGGTAAAAAAACAACTAGCCGTATTCGTATCGGGGTCAGTCCATTAATAAAGTTTTACCTGATTGGACATTGGTAGGTTAGTTAATAAAAATATTAAATTATTAAATAGATTATTAGCAGTGAAACTGCTACAACCCATTAAAATGCTCTAGACGGGCTGCCCAATAAGTGGTCGGCCCACTATTAACCTTCTTTCAATATACGGGTCGATATACCCAAAATCAAGTGGGGTTTAATTCTTTACCCGCCCATACAAGATGTTCATATATTGTAATAAAATGTTTGAATATTTTAATATTCTTTTGAGAAATTACAATTATTATGCATTTTCATTAAATAATAACAATTTTGAGTAATAAATATGCAGAATTTTTTATTTTAAAAAAAGAAAAATAACTCACGGAAAAGGCGCTCTAAACCCATTGGGTTTATCCAAAACCCGTAAAACCAAAATACACCCGACCCGTATTTTACTCGAACCCGAATACACCCGACCCGTTTTTAACCTGCCCGCCCGAACTGACAGGTCTAGTTTCAAGTCTTCAATTGTGATTAATATTTGATACTTTCCAATGGCTATTGGGTAAATTTAGAACTAAAGTGAGCACATTTCAAATGTTCATACATCCTAGTAAGATTAACCATGAAGATATCCATTCCAAGTTCAATGAAACAACTCAATAGTAGATTGAAATGTTAGTATAATATGAATGATCCAAGTCATTTTCTTTACCCAAAATTCTACCGTTCTAAGCAAAAATTAATGTCATCAAAATAGTCTAAATTGAGCTGGTATATAAATCCTTGATTGCATCAAATATAAGGATTTGGAACTAGTTTGAAACTTCAAAAAGTCGAGGGTACAATCCAAATACAGATTCACCATGTGCAACATGTATTGTCACCCACATCAATTATGATTCAAGCATATCCTGGCGAGTGTCAAGGGTGCCACGTTAGCTGATGAGCTGGCTTCAACAAGTGGCTTGGGGATTGGAGCCCCAAACCTTGTGGGACATGGAGAGGGGGCCAATCAAGTCCCGTAATCATGTGCTCAGGCCCAAGAGGAAAAGGTCTCTGCATAATTACTCTTTTACCCCTAAGGCATAGTTCTCTATGAATATTCACCTACCATCCTAAGAAAGATATTCAATGCATCACAAACATCTAGGCTCTAACATCATACAAGTCACAGCTTTTGTTTATGGTGAAAAGACCCGATCTTTCCCGAAAAGTGAAATATTTCAGTCTTCCTTTTCTCAACTATCTACTGACTTGATTGTCAGAGAGGCGTTCCTCGAATCCAAGATCCGAGGGTTACCTTTTTTGCAGGCAAGCCATGGAAGGGAAGGGCGGTCAAAGTTGCCTGCTATCTCGTAAGTCCGTTCTTCACCACTCCTGAAACCCTATGTAGAAACATATTTGCTTCATCTATGGGGAAAGACGTTGAAGAACGTTGAACGATATTAGTCAGTGACACCACCCGCGCCAGATTCAAGAAAAATAGAAACCCACCGACTAACCCACTAGAGGTGCATAGGGATCCCCCCTGGAGCCTATGACGTCCAAGACGCCTCAGAAAGCTCAAAGGTAATGACCCGCTCTGCCAGATAAAAGCCCCCCGCACGAGCAGGACTTGTAGGTTTTGGTAGATGCCCTAAGAACTTTATGACTACCATGACATACGCCTACTTACAGTAGGTTACAGAGTAAGTAAAAAAAAACTATGAAAGGGCGAGCTCCATGTGGCTTTTTCCCGTGTTCTGCTACGAGTGAACTCAGGGTTCCGAGCCTCGAAACATCGTGAGCGCACCAACCCGCGCGACGAGGGCCTAATACCCTATGGCAACATTCTACCCTTGGCCAGTGAACAACCACAAAAGAAGATCTTCAGTGCTCCGATGGGCGTCAGCCAAATCACGGGAGCATTACAAGTGCTCTATAAAGCTTATGAAAACCTGACACTTTCAAGGTCTACGTCAACCCCTTATGCCACACACTCCAGGCATTCAACGTGGTTTGAGGAACAGAAACACACCTTGCACCCTAGATAAGAGCGTTTTAGGAAATGCGAGAATTTCCCAGAACGAAGGAAAGAGTAATCCCTAGAGCGATCAGTGACCAGGGAGCGTAATCGAAGCCCTCCGTCACACGGCTAGCGTGTACATGACCAGGAGCTAAAGTGAGCTAGTCGCCCATGGCAAAGCCAACCCAAGGGTGATGCTGGTTGCAGAATTCCCTCATTGGCTGAGGTCAAGCGAAAGTCATCCACTCCCATCAAGCTGTCCAGAACGGTTATGCATCCAAGTTCCGCACCTTTCGCCACGCCTTTTAGTAGCGAGGTCATGAATGCCCCCACGGCCCAGGAAAGTGAAAATTCCAAACCTAAAGTTATACGATGGTACCACAAACCCTAAAGAGCATCTTGGGGTTTACAAGGCGTAGATTTATGCTCAGGACATGGATAATGCTACCTATTGTTGATACTTCCTGGCAACCTTGAAATGGGTGGCTTAGAAGTGGTTCAGTGGTCTCTCTCTCGGTGTCATCACCTGTTTCCAGGAGTTGTGCAACCTGTTTGTGAGTCAATTCATTGCTAACCATAAAAAAAAAGGTGAACGAGCATACATTTATAAAAAAAAACAAGTGGGGCCAAAACTATTTGACGACTGAGTTTGTGAAGAGGTTCCACCAAGAGGTCATCCTCATTCCAGACATGGAGGATAGGTTAACCTATACCTCTTTCCCCAACGGCCTAAGGAATGGGCAGTTTAAGTTCTCACTAGCAAAGCAAATGGAAACTTATCTAGCTAAAGCTCTCCAAAAAGTTATGGATTTCATTGGAGCCATCAAGATCTGCATAGAAAGCGGGGATGGACTGAGGAAAAACTGGCCCAAGGAGAGAAATCTCACAAGGGCCAAGCAAAGGCAAAGAAATGAAAGTCAAGATCAATGCTTTACGTAGATCCTCGAAGTACTCTCATGAAGATCAAGAGGCGTTGCATGCTAAAAAGGCTGCAACCAATGGCCACACCGTGAAAACCTCGTAATGCAGAAAAATACTATGAGTTCTACAAACATAATGGTCATACTACCACGGAATGTAGGGAGTTGAAGAAGGACCTCCATTTAGCAAACAAGGGATAAATCGATTGCTTCCTCAAGCGAGGAGCAAAAGCCTTCAACAAAGAAAAGCCAAGACCCAAGAAGGCTTCTAGGATGAGGAGTGTTCGATTGAAATTGTGGCCACAATAAGCAGGGTATATGCCAAGGGAATCTGCCATGCTATATGAAAGGTGTAGATGCATGGGACATAACAAGTGATGACCACCGAGAGGGGAACTGCCATTAACATCCCGACCATGACCTTGAGTGGGGTCAATGGCTAAGGCCTCATCACTCCTCATGATGACCCAGTGGTAGTTGAACTAAAGATAAAAAGTGCCTTAGGTTGAGGGATTTTGATAGACATGGGGAGTTTAACTGACATCATAATTTAAAATTGCCTTTAAAAGCTCAAATATCCGGGTAGGGACATCACACCTGTCGTTCACCTAATTATGGGGTTCGAGAGGCAGATTGTGAACCCAATCGAGATGATATGCATACCATTGCGATTTGGGGACAAGTCCAAGTCCATAAATTTGGAAATGGACTTCTTGGTGTTAGATGTGCCCATCGTATATAACGCCATTATTGAACAGTCGACCTTCCACAACGTGAAGGCAATGCTAACACAACTTCACTATGGATTAGATGATGGAAGCATGGAAAAATTATTCGGTGATTAGCGAACAGCCCGTGAATGCTACTTAGTGAGTATCAAACCACTCGCGGAATAGGGGTACCCAAAGGGAGTGCCGCTTGACTCAAGAGTAGAAGCCACGAGTTAACAGCTAGCCCCCGCTGAGGCCCTAACCATGTGTACTGTGACCATCAAAGACAAAGGGTGACTATGCCCAGAGGCCGCAGATGATCCAGAGGTTGTAGCTTTTCTTGATGAGCACCCAAGCTGCACTGTAAAAATCGGGCGTGATATATCCGAACCAACATAGCAGTACCTTCTTAAACTCCTTGGGGACCATAAGGATACATTTGCCTTTGGGTCTGACGAAATGCCTGATATAGACGCCGCGATCATTGAGCACCACCCAATGTGGACCCGACCTATAAACATTTGGCGTAGAAGAAAATGCATATAGGAGCATAGCAATGTGCAACCGCCGCAGAAGTGGTGCAAAGGTTGTTCGAGGTAAGGCTTATTAGGGAGTGTCAATACCTCGAGTGGATTTCAAATGTGGTGCTTGTGAAGAAACCCAATGGAACATGGGGGATGCGCGTGAACTTCACTAATCTCAAAAAGGCATACCCGAAGCATAGCTATCCACTTCCCAAAATTGATAAGCTGGTGAACGCGACCACAGGCACGCCCTGCTGAGTTTCATGGACACGGTCTCTAACTATCATCAAATCCCAATGAACTTCAATGATCAGGATAAGATTGTCCTCATCATAGATAGAGGGCTATATTGCTATAAGGAAATGTCATTCAGATTGAAGAATGCAAGGGCAACATCCTAAAGGCTAGTGAATCAAGTATTTGAATCCCTCATCAAAAAGAACATGGAAGTCTATGTCGATGACATGATTGTCAAGAGCAAGGAGGACACACAACACCCGATCGACCTATATGAAACATTCGCAATCCTCTACTAGTATGGCATGAAGCTCAACCCTAAGAAGTGTCTTTAGGTCATCCTCAACGTGAAGCCCCTAGGACCATAATGGATGTCCAACAACTTATAGGGTACATAGCAGCACTGGGGCGCTTCATATCAACTTTTGCAGATAATTGCTAGTCTTTCTTTCGTGTACTTAAGAGGTGCACCAGCTTGGAGTGGACCAGGAAGTTGACATAACATTCTAATTGTTGAAGGAGTACCTATCCCATCTGCCCAGGATAGCTAGCCCGACCCAAGGTAAGCCTTTGCCCTTATAATTGGCTATCTTAGAGAAAGCAGTGAGCGTGATCCTAGTAGTAAAGAGGGCAAGCGACCAAATTCTTGTGTACTATATGATTCATGCACTTGTCGGGGCAGAGCTTAGTTATTCTTTAATAGAGAATGTTACCTATTCTCTAGTTCTGGCAAGTAGGAAGCTCCGCCACTACTTTGATGCCCACAAAGTAACTCTCCTGACCGACCAACCACTGAAGAATGTCCTGCAAAAGCTTGATGTCTTCAAAAGGCTACTGAAGTAGGTAGTTGAGCTATCTCGATATGGTATAGAGTTTGAAGCAATCAAAGCTCAAGCCCTAGCGGACTTCTTCGTTGAAAACATCGATGAGGACCCACCACACTCGCCTCCTGTCATTGTATGGAACCTTTATCTAGACAGGTCTTTCACAAAGGATGGCAGTGAAGCTAGCCTTGTCATAAAAATGCCGCAGGGCGACAAGTGTGAGCACGCACTCTATATTCAAAGTCTCTAACAATGAGGCAGAATAAGAGGCCTTAATAGCAAGCATTAAGTTTTACTACACGACAAGAACTAAGATAGTCTGAGCATACTCGGACTCCCAGCAGGTTGTAAGCTAGCTCAATGGAGAATATAAAACCAAATAGAATACTATGACGACTTGCATTTGTCGTGTCCGTGAGGCGACAGCATGGTTAACGAATTCTAAATTGTCCACATCCCTCGGTCGGAGGAATGTCAGGTTGATGCACTCTCTAAGTTAACCAATTCATCCGTAAATGAAAGGCGAAAGAGAATCTAGTGGGAAATGCTATTAAAGATGAGCGTCGAGCCATGCGAGGTCATGTGGCTTGATCGAAGCTCTACATGGATGGAACATATCGTTGCATACTTGACTAATGGAACAGTCCCTCTAGATGCCAAAGAGGTGGAATAAATCAAGAAAATAGCTAAATGGTTCATCTTATAAGAAGGGGTTCTTTATAAACGTTCATACGCTCCCCCCCTATTGAGATGTGTTACTCCTGATGTCAGGGAAAAAATCTTGGAGGAAATTCATGAGGGAGCCTATAGTTCTCATATTGGAAGGCAGGCACTTGCAGTCACGACCCTCTAAACTGGGAACCATTGGCCATCATTGAGAAAAGATGTCATGGGTTTGGTAAGAAAGTGCAAAAACTGCTAGAAGTTCTCGTCTGTTCAAGGAAGAATAATGTATAAGAACAAGTGAAACTTAACAAAAGTGCAAATCCACAAGTCAAAACATCAATAGAAGAGGCGAAAGGAACAAAGATTTCATTAAGTCAAGCCCAAAATGGGCTGCGACCTTACAGAAGGGGAGAGAGCTGGGGAGGAACGGCACAAAGAGAAGGGGTCGCTAGGATCCTAATCCTCGTGATCTTCATCTTGAAGGCCCCAACTTCTCATCTCTGGTATTGTCTTCATCCCCTTATAGTTGTACGGTGTTACCAGGAACAACCATATCTTCGTCGACAACCTCTTCGTAATCAAACAGGCCTGCCCTTGAAAGTGCCCCTTGTGCTCGATAAGCTCGACTTGCTTCCATGCAGTTGACTTCACCTCGACCAGCTCCGTTTCAAGGTCCGTTACTCACTGGCGAAGCTCTTTCTCAAACGTCTCCCAGTCCTTCTTTTATTTCTCGAGGTCCTTGTACTAACCTCGATACTTAGCAAAGGAGGCCTCAGCGTTGGCCTTCTCTTCTTTGAGACTCTTCACCTGCTCTTCATGACCGGCCACAACAGGAGCGGTCCTTATAGCAATCAAGGCTTGCTTGAAGACTTGTGACAGACAAAAGATGAGAAACATTGCAAGTTAGTATACTTGATATAGATAGGTCTAGAGCAAGAGATACCTCACTGACATCAACCTACTCTTTAATGACCAATTGGACGTCTGGAGCAGAAAGAGCATGATAGGGTCACAACCACATAGTGGTGTCATAGCAAATTAAGGTCGTCTCCCACAAGGACTAGGCTAATCTACTGAGCTTTATTCACTCAAGATAAGCTAAGCGGATCAAATTTTGAGATTAAATTAAATTAATCTACCGTGGAATCTAATGAATGAATAATCAAGGAATTATACAAAACAAGCAATCACCCAATCCACACAGTAATCAAGCACTTCTTCCTCAATTGGTTGTTTAAAACTAATAATCGGCGTATCACAACCCTCTTTCAAGGTGAAGTGAAATACCTAAATCTAACCAACCACTATTTCTCAAGGGCTCTTGATTTGTTTAGGTTCTTTAAGTATGTGATTATCAAATTAGTGGTTTCTCAACTGATGTGACTTTCTCAAGACTCCACACAATCAAGTCAAATCATATGGTTCAAGTATCGAATTTCACCTTTCCGTTCTTCACCCAATACCCAAAGCATACAAAAAAGTGATCAGATTTCTCACATGACAATAAACATCTAAGATTTGATAGAACAATCAAACAACTCCAAAGTACCAAAAGAGATTAACAACATATCGAGAAATTAACCAGTACTTGCATAAATCCAAGTTCAAAATAACAAAAGAAAAATTCAAAGCACAAAACACAAATCCTAAAATAAGAAAAGAGAAAAGGGGAAGAGAATTGCTCAGCCAATGAACACAATTGAACTATCGTTGCAAACCCAGTTTGGAATCTTTGTAAAATTCTACTTCAATTCGCTCTTGCTTACTCTAATCTAAATCTAAATCCTAACTAGATTGTAGATTAAGGTAGAATTGAATGGAATGAATAATGAAGGCAGAAGACAAGGTATTTATCGTCAAAATTTACACAGCAAACCGTCAAAACGCACAAGAACCGAACAATTGTAAAGAAAACAGGCAGTCATGAGGGAACAGATCCACCACGGCCTAAACATGAGGAACACCACAGATCGTGGTCTCCACATTGGCCTAGTCGTGGTGTCAACTGTCCTACTGATTCTCTAAAATATAGTCAACCCGAGTTTATAGTGTGTATGCTATCCCAGGTTAACCATGTTATATATTCGGGTAAACTATGTCCCTTGCGGCTTTTTAGCCAGTTTTTGTGGGATCTTGTCTTCTTGCATGATTCTTCATAGATTTTCTAGGTGTACTTGGACTCTTTTACTTTGTTTCTACAAATGACCATCGACAACACTAAACCCAAGCATAAAATAGAAAAGGGATATAAAATAACACAGTTATGCACACTAATCCTCCCAAACAATCATAACATCCTGTGAAAGTATGACATTAATCAGAACAAGGTCCCAATAGCGCGCTAATCTCTTGATAAGCTCCTATTTAACATAGGGCATGGCCTCAAGGAAAGTCACAGACCTAGCAAAGTATAGGGAATAGGCCAACATAACTTGATTCCTAGTTATTTGGCGGCTCCCTTCCTAGCTACTGCGAGGAGAAGGCCTATCAGGCCCCTCAGAGTTGGCATGCATTGTAGAAGGTGTAGGCTCAACCTCTTTAGTAGGAGGGACTTCAGTAAAGACGACCTTCTTGGGTAACCTTTGCTCCACAACTTGCTTGTCTGCGCTCGAACATTTTCGAGCCAGGGTAAGGGGCAGAGACATAGAAGGAGGAGGTGGACGTTCGAACGATAGTTGAGCCAGTGTTTGAATGATGCCTGAGTTAATGTCAAACCATGCAACACAATAAGTAGCAAGGAAAGACAAAAAGAGCAAACTTACCCTAGGAGAGTGCCCTTCGACGTGGCGTCGTCTTTCTTCCTCTTGCTCGCATGCTCAATCCTGATGGATTTCTTCTGGAGTTGCAACCCCAGCCTTTCGCTAGTTAATCTCACGTAAGCCTGTACTACAAGATAAAACAAAAGTCTGGTTAATTCAATAAGAAGTATGAAACATAAAGGAAACGGGCGATGCCCTTTGAATAATTCTAAATAATGAGAAGATCGGTTGCGGCCAAGAAGAAGTTGTTCCAAAAGTAGGGCAACTTGGAAGCCAGTTAAATAGTTTCTTATCGCTCTACTTGACCCTTTTTCGCTCTAGCTTCTTCCCCTGTTACCTTTCTATACCCTCTGCCATGAAGGAGGAAATAGGGTGCGACCATTCATCCTCCCGAATTATATATTGAAAATAGTTGACGACCGCTTGCTTAATCTCATTTGGGCTACCAAAGAGATTCCATAATGGTTTCTTAGGGTTCCATCTCGGGAGTGCCCCTTAGGCCCCTCTGCACTTGACAAAGGAAGTCGTACTTCCAATTATGTAGTTTAGACCTCCTCTTGATTGCAGACATGAATCCCTTCTTGTTAATGAAGCTATACTAACCGGCCTCCCCAGCTTCGCCCAACACCTTCTGAGCAGTATGCGCTTGGGCAAAGGCTGGAGTCATGTACTTTAGCCCACGCAGTTCGCAAGTAGCAACAAAGGAACAAATATTATACCAAGATATATGCACGATCTACGCAATAGACAAGTTGTACCCTGCAAAAACGTCAATGATCAACATATGCAGAAGGAAGTGCATAGCCATAGTTAAGGGTGATGCGATACACAACAATGCAACTGGGGGCAACTCCTCTACGGTGGCATCTGTGTCAGGGAGGATGATCTTGTAGTCAAGGGAAAGTAGATATCTTCTCTCCAACTCCTAACGGTTGAGGGTCACGACCACCCTAGGATTTGGAAAGTGGGAGCCTGGAAGACCTTAGGCTACCACGTCCGGGGGTTTACTGTCGATCCAGCTTGCCATGCTGGAGTCTGTACCTCCTAAGCTATGTACTACCAGACTCGCACCTCCACTCCTCTCAACAAAGTAGGAAGATGAGGATCAGGATTATGATCTACCTTATGTGAGGCCCTTGATCATAAGCTCTGCGACTGTCTTGGGGCGCATTGTCTTCTTTTTTCGGGCCAACCTGCATTCTTGAAATTCATGCATAAGTTTAAGATACTTGGGGCGGAGGATCGTTCGCAGCTGAACCACGAGGAACCAGACTCTCCTACACCAATAGGGTGTAAGATATAGATTTAGCCTCTCAAAACTTATTTTTAAGGGCAAAAGATATTACAGCATAGCCATCATTTTGGCCGCAAGGTTTGGAAACATAGGATGATGTCCCTCCTCGATCGGACCATGGCGTTTCGCGTAGGAAGGGCCTCTCTATGAAAAGGCTAAGGATGACATCTTTATTGTAGTATACTAGGATTAAAGTAAAGGAGGAGTGTGTATACCTATGAATACAGGATTTTTGAAGGCTTGGGAGCCAAACATTTGGAGAATTTGGAATTTAAAAGGGGGATGAAGTTCGCTCTGATAGGAAGTGTATAGTCTCTCTCTCTAAAATCCTATTTTCTCTTTCTAAGTTTACGAAGGAGGAGTCTCAAATAAGGACCCCTACCTCACAATATATACAGAGGGTGAGGTAGAAGTTAATAGAATTATACGCATCTCGCGGTAGACGACTTCCCAAACTCTCCGAGGGGCTAAGGGTCACTTAGCACAGCCCTTGACCATTCACTATACCTTTCACCCCCCAAGGGGCTAAGGATCACTCAGCATGGCCCTTGGCCGTTGTGTATACCTTTAACTCCACAAGAGGCTAAGGGTCACTTGGAAAGGCCCAAAGTGATGCGCTAGATAGGGGCTAAGAGTCACTTAGCATGGCCCATCACCGTTCGCTACACCGTTAGCCCCCTAATTGGCTAAGGATCACTCGGCACGACCCTTGGCCGTTTGCTATGCCTTTAACCCCCCAAGCGGCTAAGGGTCACTTGGCTCAACCCATGGTCGTTTAATATACCTTTAGCCCCCCAGGGGGCTAAAGGTCACTTAGCACCACCCTTGGTCATTCCCTATACCCTTAACCCACCAAGGAGCTAAGGGTCACTTGCACATCCCATGGTTATTTGCTATAAATTTAGCCGCCTAAGGAGGGTAAGGGTCACTCAGCAAGGCCCATGATCGTTCGCTACACCTTTGGCCTCCCAAGGAGCTAAAGATCACTTAGCACGATCTATTGTCGTTCGATATACCTTTAGCCCCCAAGGGACTAAGGATCACTCAGCATGGCCATTCGCCATACCTTTAGCCCCCCAAGAGGCTAATGATAACTCATCACCATCCATAGCCATTCACTATACCTTTAGCCCCTGAGTGGCTAAAGGTTACTTGGCTCAGCCCATTGCCATTCGCTATACCCTTTAGCTCCCCGAGGGGCTAAGGGACAGTTAGCATAGCCCATGGCCGTTTGCTACACCTTTAGCCTTCCAAGATGCTAAGGGTCACTCAGCACGGCCCTTGGCAATTCGCTACACCTTTAGACCCCCAAGGGGCTAAGGTTCACTTGGCATGGCACATGGCTGCTTGTTGTACCTTTAGCACCTCAAATGGCTAAGGGTCTCAAGCCATGGCCCATGGTTGTTTGTTGTACCTTTAGCCCCACTAAAACAAAGGGACACACTAAAACTTAAACATCTAAAATTATTTCATTCCATTAACGCTCGTTAATTACATAAAAAAAAGAAGAAGGAGAAAGAGAAGAAAAAAGAGTTGTTGCTCGAAGCGCGAGCTCAATTGTCATCATTGGCCGATGTCATCGAGGTCTCGTTTGATCAATTGCTCTCTACGAGAGGCACCCCTAGATTGGGGGTCGCTCCTGGGTTCACTACAGGGGGGAGCTGCAGGAGGCTGATGGGTGGACAACAACTGTTACTTATGCATTCCCAGTTAGGCCTCAAAAGCATACCAGCTGAGATTTACTAGAGCATCCCTTAAAGTCCTAGCCATGATGTGAGAAATGATGCCTCGCTTAAGAACATCATTTATAATCATAGCATAGAACATTGCTTGGATGATTTATGGGGTCTGGAAGTCTCGGGTGACCTCCTATGTGTCTGCCTTAATGAAGTCCGGGTAGATTATTTGATATCTATCGGCGATGGGTGAGAAAAGTCAAACTATCCCTCTTCCATCAGTTGAACGTCTCCCACACATGCACAGTCATCTCTTCCATGTTGAGATAGCAGGGGAATACTATAGTGATGTTTAAAAAGCTTTGTAACGGAGGAAGAAAGGGGTAAAATGAAGAGTTCCCTTCATTTAACTCCATTTTATACATAATCAATAAGGGATACATTAAATGCATGAAGGAGGATCAAGCTAATGGGTAGAGATGAAAAACACTCCTGAAAAACGCACACTCTGGACAATCTCATTCATTTCCTTCACTTCAATATGTGCCAAAAAAAATCTTATGGGAGATAGGGGACAAGGCCGCCCATCAAGGAGACCAATCTCTATCATCTTTGGGCACGACCTGAACCTCATTCGAGCCAACACTATCCTCAAAAGGATTGACAAGCTCCGGGAAAGTGGTTGTAGCATTAGCTGCAGCAGCTCTCTAGCTGGCGGATAGCAGCTCATCTTACGGATACCCAGCAAGACTTTAAAGGAGTACTATTGATGGTTCTCTAGCATCTCCTCTAAGACATCGCCCACAACCTCAGGGAGGACACCTAATTCTTCTGTGTACACCGCTGTCATAGCACAAAATATCACCTACACCATCAAACTCTCGCGCGACTTTCTTTGCGTCTTTCTTTATGAAGTCGGGACCTATCACTTGCAAGTCCGAGGGCAAAGGATTTTGGGGACGAGGTAGCACAGCCTCATCTAATTGGCCTCAATGAAAGGCCTCCCAAATGTGAACAACTACCTCACTTGTGTTCTGCCAATAGGGGAACCCCGTAGCCACAAAGGAAAGGCCACCGCAAGGAGCTTTTGAGGTAAAAGTTAGGATTCACAGCCCTATTTCATACCATTTATACTGTGGTCAAAAGGCAGATTAATCGGTGGGTGAAAGCAATAAATGCCCTCGATACACGCACGATTAGAGTCTGAAGAAACTATAAAATAGCGTTGAGAGACAAATTTGTTTCACATTCTACCTACCCACCGTCTTGAGAAGTCATGGAACTAAAATGTGAGGGCTCAAATGATTCGGGCATATCCTGATGAGTGTCAAGGGTGCCGTATTAGCTTATGAGCTGGCTTCGATAAGTGGCATGGTGATTGGAGCCCCAAACCTCATGGGTCATGGAGAATGGATCGATCTTGTCTAGTAATCATCTGTTCATGCCCAAGGGGAGAAGGCCTCTGCATAATTACCCTTTTAACCCCTCAGGCACAGTTCCCTATAAATATTCACCTACTAACCTAAGAAAGGCATTTAATTCATTAGGAAAATCAAGGCTCTAACATCATACAAGTAAAGCTTTCCTTTTTGGTGTAAAGGCTCGATCTTTCTTAAAACGCAAAATCTTTCAGTCTTCTTTTTCTCAGTGTCTACTAACTTGAGAGTCGGAGGGGCGTTCCGCATATCCACGATTCAGGAGTTGCCTTTTTTGCAGGGAAGTCGTGGAAAGGAAGGATAATCAAAGTCGCCTGCCATCTTGTGAGCCCATTCTTCAGCACCTCATCACTTCTTAAACTCTGTGCAGAAACAAATTACAATATAAAGAATATGTGACTATAAAGACTAAATCCTGTTAGTAAAGATGAGCCAATGATAGTATAACAGTTAAACTACATTTTCCACATTCAAATGGTCTACTCACCAAATCTATTGTTTCTCTTTTTTTCTATTTTCTTTTTTTTTTTGGGTGAGACCTCCCCCAATCTTGGGCTATCCCATGCACTATATTGGCATGATTGCGGAGTTCATAAGGGCCATTGTCTCGTCTCAATATCAGCCAATTGGTTCCTTTGTATTTTATTTTTTTTCACCGCAAGTTCTCACGAGCAAGTAGAAATTTTTCATTTTCGTATTATAAATGAGGACTCTTTCTTCGTGTAAAGCATTCAATTGTGGATTAAAATCCATTCGTAGTTATTTTGTCACTCTACACCGCTGATTGTACTTGCTCTTTTTGAAAGATTTTAAATAAATATGTGTCTTTTTAATGTTCTTTAATTATACACAATGAATATAAAATTATTGTCAATGAGGATGATTTCTCTAAGACAAGTAATTCTGTTAATTCCTAAGTTCAAATTGTTTGCACTAGGATTTAGCCCAACTGTTATTGGGGTTGTTTCTATTGTTAAGATAATTTGAATGTTAGGCTCTCTGTTGTTTGGACCCAGCAGCGACATCTAAGTAGAACTCTATTTGATATTTATTTTTATCATGATAAATATGAAGATAATATCATGGAATGTGTAAGCTGCTAAGAAACAACTACTAAAGGCATAAATCAGTCTTCTTAGTAGAACTCAAAAATTAGACATACTTATTTTGCTCGAAACCATGCTAAATGACCGGAATACTAAGCAAATAATTAGCAAGCTTGGGTATGATTTTTATGATTATGTAATTCCAGTCAACGACTGTGGTGGTATTTGGGTATTGTGGAATAACTCTACTTTTGTAATAAAAAATTTAATGAAAGAAGATAGGGCTACAAATATGCTTATTTATGACGTCTTACTTAAGAAGTTTTCAATTACTTCGGCCATCTACACACCAGCTTAGGATAGAGCTAAATCAACTTTTTGGAATCAGCTTTATGAACTAATTCAGTCATATATTTACTTAAGTGCTTAATCAGCGACTTTAATGAAACGGACTCCTTGGCAAATAAAGGAGGGCATTCCACACTTACTCAACAGAAAATACTTAGGCTATCTACCTTTTTATCATCCTCTCAAATAGCTTCACTTGATTTTACAGGTAGAAGGTTTACTTAGAAGAAATGTCTATATGGTCATTTAATTTATGAACAACTCAATCAACCAATTGCCCATAAAAAATGGCTACAACTTTACCTACAAGCCAAATTAACTCATGGACCATTTACTTGCTCTAACCATTGTTATATTATTTTGAATACTGTAAATCAGTTGAACAACCAAAAAAAAAGTCCTCTATTTAGGTATCTAAATAATTGGTATTATTATGATGAAGCACAACATATAATCTCAGACAATTGGAACCAATTTATTCCGAGATCATGGAGGATGTATAGTTTGGTGAAAAAAATTTAAGCTCATTAAAGAGTTAAAAGTTTGGAGTTCCAAAGTCTTTGGCAGTTTTAGGCCCAAAATCACTTGGACGAAAACTACTCTATGTTAAAGATCAACGACTAAGGAAGCCTAATAGCCCTTGGTTTAATTCATAGCAGGCTAGATAAATTAAACAAAGAGAAAAAGTGTTACTATTCAACCAGCACTACTAGGGTAAGTATGCTAGGAAGCAATGCTTGACTCAGGGTGATAGGAACTCAAAGTTTTTCCATCACATTACGACTACCAGAAAGAAAAGGGAAAATATTATGCAACTTGAGGATGAGTCGAGAGTTTGGATTCATGATTCTAAACTGATCCAATAGAAATGTATTCAAGATTATACTAGTCGCTTTGCATCGACTTTGGCCGAATCTTCCATTTTCTATGAGGACACCATGTCTAAGGTAACCCAGTCATGGATGATGAAATTAAGAAAGCACTTTTCCAGATGGACCCTTACAAGGCTCAAGGGCCAGATGGGTTTGGTGCGTCCTTTTTCAAACAGAATTGGAAAATAGTCCAACCCATTATCTACAAAAGTATTAAGGATTTCATTGCCTTTGGGAAACCAATTAAAGAACTCAAGTATACACTTGTTACATTATTCCAAAAGTTGGCAACCCTGAAAAGAGTAGTCAATACAGACCAATCAGTCTATGAAACACAATTCATAAAATTATTTCCAAGATCCTTGTTAATTGGATGCGTCTTATCCTATCTAAGATAGTTGGCCATTTCCAAAGTGTCTTTATCCCTCAAAGAGCTATTGATGATAATGTTCTGCTGGCTCATGAAGTTATGACTAAATTCAAGCACATGAGAAGTCGGTAAGCAAATATGGCTATTAAATTAGATATGGAAAAAGCCTATGATCGTGTTGAATGAGCTTTTGTATGGAAAACGCTTAGTGAACTTAGGCTCCATGAACAATGGATTGGGTAGATTAAAGAGTGTCTTATTATCATTTCATACTCTTATTACTAATAGCGAATCGAGTGGGTTGATTATGCCATCTCGGGGTCTTCAGCCGGGTGATCCTTTGTCTCCTTACTTGTTTATTGTGTGTGCATGGAAGTGTTAGCCTTCAGACCAAAATAACATGTAAGTCTACCTAAGAGTGGTTTTGGAATTAAGATTTCTTCTATGGCTCCAAAGTTGCCTTACTTGTTTTTTTGCAAATGACAATGTGCTTTTTCGTAAAGCTGACTAGCAAACGACGTCAGCGTTGAAGACAATACTTGATTATTTTTGCTCTCAGTCATATCAATTAATTAACTTCCATAAGTCTGCAACTGTTTTCTCTAACAATGCATCTCATATGCTAAAACAAGTTATTGCAAGTATTTTCCAAATACTGCAATGGCATTTACTTGAAAGTATTTAGGTTCCCCATCGTTTCAAGGAAGGATAAGAAAAGAGTTGTTTTCAGATATTGCAGGTAAAGCAGGGGGAAAGTATATGCTTGGAAAGCCCATATGTTGTCGAAAAAGACAGGCAACCTTAATCCAGTCTAACATTGAAGCTTTGCCATCACATACCATGTAATGCTTCAAACTTATCTTGTCTATCACAACTCGTCTCGATCCCTTAGCTATGCTTTCTATTGGAAAAACTCTAGAGCAGAGAAAGGACTGCTACTAGTAGCATGGAATATTGACTTCTCTCTAAAAACCTTTGGGTTCATTAACAAGTAATCCCAATGTGGGTGGATTTGGTCAGGAAGAGACAGAAATAGTACTTCAAGAATCATTGTGTGTACAAGGTCTTTTGTTCTTCTTTGCATATGTTATTTTGGCACAAATCTTTTCGGTTCTTAAAGAGAAACAATTCGAGAAAGTTCAATTGCCTGAAAAGAATTTCTACATTTGTGGATTTATCAACATCAAGTTTGTAACAAGAATAAAATTTTTGTTGAGAATTCTTTAACAATTTTGGACGATCAAGAAATAAAAAAAATTATAAAAAGGCTCTTTTTTGGTTATACTATTTTTCTACTTCTACAAGAAGTGGAGGTAAATAGCATGAAGAAGCAAAGGACTCTTGGGCATGGAAGTGTATGTTGAGTAATAGAGAACTTTTTTGTTGGTATGTAAAATTGGTAACGGGAAGAAAGCCCGATTCCAATTCGACAACTAGTGCAATACAGAAAGTATTCACCAAATGTTAGGGATAGCCTGATAACATTTATGATACTAAACTTAAAGTTGAATAATTCATTACTCGAGAAAAAAAGATGGGACGTGGGTGAGCTTTCTTAGTCTTGGCTCACACAAATTGTAGAAAAAAAATATGTGCAATTCCAATTTTAGTGACTAATTAGGAGGATTCTTTCTGCTGGGAGCTCTTAAGTTCAGGGGACTTCACAACAAAGTCCACAACTTGGAAAGCTCATGACAAAACGTTGTCCTCATACTCTAAATGGAAGTTCCGATGGATTTTGAAGCTTGAGTTACTACCTAAGATCAAGATCTACCTTTGGCAACTATGTCATAATGCCCTTTCATCTCAACGAACGCTTTTAAAAGAGGGATGAATGTTGGTCCACTTTGTCCAATATGCCAATCAAACATTGAGAGCATTGATCATATCTTTACTAATTGTTCTATGACTAGTGAGGTATGGGATCTGGCCAAAGACCATCAATGGTTACTCTAGTGTAATTTTTCTATGCTTGATTATGAGGTTTGGGAAAAGCTTCATAAACTCCACTTGGCTAGAGCAAAGGCATAGCTACAATTGCTATATTATGTTGGAGTATTTGGAAAGCAAGAAACAGGGTTTCTTTCAACAATGATAGTTTCTCCCCATTATGGACCCATATCATTGCAAAATGGTCCTCAACAGACCAAAGTTTAGCCTTCATGGTCAACAACCATTTCAAGCACCATTCACCCCCTCTAGAGTTCATCAAAATCAATTTTGATGGGTCCAAAACTAATCTAAGCGTGGTGGTGGGATTCCTCCTTCAAGACTATTCAAGTGTCTATTTGCGGGTGTATCCAATTTAAGCACTGGATTTATTCTTGTTGCTAAAGCAACAACTGTGAGATACGAATCCATACTGCCATCCAGGTCGGGTACAAGAATATCATTATTGAGGGAGATAACAAAATCCTCATTCAAGCCATACATGGTGAAACCTGTGCACCATGCGTAATTCACGCTCTAGTTCGAGATATTCAATTTCTGCTACAACACGCACATAACTTCCAATTTCGGTATGCATATCAGGAAGGCAATATAGTAGCAGATTGGTTAGTAGGCTAGCAATGTTTACACTTTTACAGTTCTAATTTTTTCTCCCTGTTTCCGATTAAACTTCTTTAAATCTTTAGCTAAGGATTGTATAGACAAATCCTTTGAGAGAACGACTGCTTAATGTTTTGATTTTGTACTTACACATTCCCACAAAAAAAGTGAATATAAAATTATAAACAGGCAAAGTGATAATTGTAAATTATAAATTATAAACATGGAAAGAAAGAATTAGAATAAAGGATTTCAATTTTCAATCAAAATAGAATTATATTTCATATTAGGGATTTTCTTAAACACACAATATTAGCTTATGAATGGAGGAATGTTTAACCGTTAAATTGTACAATCATTTGTTCATAACAAGTTGAGCAACACACTTGTACACATAGGCCTAACCTAGAATATGTCCTAAAACTAAATCATAATTGATATAATAACTCACTAACCGCAACTATAGTCGACATTGTTAATTTTTTCAATATACCCGACTTCGACAAGAGCAAACAGAAATAACTCAAATTGTATTCTAATCAATGAAAATAGATAAATTATTGTTCGGTCTCGATATATCATATTTGATATCCTCGTTTACCCAAATTTTGCTCATAATAAGTTGTAATTCTTAGGATTTTTATTTGATTTTTTATTATTTTGTAGGAGTAACGTTGATCCAAAAGTTGGAAGAAACTGAGTTCAAAATAGTGCTAACTGATATAATAACACTCTTTTTGGGAGATAAGACGATGCAAGAAAGGGGCTCGAGCGTGATAGAGCAAGGAAGGAGAAAAAAAAAAGCAAAGGAAAACTGAAGAATACAAAGGAAGGATGGCCCCCACGGCTGCTAGTGGTCATCACCACTCCCGGGACCAACCCTACAACTCAAGGAATTGCAGCTCAAACTTCTAGGAGGTGGCCACCCGGGGTGATGGCCACATTCGGGGGTGATGGCTACAGGCGCCTATGGTCACCTATGTTTTGTGCCTCCTTTGTCGATTTAACTTCTATACTTAGGAGGAGCTCTTGGAGGCCTTTTAAAGGGGGGCCTTTTTTGATATTGGGGAGCTCAATTTTGAGTTTTTAGGTTAGCCACTAAAAACCCCCATTAGGGGATAATAAACTAGGGAAATTAGGATTTATTTGGGGAGATTTTGATTTAAGCATGTAGATTTTAGTCTTCATTCAAGCAATTTTAAGTCTAAGTTTTCTCTTCTCTTTTCTTTCTCTATTACATATTTTTTCGTGCTTGCTTAGATTATGTCATTTTAGGACTTGTGCTTGATTTTATTTAGTTACATGTTTAGTTTTTATTGCTAATCCATGTTTAATTATCTTGTTAGATTAGTTAGTTTCATTTTCTCTCCTCCCTAGTTCATTTTTGTTTGCTTGTTTGTTAGTTTAGTTGTAGTCAGGTTTAATTTTGCTTTTATGATGATTAGTAGCTAGTTTTTGTTAACTTGGATTATGATTAGTCTCTTGATCACTAATTAGTCTTGGATTAGGCCCAACCATACCTAATTTATGCTTTCAACTCGGAGTTTTCTCTCTTGCCCGCCAAGTGTTTGATGAAATGCTTGAAAAAGATTTCATTCATATTTTTGGGTTGTTGACTTATGTCAAAAGGTGAGGTTAACTAGCTAGTGTGGGACACAATCCTAACTAGGTCCAAGAGTTGCTAATCTTGTGGTCTAATTAGGCTAATCATATGAAAAGATGTTAAACTAATTAGACTAGCCCATGACCCTTGAGAGAGGGCTTGGGTGGTCTTTGATGGTGCAAGCAACCATCTCTAGTTGCCAGTATAGCTTTGGCTAGTTAGGGACTCGTGTTAACTACTTGAATCGTCAATTGGTCAAATCCAATTTCAAGCATCTTCTTTTGTGTTTATTAGCTGTATCCAGCTTATCTTTCATGTCCTTTTAATTTAGCCTAGATTGAAACACGTAAGCGAACTCCAGTAATTGAAATTCAACTCCTTATGGACGATACCTGAGTACTCGGCGATAAACCTTGCACTTGAGGTTATAAATATTAAAGCTTAAATTCTTCCTATCAACTATATAATATTATTTGACCGAATTGAAATTTTATATAATCAAAGCATAATGATGCAAGCTTGCTAACTATAATGGGGTGTAATTGACAACACATACGGTATAAACATTCATGTTCAGACTAAAAATCTATTCATTTCTATTGTAAGAAAGAATTTTAAGTTATAAGAAGCTTTAATTAAATTGTTGTAAGTGTATATTCTTTTCAACTTTAAGCTCATAGCGCCTTACAACTATACTCCCTATGCAACACAAAAGGTATATCCCATTCTTTAAGCATCTCAATATAATCATTTACGTCCCTTCATAACACTCACTTAAAAACAATGATGTAAATATATTTGGTAAGTATTATGATTATTTACATCCCTTTATAAGTCACAATTAAAAATCCCCACAACGATGCAATGAATTGTCTAACATGTGACTCATATAAGTTATTACGTAACTTTAAACAACTAATTCAATAGCATGTTGTGCCTTCCGTCGAACAGCTCCAATCCAACCACAAACAAACAATTGCAAAATTCAAATAACAAAATCTTGGTCTAAATTCTGAAATCTAACATCGTATGTTATGCAAAGTGATGACTAACCACTTTCTAACATTGTCTATTGTCTAATTTTAATTATTTTTTGCAAATTAAATTGTTTCAATTAGTCATAGAATGTTACAATTAATTATTTGACTAATTAGTGATTGACAAATTTGGAAAAAAAGGTTAGTTGTCACAATGTGAAGGACTAGGACCCTTCAACTACTGAAATTAAAAGGGCAAGAAGGATGTTTGCTCTTTTTGGGGGGCTAAAGATGTTTGCTAGTTTTAAGTACCCATTTATAGAGTTTTCTTCACTTTGCCATCAAAACAAAGTTACATTTTTGTAAGCCATACAATCCCCCCTCTTGGGCCTTACATCCCCATTTTCATGCATCATGATCATAATTTCCTAACTTTACAATATTAATTAGAAAATGAATTTCAGCATTTTTGTGAATTTTGAAATTTAAAAATGTAAATGTTATATATGAAGATTATCATTATGTATGGGCAGGGGTATAACCAATCTAACAAATGTTAGCTGTTAAGCTCAACTCAAAGCAATAGTCGAGTGATCTATTTGACTTAAGTCTTAGAAGAGTTTGAGTCTAAATTATTCAGCTCGATGATGAAGTCAAACTCACACTAATTAGTTAGTCACAAAATAAGAAACTTTAAATTCAGAACTCATATTCGCTTTAACTTATATTCATATACAATGTACCTTATTTATATTTTGCTCCATCCAAGAAATATTAGATAAATAAAATTGTCTTTATCATTCTCCAGGCTAAGAAATTATTTTACTTAGATCATGAGATTTGCATGTTTAATTTTGTTCTATGACATTGATACTAAAATCTCAAAACTTTTATATATTAATGTTAATTATTTAGTGAGAATAAATATGGATTAGAAATCCAAATGATTGGATCTAAACATGAAAATATTAAATCATAAATTAATATATGTTGATGATTCTTCAATTTTCCAACCAATAATTGCACCTTACAAAATTCCCTAAAAGTCCACATGGCAGAGTAAAATTGGCCTTCATCATATCATCCTCTTTTCTCCTACTACTATAAACTACATGTTCAAAGTTCATTCCAATTTCAACTTCAATACCATCTTTCTCTCTCCTCCTCCTACTTCTACTAACACAACTCTTACCTCTTTCTCTATTATTCTTATTCTTTTTTTAATCTTTTAACCTTTAATTAATATTTTGCATGCGTAAAATACACTCATAACCAAATGCTCTCTTAGCACACCCCTAACCCTAAACCCTAACCCCTTTACTTCCTCTTGCTAGTTTCTCTCTCCACCATGAAGGCCGCCACCACCACTACCCCTCCCCCCCCCCCCGCCCCAATCACCACAATAACAACACGAAGCTCATCCTCCTTCACACCTACCTCATTAAGCAAGGCAGCTCAAACCACCTATGGCTTCTAGTCTTCATCTCTATTTTCACCCCCATCTTCCTCGTCACCCTCCTCTTCACTCGTGATGCCTTAGCCATTGCCTCCTCCTCCACTGATGCCTCTGCCTCCGCAGTGTCTGTCACCTCATCAGGTCATAGATCTCCCCTCACCAAGCATGTGATAAGCACACTCTTCAACCATGCATCCACTGCTAACACCACTGAAAAGATTGGGATTAGAGATCTTAAGCCTCTATCTGACATCCTCCGATGGTCCCTGGCCCCATGTGATTTTCTCATGTTCGGGTTGACCCATGAGACTCTACTATAGCGGCCCTTAACAACCATGACCGAACGGTTTCATTGATGAAAATGTTTGCTTCACTAGTCAAACAGAAAGTCCCTATATTGACTTTTTCTCCTCAGGCACCTCAACTACCTAAAATATCTTTTCCATTCCCTTAATCTAGTCCTCTAGTTCTACAGGGTCAAGGTTTCCATCATAAACCCTAGGGTTGCGTCGAGTAACCCTATCAGCTAATTTGTCAGACTTTGAAGAGTTTTCTGGATGTACAGGGGGTGTAGGGGATACAGGAGACATCCTTCTCATCAGCTCAACTTCTTGGTGACGTATGCATTCCAAAGAAGTATACTAAGCTCATCGCAAACCTTGTGGCATTGTGGGTTGACATTTTGAGTTACCAGGATCTGTTCAACTTAGAGGCTTATTAAGACATGCTGAAAGTACTTAATGCTCGGGTAATGGGAGGTTTAAGACATGGTAAGAAGGTGGAGTCCACAAACTTTTATGCTATTAATGCGGTGCCAAACCACATTTAACTTGCTAGACAGGGGAAATGTATTACGAATGCAGTAATATTCATGGGTAGGAGCATTATGAAAAAAAATCATTCCAATAGTGCAATAATGTGAATGTTGAGGGCCTATCACGGCATTGGGGATAATTTACAATAACCGTTTAGTATAATGAATTCGATGTTGGCAATTCAGCAGCTTATGTGGCGCTACTTGATATTATTTGGATGGTATGTATCAAGCTAAGGAGTAAATATTGTTAAATGAATATTGGGAGATTGTGGATATTGATGCAAGGAAATATATTGAGAAAAATTTATCATTGAGTAATTTGGTGCACTATTGGCCAAAGTAAGATCATTTAAGGGGAAACGAATGTTCATGGGCTTTCATGGAGCTTTTACCTTGATTAATGAGAAAGAAGCGAATAAGTACACACCTTGAGAGCCTGTCGATGAGCTTTGAATCAATTATAAATCTTCCAAAGGAAATACCAAGTTTACTGAGCTTCATAGCTTCTATTGACTTCAATGACTTTTGAGATGGAATTTTATATCTAATGAATTTATGAAGGAAACATGGGAAGTTAGGAGAATTTTTGACTCAAACCATATTTATTAGGCTAAGGTTATGGCAAATCTTGTTATGAATGATGAACAACGATTTGTGCTATTTCTATCTGCCAGCAGTTTCGGAGTTTATATGCCTACCCAAGACTTCCATTTACTACAGAAATTTCCCTTCTGGTGGTTTTAGCCCTCATCTTCGTCTTTTATTCACATATGGGGACATAGGACTTTCAAAAATCTCTTTGATAATCTGTTAGATTTCTTCACCTTTAGTACTTAATGCTTTCTCTCAACTTTATATCTCGAAGGACATCCGGAGATTATTAGGGATGAATTTTAGTTCCAAAAGATTCATATGAGGTTCTATTCTATTATGTTGGGTTAGGTCATGGGTACTAATGGGTCAAGCTATGTTCATCGGATTGTGCAAAATAAATTAAGTGGGGAAAATCTTACTTTGTGGAACATTAAATGATTTGGTTAGTAAGCTCCTTCAGACTAACAAGGACTAACGGGAAAAAAAAATAAAAAAAATAAAAAAATGATGTAATGAAATGAAAGGAAAGAGTGAGAAGAAAGGGTACCTAGACATTGGATTCAACAAAGTAGCGAGGGTGACAGTCTACAATTTGGTGTATGCTCGTTTTGGGTGAAAGACGATAATCTACAGAAGTGAAGCTATAAGGAAAAGACTTGCGGATATGCCAAATATGTCCATGGGTTCATTGCTTTTGTACATGGGAAATTCTAAAAGTCATAATTTATATGTTCGTTAGGAGCAAATAAGACTTTGGGAGACAAATCATTCTTGGGGAAGCATAATAAGTACAATGGCTATTGGGATTGACCTTAGGGCACTTGTTGACGCATTACAGTTTGTGTTGATAAGGAATTGGAAGTGGTGAGTTGAGCATATATATCTGCATGTTGCATGGACTCTATGAAAGGATTCCTAATGGTTTTATGAGGTTGAGATGTCAAACTCAAAAGAGCATTACTGGAATACAACTTCAAGCTTGAAAAGATAATCTACATTCCTACATTGATACAAATGAGTTTACAGTGACCTTGGTGAGCTAATGTTAGACCCTTCTTGTCATAATGACCCCTATAGTTAACACCCCTTGGTATGCAATAACATAATCTAATTTGAAATCCCTTCCCCTTCACATTCAGCTTGGCAACACCTATTTCATTGTTGCAACAATCCTTCATTTCATATTCTTTCCCTCATTGAATTTTCTCATGACATTTATTTTCATAAGGAATCCCTACCATTAAGATGGGTTACGCCCCTCTTGCTTTTTTTTTTCTTACCTTCTTTCTGCTTTCTCTCTTGCCTTTATTAACTACCTTAGTTTAGCTTACTTTTCACGACCATTATTTTAATAGCAGCATGTTTTTTTTTCCTAGTCCTTAACATCCAATCACTACATAGATTGTCATTTTACTACCAGTCTGGTTTTGGATTTATGCTCAATGTGTTGGTTCCTATGTAACCAGTGATCACAACTGTAACACCCCCAATTCCTGATTCCTGATTACTCTAACTTAATTAGTTATTTACTCATGATTTGCAGCAAAAGTCTTTTGATTGGAGGCATTACCGCCGTTCCATGACGGAACAAGGCTACATGAAATTACCTGTAACACTGTGAGTGTCTGGCTAGCTAACGTTCATCAAGTTTGCAATTCTCGCTCATTTCTTGCTACTTGCTGGCTTGCTAGGAGAGAAACTTTTCACTGATCCCTTACCTAAAACAAACGCCCAAAACGTTCGAAATATGAGCCGAAGCTCAGCACGTACATCCCTATGCAGTAAAATAGACTTTGAGGTTAAATAGTTGAGCGCCCGCATTTCAAAGTATTTTGTTTTGCAAACAAGAGAGAGAGAATGTATAATTAAAATTGATTTGCTGGTTATTATCTGGAAGTGGACCCCTTGGTCGACGTACGTTTTGAAACGATCATACTTTAGCTGCTCATCCCCCAGGCCGATCGAGAAGCCTGAGTTGACACCACGCGCGGGTATATTGATGGGCATAAGCCCTGATAATTGATAATTGGCAGGGCCACTTGTTTATGTGACAAAACATTGCATGAAATGATTCATTATGTGATTATCATATTGACTTTGCATAGTTCAAGAAACATGTG
This sequence comes from Selenicereus undatus, assembly GCA_017589665.1. Lineage (NCBI taxonomy): Eukaryota > Viridiplantae > Streptophyta > Magnoliopsida > Caryophyllales > Cactaceae > Selenicereus > Selenicereus undatus. Next base: position 21,413,206 of record JACYFF010031958.1, on the reverse strand, counting down.
AGTTTTCGAAGAGCACAGGCAATGTATGTACCTGGTCCTTGAAAATCTCTCTCCCTTACTGTAAATCGTTTGTTGGCAGCTTGAAGCGACCGACGTGGCCTCACTTCTGCTCCAGTTTTCCCTTATTAGTGAAAGATTAAGGAAACTTTATTAAATTTCTTAGTTTATTACATGATTTAAATCCTCTTGAATTCTCTTTCTATCATGCATGTAGCCATTATTCTTACTTCAATTGGATTCCATTTTATTTTGTTGTTGTTCTTCTTCCTCCCATGGCTAAGGAACCCGAACCTTTGAACGGGTCTATTGGTAACGTAAGAGTATGATTTATTTTGATGTCACCTATCATTATCATTATAGACACTGGTTATTATTGCAGACATTGGCAGTATCGTTGTTACCATCGTTATTACCATTATTATTATTATCATCATTGTTATTAGTGTTGTAATGATTAAATCATTATTATTTTTGAGTTCGTTATTACTGTTATTATTATTATCATTATTTTGAATTCGTTATTATTATCATAACGCCTCCGATCACGTAAATTTACATGGTTAAATAGTAGCTTCCAGTTGTAATAATAATCATAATAATAATATCCAACTGTAATTATTATGTTTCAGATCCACATCATATTACCATAATATAACCAATGCCCGTACCTATGTAAAGTACAATGAGGGTTTCTTTTCTCCTGCAAGTTTCGAGGACGAAACTTATTTTAAGGGGGGAAGGTTGTAACGGTTCGAACCTAACATTCATTTTAATTACATTGCATCATCTTAATCACAAATTAATCAAGTTGAGCGTCGCATTTCAAATCGACAATTTCTATACATGTTTATGTATTTACGTATTGCAGGTTGAAACGACAACGTGGCATCCAAAATGGACTATGCTATACTCCCAAAATAATTTCTTCAAATGCTAATAAATATTCGAATGACCGCTTAATAAAAATTAGCCTACCTATCAAAAAGGGGCTAATTTGAACAAAACAAGAATAATGACAATAATAATGGTAAACGAAGAAATATAATAATAACGTAACAATCATACAAATCTCAGTTATATTTAAATAAAGATGGAGGTAATAATCAAAATAATAAAAATGTTTATACCCAAAAGGTCGCACCCAAAAGATGTGAAATTTTATTTATCAACTTAGCTAAAATATTAATTCAATTGGAAATATATATATGTAGGTAAAGAATGGAAAAATAAAATAAAATAAGACCAAAAAAAAGAAAAAGAAGAAGCACCGACATTATTAGAAATAAATCAGATACCAAAATAACAAAAAAAAAATCCCAAACCCCCCTCTTTCGTTTGTCCCCTGCGCAGACCCCCCCTTTCTCCTTCCCCTGTTCTCTGCCCGAACCCCCTCCCTGTTTGCCTCGCCTGACGCTGCCGGGGTTGCTGGCAAACTACCCACCGTCGACCGGCAGCGCCAGCCACCACCACCACCACCATTTCTCCCCAAACCCACAACCACCATAGCGCTCTCTCTCTCTCCCTGCCCTGTGGTTTTCGCCAGTCATGTTCGAGCCCCGCTGACCGTCGCCGACCGGTGTTCACCATCCCACCCCGCCGCCCGTCACTTAGACACCACCAGCCAGCGTCCACAACCACCACCTCCTATCTCCTTTCATCGCTTACTCCATTTGGGTGGGAAGGTGAGAAAACCCTAACCTCTTCTAATTTTGATTATTTGTAATTCAATTTTTGTTAGAAATGACATAACTAGCTCAGTGGCTACTAATTGGTGGTTTTTCATGAACTTGGGACGTGAAATCAAATTGGTGCACTAGGGTTGATGATGAACATGGTGATGAAAGGTTGGATGTTTTGGGTGTGAGGATTTACGCTTGTTTATGTTACTTTGATGTTGTTTTTTATTGAATATTTGAATGAAAGTGTTGAGATACATGTGTTGTATGTGGGAATGTTAATGTCTTAAGCATGGTGATTTAGGGTTTAAATATTTGGGTGACACTTAGGATTAGTGGTATTGATTTAAGGAGGTTTAGAATAATTTTAATGAAAAATTGAATGCAATTAATGGGTTAACCAAGGGTTGGAGCAATGTGTAACCATGAATATGGGGATTTAGAAGTTCTTGAATAAGTTTTTTTTTTATTATTATGTCCATTACAATTATATTGCCTTATGGGTGTTTTAACAAGTCGAATGTGCTAATTAACGTGAAATGTATGTTGGATGAATGAGCGTAGCCATGAACTTAATGGATTAAGGGTTACGGCTTGAATGATGCTGAAGTTAACTATGTTGATTTATTAGTGTCTAGATGTGTTAATTTGATGATGTTTAAATAAGTATGTAAGTGTTCACGGCACGGACATGTGATTTAAGGGTACATGGTTAGGTGAAGCTTAAGCTGGATTTGGTTGCCTTAAGTATTTTTTTTAAATGAGTCTTTGGTGAGGATTGAATGAAAAGAAAAAGGTACATATGTAGGTGTATGATGTTGTGGTATAAAGGTATGCCATAAGTAAATTGTCAAGTGATGATGGTGAAGAAGGAAACAAGGAAGGGATAAGTAGTATTTCGAATTACCAACCCAATATGCCTACAAGGTCTTACCCAAACGAGGAAACGTTAGTATGGTTGGGGCTCGATTTGAACTTGAACCCAAGTCATGACGTTACCCTAAACCGCATCAATTAAGAGGTTTAGCGCATCATGGCAGTTAATAGTGATGCGATTGATTAAAGAGAAAAACCCTAACAATAATAATGACCGCAGTTCTAATAATAACAATAATAATAATAATAAAGATGAAAAGTGACGTTAATACTAATAAGTGTGGTGTAATAATAATAATAACCATGGTAGTAGTAGTAGTAGTTATTATTATTATTATTATTATTATTATTATTATTATTATTATTATT
>JACYFF010031958.1:21363632-21410275 GCA_017589665.1 Selenicereus undatus | reverse complement strand
TTATTATTATTATTATTATTATTATTATTATTATTATTATTATTATTATTATTATTATTATTATTATTAATAGCAAAGCACTTATCCTAAATTCTAACGATCACAACAAAGTAAACAATATTAAGCGAGCGTTAACAATATTAAAGAGAGAGATGAAACAAAAATAAAATAAAAGCAATTAAGTTGATAATAAACGTTATACGACTAGTTGAAAGCAAAGTCGAATGAATTTAAATTATTCAATCAGTTAGAAAATTGCATAAAACCTCTTAATCTTGCACTAACCATAAAAAAAAATTTACATATTGAAGCAGGTGAGGCCACCTCCGTCGCTTCAAGCTGCCAACGCATGTTCTCCATTATAAAGGAGAGAATCTCAAAGACTAGGTACGTACATTGCCTATGTTCTTCAAAAACTCACAAGGTTCTCAGCAATGAAAAATCAATACAAGATAAATTTAATGAACCAATTTTCTCAATGTTTTGTCACATAAACAAGTAGCCCCACCAGTTATCAATTATCTGGGCTTTTGCCCATCATTATACCCACACGCGGCGTCAACTCAGGCTTCTCGATCGGCCTGGGGGGGTGAGCACCGAAAGTACGATTGTTTCAAGATGTACATCGACCAAGGGGTTCAATTTCAGATAATAATCTGCAAATCATTTAATTTATGCATTCTCTCTCTCTCCTGTTTGCAAAGCAAAATGTTTGAAATGCGGGCGCCCAACTATTTAACATCCAAGTCTGTTTCACTACATAGGGATGTACGTGCTGAACTTCGGCTCATCATTCAAATGTTTTTATGTTTTCTATTTTAGGTAAGAGATCCATGAACACTCATTCTCCTGGCAAACCAGAAGATAGCAAGAAGTGAACCAGAGTTACAGTTTTGATTGGGCGTTAACTAACCTAAGGCTCACAGTGATGGTAGGTAGCACCCCGGAGAACTGCGTAAAGTTGTACTTTTGAAACTGTGAGGTTGGTAATATTTAGTGTTGATCTGCCAAGTCGTCACATTCATTATGAACTGCATGAATAGACAGACATTTACTTGTGTTTCCAAAAGTATAATAAATCAGATAGCCTTGTTCCATCATGGAACGACGATAATGCCTCCAATCGAATTAAAAGTCTTACGCTGCAAACTTATAATTAATTAGTGGTGAAGATAAATTAATCACGCATTAGCCATTGGAGGCGTTACATCTTGGGTGCACCTAAGCATCTTCTTTGGTGCCATGGATGTTTTTGAGCAAAGATGCAGGGAAATCCTCAACAATGGAAGATAGAAGTGTATGAAAAAAAGATAAAAATGGAGAAAGGGGGGAGGTTTGGGGGCAATGGAGTGCAGAAAGGGTGAATGTGAGGGGAAAATATGAGGGTTGAAGTAGTAGTGGATGCTAATGGTGAAAGGAGGTAGATAGAGATGAAGGGTTGGGTTAACACAAAAGAAGAAGTGGAAATTGGTGTTATTAAAAAGGGAAATTTAGAGAAAGGGGATGAAAAATAGAGAGATTTGTGAGAGTGAAAACTGGTTTAAGACATGAAAGGTTGAGATGTTCGTTAATGGAGGATTTAGAGAGAGAAAGAGGGCGGAGAGAGAGAGACATGAAGAAGATGAAATGAAGAAGGATAAAAGGCACCGCGGTAAAAAAGCTCTTAACGCGAGCCACAGCTGCTCACCAGGGTTCGTGGTGAGCACCACAAACGGACCGTGGTGGGTGCTGCCAGTCGACTACCTCTTTTTTCTAGTTGTTTCCTTTTCTTTTTTTCTGTGGTGGTTGCACCACGGTCCGTGGGAAACACAATACATGGATTGTGACTAACTCACCACCGCCAACCTTGAAGCTCTCGTTTTCTTTTTTGTTTTTTTTTCTATTTTTTTCTTTTGGTTTTTTACATAGAGTATATATACATCAAAAAGGAGATTAAAGCAATAAAATAATTGGGTTGTCTCCCAAGAAATGCTCATTTAGGGTCAAGAGCTCGACTTGGTTCTCTATGCTTGCACGAAATCGATGAGGGTATGAATAGCAGCCTTCTCGATAGGCTTCACCTCAAAATATGGTTTAAGTCGCTACCCATTTACCTTGAATGTACTGGTAGACTCGCTCCACACCTCGACCGCTCCATAACAAAAAACTTAGGTGACTTGAAATGGCCTTGACCATAGGTATCTCAGCTGACCCAGAAATAATCGTAACTTGGAGTTAAACAACAGAACCTTGTAACCTTCCTCAAGTCACTTCTTCTTAATGAACTTGTCTTACCATCTCTTGGTCCTTTCCTTGTAAATCTTGGAACTTTCATACACTTCCAAACTCAATTTATCAAGCTCACCCAATTGCAATATCCGCCTCTCTCCAGCTGCTTTAAGATCAAAATTGAGCATACGAATAGCCCAATGTGCCTTGTGTCTAACTCCATTAGTAAATGATAAGTTTTCGCAAATAGTAGCCAGTAAGGAGTAGTGCCCAGAGGAGTCTTATAGGCGGTTCAGTATGCCCTTAAAGCATCGTCAAGCTTCAAAGACCAATCCTTGCGGGACCAATCAACTATCTTCTCTAAGATACTCTTCAATTCGCGGTTGGAGAGCTGAACTTGGCCACTAATTTGGGGGTGATAAGGTGTAGCAACCTTGTGGAAAACCCCATACCTCTTTAAGAAAGACTCCAAGGGCTTGTCGCAAAAATGAGACCCATTGTCACTCAAGAGAGCTCTTGGTGTACCAAACTGGGTGAAAATATGCTTCTTTAGGAACTTGATCACCACCTTAGAGTCATTGGTAGGAGTGGCAATAGCTTCCACCTGCTTCAATACATACTCAGCCGCTACAAAGATGTAGAGATTATTATGAGACAGAGGAAACGGACCCATGAATTTTATTCCCTAAACATCAAAGAGCGCCACCTTAAGAATTCCACTTTGAGGCATCTTGTACTGCTTGGAAATATTCCTTGTTCGTTGGCATTGATCACATGTAAGTACAAATTTTCCTACATCTTTGAAGAGAGTGGGCCAATAGAAGCCCGCCTAAAGGACCTTGGCAATAGTCTTGTTTGGACCAAAGCGTCCACCATAACTCGAAACATGGTAATGATAGATGACACTATAGCCTTCATCTTTTGGCAAACACATTTGATATATACCATCTCCGCATAGCTTATGGAATAGAGGTTCCTCCCACATATAATACTTAATGTTGGCTAAGAACTTTTTCTTTTGTGGATAAGACAACTCAAGAGGCAACACTCCGCATACTTTATATTTCACTAAATCAGCATACCATGGAATGGCTTGGTGAGAAATAGCAAAGAGTTGGTGATTCGAAAATGAGTCGTCAATCAGGAGCTCTTAAATAGGAGTGGCCTCGGGGCCCAGGTGGGATAAGTGATCAACAACCATATTCTCTGGTTTGGCCTTATCTCGAATCTCTAAATCAAACTCTTGGAGGAGAAGAGCCCATCGAATAAGGTGGGATTTAGAGTCAGACTTCTTTAATAGATGCTTCAACACGACATAATCGATGAAAACTATGACCTTGAAATTGATCAAGTATGATCTAAATTTCTACAAGGCAAATACAACCGCTAAGAACTCCTTTGTAGTGGCATAATTCACTTAAGCCTCATCAGGAGTTCAGCTCACATAGTAAATGGCATATGGCTTGTTGTCCTTCCTTTGTCCTAAAACGACTCTCAATGCAAGATCACTGGCTTCGCATATCACTTCAAAAGGGAACCCCCAATCCGGGGCTTGCATCGCCGGAGCCGAAATTAGTGCCTCTTTCAACCTGAGAAAAACACTCAAACACTCTTCATAAAAGTCAAAAGGCACATTTTTAACAAGCAACTGGATGAGAGATTTTGCAATTTTCAAAAAATCTTTAATGAACTACTAGTAGAAACCAATATGTTCAAGAAAACTCTTCACACCCTTTACAGAAGTTAGTGGTGGTAATTTCTCAATCACCTCCACCTTTGCTTTGTTAACATCAATGCCTTTGTTGTAGACAATGTGCCCCAGGATAGCCCTCTCTTGTACCACAAAATGACAGTTTTTCCAATTCAAGACCAAATTCATATCTTCATATCTTTGCAATTCTTTGGACAAATTATGCAAGCAATGATCAAAAGATGTTTCATACACAGAAAAATCATCCATGAACACCTCCATAATGTCTTCAATAAAACTAAAGAAAATGGTCATCATGTAACGTTGAAAAGTGGATGGGCCATTGCATAACGCAAGTAGCATCTTCCTATATGCAAATATCCTATATGGACAAGTAAATGTAGTCTTTTCTTGGTCACTAGGGTGGATAGGGATTTTGAAAAACTCTAAATACCCATATAGTTAGCAAAAATAAGAGTTCTTAGCCAACATCTCAAGCATTTAGTCAATGAAGGGAAGGGGTAAATGGTCCTTATGGGTGGCTTTGTTTAACTTCCTATAGTTAATGCATATACACCACCCATGACCGTCCTAGTGGGAGTCAGTTCATTGTTCTCATTTTTCACTACTGTCATCTCCCCTTCTTAGGCATAATATGGATCGGGCTTACCCACTTAATATTGAAGATATGGTAGATAATGTCGGCCTTAAGCAATTTCAAAATTTCTTTCTTAACCACCTCTTTCATGTTAGGGCTTAACCTCCTTTAGTGCTCAATTGAGGGCTTATGGCCATCTTCCATCAAAATGCAATGCATGCACATAGAAGGGTGAATTCCTCTTAAGTCCTCAATAAAATATCATATGGCCTTCTAATGCAATCTAAGCATTCTAAGTAAAGAGTCAATTTGAGATGTACTCATATTAACATTAACGATCACAAGGTATGTAGAGTTTGGGCCTCGGAATTCATACCTCGAAGACGAAGGGAGAGGTTTCAACTCTACCTCGGGGGCACGCTCCTTATAAGACGAGGGCTTATCTTAAGCAAGTTTCTTCCACCTTTGCAAAGGAAAGTGGAACTTGTGGAGAGGCTTCTAAGAAGTGAGCGCACATGTGAACTTCAGGATTCTCATCCTTAGAAGTGTCGTCATTCAATATACAATGCTCAAGAGGCTCACTAGAAACATGGTTAGTGGCTTATTCCCTTCCCAAATTATCAATCATATTGATTCTATGGCACTAATGAGAAATAGAAGGGAATTTACAAGCCTTAAAAAATTAAACTCCACATGATCACCCACCATATCAAAGAACAATTTCTCATTCTTCACATCAATAGGGCACCCAGTAGTGGCCAAGAAAGGCCTCCCAAAAATGATGGGGGTTTGTATATCCTCTTCCATTTTAAGTATCACAAACTCAACCGACTCATATAAATCCCCCACCACAATGGGGACATACTCTAAAACACCCACGGGGTATTTCACATAATGATCCACCAACTGTAGGGAGATAGTAGTGGGTCTCATTTCCCCTAAGTTAAGCTTTTCATATGTAGATAGCTTTTCATATGTAGATAGGGGCATCAAGCTCACACTTGAGCCCAAATCACATAAAGCACAGTCAACACACACATTCCCTATCAAGCAAGAGATGAAAGCTACTTGGATCCTTAAGCTTAGCAAGAAGCTTATTTTGGATAACGACACTACAGTCTTCAACCAAGGCTATGGTCTCATGCACTTCTAGCTTTCGTTTATTAGACAAAATCTCTTTCAAAAATTTAGCATAGGAAGCATTTGAGACGAAGCATCAGTGAATGGAATATTAATGTAAAGTTTCTTTAAGACATCTAAAAACTTTCCAAATTGTACATCAAGCTTATCCTTAGCCATTCTTTGAGGGAAAGGCAAAGGTGGAGTGTAAGGTTTTGCATATGTATGTTTTAGGTCTTTAGGAATTTCATTAGTGCCTTCACAACATCATCATGCACATCATTTGAGGGGCTAGACACCTCTTTTTTAATAGCATTCTCATCATCACGCAAATTCACATAATTGTTAACCCCTTTAGGCCCCTCAAGTTGTTTGCTTCCCCTTAAAATCATGGCATTACATTGCTCTCTAGGGTTAGGTTCGGGCTTACTAGGAAATCTTCCTGAGGGTATAGATGAAGGACTAACTTGTTGGGCAATTTGGGCTTCCAACATCTTATTATGAGTAGTAAGATATCAACATCAGAGGCTAATGGTTTTATGTGCTCATCTTGCTTTTGTTGTGCCATGAGCATGCTCTCCATCATAGCGTCTAAGTTAGAATTTGAGGAAGCTTGTTGAGTACAAGGAGGCCTTTGAAACCCAGGGGGTAGTCTAGCATTTATTTGGGGCAAATTAGGAGGCTTAGACCTATACAAGAAATTTGGATAATTCCTCCAACCTGGATTGTAGATATTGGAATAAGGGGTCATTGGTCGGTCTCAGGTGTAGTAGACATAATGGACTTGGTCACTAGTGTCTTAGGCAAAAGGAGTCCCAACTTGGTAATTTATGGTCAGACAGTCAACAAAACGACAAATTTTACATGGGGAGGGGCACTTGAATTTACAACATTAACATTTAAACGATCTAATCTTTGAGTCGTAGCATCTACTTTAGCAGAAAGTAAGTGCATCTACTTTAAGCTTACCTCCAACCTATTTGGGTTGGCCTCTTTTATTAGACCATTGGAAGTTATTAAATAACATCTCCTCAATCAAATTGTAGGCCTCATCCTTTGTTTTGTTCATTAAGGTACCACTCGTTGCCGCATCAATGGAGGATCGTACAGGTTGAGTAACTCCATTGTAGAACGTTTGCATGATCATCCATTTTTGGAGCCCATCGTGAGGACACATGCACAAGAAGTCTTTGAATCGCTCACATCCTTCATAAAGTATTTCATCGTCCGTTTAAGCAAAGATAGTTGTTATGGACCCTGGAGGCAACGAATGGAGCCATGCCCGTGCCTTATCCTTTAGTCAAAAAGGAAATAAGCGAAGGCGAATGACATCAATGGAGACTCCATTTAGCTTTAAGGTATCACATACTTTCAAAAACACCGAGAGGTGTAGATTTAGGTCTTCCATTGAGCACTGTCGAATTTCACTTGTTGAATGATGGAGATGAGTGCCGGCTTAAGCTCAAAATTATGAGCTTCCACAGTTGGTCTGGCAATACTAGAAGTGATGCCTGGTACTCTCGGGGTGATGAAATCCCGGAGTGTCCTGCTTCAGTCTCACATGCCATCGACCATTGTATCAAGGGCCTTGCACCTTTGGTCCTCTAGCCTTTGCTTCTTTCTCCTTAAATGAAAAGTCCTTTCAATTTTAAAAATGGGATGGAAATGAACTTCACATAAAAGGGAAAGAATTACTGCAAGCATTAACTCAATATTTGACAAATTGATCACCGGTAATGGCACCAAAAACTTGACACGCCCTGCAAGTGCATGGGTGTTGTAGTCTAGATCAAACATCGTCCTCAGGGACCAAAGTAATCTATTGAGTTTTGCCCTACTAAAAATGCTAAGCGAACAAATTTTCAATGGGTTATTTTAGTAATGCTAGTTGAGCACTAAGCAATAAGTTTGGGAATTCAATCGAAGATAAGAATCTAGGGATTTTTTTTGCCTAGCAAAGAATAGGATCCTTGGATTTAGCATGTGCTCTTTCTAGTTTGAATGATCCAAAAGGAATGCAATCTAACTTAGTTCAATTTTTTTTCTTTCGAAATAAATCAAATTGCTACACTAATCCAATTATCATTTTTCGAATGTCCTTGTTTTAGCCTAGGCTATAGATATTGATTGCTAATGTCTATTCTTAACATGCAACTCTCTTTCAATAATTATTAAGCCAAGTTCAAACTTGTAATTCTTATAGTGAGTTCCTCCTTTCGGTACTTCACTCAATGATCTAGCATATGTAAGCAAATCTGGCCAAACTTTACTCACATCAATTCAATTACAAGACAAATTGAATCATTCCAACATAGATTAAATACCAGTAATAGAATTAGAGATCGAACATCAACATTTGGCTAGCAAATCCCTATATTAAAGTAAAATATTCACTCACGTTCAAACTAAACATCGTCTAAGCCAAATTAATAAGAGTTCAAAAAGAAACAAATGTCAAGAGTGTGTTCAACAAGCTATGCAGGTTCTTCAATGATCTTTTAATCTTCTAGCCTGCAATTAACGATTTCTCTTCTTTTTGCTCCAAAATGAGTGGAAATTTTCTAAACTAATGAGAGAGATAAGTGATAGGATGAGTGGGGATGCACTGCCTTGATATAGAAGCCTATGACATGCAATATGCAACAAAGCTAAGCGAGTACAAGGAATTGATATACTGAGTAAAAGATCAAGTTCACAATTAATATAACCCAGTGCAAAACTTGCTTTTCTCCAAGTGCAAATTGGGCGTCAATGACCTCCTAGACCAATTCTACAAAATTGATTGGGACATGATCCTAGTCGATGGGCCCCGGAATCGTTGGCCTATAACTCCAGTTCGAATGTCGACAATCCTCACTGTTGCGGTGCTTGCAAGGAGCAAGAAGGCATCTGCCAGAAATGCTAAGACCCATGTTTTTGTGCATGACTACAACTTGAATACCCAAATAGTTTCAAGTGAGGAGTTTTTGTGCAAGGAGAATTTGATGGAGAATAATGGGATGCTATAGAAAGGATGGACGAGAAGAGCTTAGAGTTTGGCAATAAAATAAATCTTCCTAGTTAAGGCAGACTTATGAATATACCAAGAGGATTTCTTGCAATTTTCTCATACATATGAAGTGGTTTGATTGATTCATCATTTGGTTTCAAATTAACATGGGATGGCATACCTGGAGAACGATCTTGTAAAATCCCGTTCTTATTTATGTACAATTTTTCCTTAGGGAAAGGAACTTGTAAAAATAAGCTTCTAGAATTTTTACTGAAAATTTAGTGTGTAATACATGCACTCTGTCATACATTGTGAAGAAGAATTCTTTTTTTCAACTGTTCCCATATTTTTCTATTTAATTTCTTTAGTTAGGACCTTATATTGCTTAACGTGTGGAAGGTCATTTAGAATGTAAAAACTACACCATAACCATTGGAACTTGATCCATTTGTTACCTTACAAACTCAGTATCATAGACCTAAAAGAATATTTGAATGGGGCATTCTTTTTCTAGGCTTGTGAAAGTTCATCTAGGAAAGGTAGCGGCATGTCAAAGGAGGAGAATATTTTAAATTCAAGGTCAAGTGGATATTAGCTATATACCTATTTACTTTCTTGCACAAGAAAATTAGAGCCAATAGAAAGTTTCAAAGATTTAATTACAAACTCATTCATATCAATTTTTATTTGTACTTTACTCCTTTACACACGTAGAAAATAAAATAAAATTGATCATTTAAATTTAAGAGTATTCAAAGTTAGATAATTAATTTTTTAAAAAGTTCTGGGTCTAAAAACATGTTATTAAATGGATGAAAAAGCATATACTTATTTATATAGACATCAGTTTAAAAAACAGAAACGAAATCTTGATCCAACATAAGAATGATGTTTAACTTATATCCCTGCTACATGTACTATTAAGCTTACATGAAGGAGAAACACTCAAACATTGAAGCCCACAACATGCAAATAATGCAATACACAAGAAAGCTAAGTGAATACAAGGAATTGATATCCTCAATAAAAGAGCAAGTCCACAAGGATCACAAAACATTTGGAACTTGATCTTAATTCAAAAATTTGTCATTTATGAAAAGTGAGATTATATTCAATCACAAAACATCAAATACTATAACTTATTCTTAGGGCATAGCCTGAGGGGCAACAACATGATCTTTAGAACTTGATCCACATATTACTTCATAAACTTCGGTGTCATAAACCTAAAAGAAAGCTTAATTATGATATAGGATTTCTTGCTCAAGAATGATATAGAGGGTCCATCATACCATCATTAATCAAAACGGCTTAGCGAGAATGGTTCCAAGATGGACAAGGGCGAAGGGAATGGTGCTAATTATAATTGACAATTGTACTACTAAGAATTTTGCACTCAATTAAAGGAAAACTATTTTTCAAGGTAACTTTGCTATATTAAATTTTTCCCTGCAAGAAGTAAAACAACGTAGACTCAATTTCAATGGGAGAACCCTTGTTCTTCACCTTAATAGCCAAGTTATCTGCTTATATACCTTCCTAGCATAGGCATTGATCATGTTGAATTATGAAATGGTATGAAAAGAATTTTTAGAAGACTATGAATCAAATTTAGACTAAAAATGCATGTATGTGGATCAAGAAGTAGTGCATAAAACACAACTTGAAGTGCCTATTAGGGGGTTCTTTTTTACAAGGCAAGGAATTGTTGTTGTGCAATGAATGTTTAGTATCATAATAAATGCACCAAGAAGATAGCAATAACCTTGATTGACTTGCCTTTAGACTTTGTTGAGACAAAAGCTAAAATAGGTCATTTGGCCTTCTATTTTTAAAGAAAAATAATAAATAATATGAGGAATTATCAATTATATATTCAAATAAAGATTTTTGTATGTACATAAATTCTCTTAGGAAAATACTAATTGCCATATGAGATGGTTCTATAGTTGATCATATGAGATTGTCTATTTTTTGTAGGCTACTTGTATAGCAAACTATCCTCTTCTTTTATCTTATGAATTTCTTGTATGAGATTGGCCTCACTCTCACACAAGACCGGTATATAAAATACCTTTTATCTCTTCGAAATACTCGTGACACATACATGACATCTTGAACTATGGAGAATAATGCAATTATGATTTTTTCCCCATTAATATGGTCAAAAATAACAACGACCAATGTATATTTTTGTGCCTAAAAAGTGAGTGGTGTCAAACAATTTTACTCTGAAATAAAATAGTAACTTTATAGTTATATATCAGTTGTTAAGATATGATTGCATTTTGATTGGCATGTACCAAATATCTAGAGAAAGTACATAAGAAATGCAAATAAAAGAAGCTTGGAGATTAGTGATAATATTGAGGCATACAAAGATGAGTTAGAGATAAAGAAAAGTTTGGAAAATGTACAAGAATAAAGCTTAAGCTTAAAGCAAAATCATAAAAATGAAGAACAATGCCTAAAACCCACATTAGAAACACACAAAAAAAAAATCCTCAATAACAATCCGTCTTAAATGAAACAAAAAAACCTTAAATAAAGCCAAGTTGTATAGAATTCTTGAATAGAATTAAATTTATCTTTAATTAGTACAAATGAAATTTGTAGGCAAAATTATGGCTTCGCAAACATCAAATATGAAATAGTGATTTTACATTTCATTCAATTCTAGTTTTGTATATGATCAGAGTAATTACATGTGCTTGTAGGTGAAACTTCTGAGTACCTTGAAATTTTGATGAAGTTGAGTTGAAGAGGTGATAAATTGATATGATTGTGTTTGAGCGTCAGCTAATTTGCTTAAGTCCATGCACCTTTGTGCCAAACACACGTTTCATCCAATGTCTATTTAATTGCATAGCTAGAATACGAATAAGTTTTTGTTACATTAAAATTTTGGAGTAAACGAAAAGGAACCTACAAAGGCAATCAGGAGTGCTCAACAACATATCCATCTTCTCTCCCTCGGTGTTTGTGTGTCTTTGTTTTTGTTTCATTTTTTTCCATTTACAATAAATAAAATCTAAATGGTCGGCAAATAAAATATTTCCTCTAATCAGCTATTAAAGCCTCCATTTGAATGTTGCTTTTAAGTAGCACATACTCCCCAAGGTACCCTCCAAGGTGATCATGGAGGATGGTCTTGTCAATTCCATAATGATAATAGCTCTTGCAAGCATAATAGAACACACTCTGCACCGACAACCCTACCAATTTCACAATCACCAAAACCGCAACAAGGAACCCACCCACCTGAATCAGAACCCAAACTGGGAATGTATCCCCATGGAACAATTGCTCCAAAGATCCAATTAATTAGCCCACAAATTCACAAGCACCCAAAGACCAAAACTCCGGCCTTAAAGACCTTCCCCTTAAGGAGCTCATAACTCTTTTTCTTGGTTGTAAATCCATAGACAGGCTCAAGGATAGAAATGACACTAGTAAGGTGCCATAGGGCAATGACGTAGACATGGATAAAAAGGAAAAGTGTGAAAACAAGGATGACACAGAAAAAGAGAAGTAGGCTATTACCAATATTGATAGCCAATACAATGAGGACCAGGAGGATGATGAAGCTAGCATGAGGAGGGAAACCCAGATGAAGGTGTGGAAGAGGTGACAAAATACGGAAGGGATAGCAGACATGGTGGAAAAGGAGACAAGCTTGGCTGTATAAAGGGAGGCAACAATAAAGACCACAGAAGCAGTAGAGAGGAGATAGAAGGTGAAGAGGAATAATAGATAAAAGAGTTGAAAAAGAAGAAGGAGGCCCACTTATGGGATTGGGCTTGAAGTGGAACATCAGGGTCTTGGAGACGCATAAGAATAGGATGGCTAAAGAGTGAGTGAGCTAAGATGGCAAAGGAAAGAGGGAAGATTAAGGTTAAGGTTATAAGATAGAAGGTCTTTGGGCTTCGTCTTGGGATTGTGATTGATTCTCTTATTATGTCCATTGGGCCAAGGAATTGCATCTCTTCAGGTCATAAATCCATTTGTTGTTGTGTTATTCTTTTTAATTAGTGTTCTGTTTCCTTACTTTTAGATGATGAAAGTTCATCGAACTTCAGTTTTTATCCTTCTGCATATCAGATGTAGAGACATCTAGGTACTTCATGTGTTACTTATGTGTTCAAACTTTTCCTCAATGTTTGCTTCATCCTATATACATAAAAGTAGACCTGGCAAAACTGACTCGATACCCGAAACCTGAACCGAACTACCCGGACCCATACTCGACCCGACACCCGAAATGTGCTCACCCAAAAGTAGACCCAAAACCGGAATTGACCCGAACCGAACCACACCCGACCCGCAATTTTCTACAAAGTTGTCTGTTATGGCATGACGAGCATGTTTGACCAAAAATTGGTTGACCCGAAATCTACCCGAACCGAACCATACCCGACCCAAACCGAAACAACCCGAAATGTCACTTAATCCGAACATGATCTGAACCGAACTTGACCCGACTTGTACCCGAACCGAATGACCCATTTGCTAGGTCTACATAAAAGAGTCACATAAGCTAACTTACACATGCGCATATAATGATAATACATTAACTAGGTAATACTAAAGTAAGCATTAATATGTCAATTTTTTTAGGGGGGTGGGGGAGTGGTTAGTTGAATAAAGTGTTTAGGAACATACATTACCAATATTCCAAATAATAAAGAAAGTACTACATACTCTTAAAAGACGAAAGATAGAATAAAAAAGACTTATTTGATAAAAATGAGACTTTAACCCCATAGGTCCCACAATTGAGAACAAAAACAAATATGAAATAAAACCAACTACAATATCAAGAAGTTGAAGCATAGCTTAGGCAAGCAAAGTTTCAAATCAAGCTCTACGGACTACCTAATTTATCTTGACATTACAATTGAATGCTTGCATTAATCACAAATTTGGTTCCTTTAGTTACTAATCCAATTAATTCAATAATTTCTTAATCTAGATTTTTCATAAATTCTATGCTATACCTTGCTTGTGTATATAGTTTCTCAACCTTTGTATTAATATAACTATAAATGTAGGTGTTGCGAGTAACAAAACATGATTCTGAAGAATCGTATGTGTTAAAAAAGAATAATATGTTACACAAACGAGGAATGACAAATAAAACTATCATACATATTTTTTCATACTCTAGAACATATTCATTCTTATGAACTATAAAATTTAGAGCACACCTTTACAATGTAGGTTACAAGTTAAGAACTAAATGCTGAAATTCGTGAGTTCACCACCATTCATTAGAAAGAGAACATTAATGCAAAAGGGAAAAAGTGAAAATAGCTTAATCAAGAAGAGAGAGCGAGAGACACTTTCTAAAATCATCATGTTACTTCTTTCCAAAAAGCATTTACAACAATGCTAAGGTAAATTTTTTTCCCCTTTAAACTCTCTTCTTGGAGGTTTTTGGTGGATCTATTTCATTGTTTTCCCCCTTATTTTTTCTTATTTGTCTAGTTTTTTCAAGGAAAGGAAATGAAATTGTAAAATTTATTTCACTTCTAGTGATGGGCTAAAAAGTTGTCTACCTATCATCAAAAATATAAACATTTTAGAGACTGTAAGAAATAAACATAGTGCAAACACTTTTGGCAATTCAGTTGAGAATTATACTTCTACATATTTGAAGTCTCCTCCCTATGATATAAGTTTGGTTTGTATTGTGGGCCCTACTAACTATAACTATAGATTAAATCTGAGGCATAAGAGTAAGCTTCAGTCAAAGTTGCACGTACTATAGGTATCAAATATATAAAGATTAGAAAACTATTTGTGCTAGAATGAGTTTCAAACAATTTGAGTAGAGACCCCATCGCAAGTTGAATTATTGCAATTGATAGAGTAGACGACAACGAAACTTGGAATCAATTTAAATAAAAATTACAACAATATGTCCATTATATAATTAGACCGTTTCATGCAACAATAAAAATACCTTTTGTGTGGGTGCTATTTTTAGGGATTTTGGGGGATTGGTTCACACTAAAAGTAGTTTACTTGAATTATGTAACATCCATCACAACAAATGGTAATAAGGACTATGAAGATGACCTAATTTTAATCCTATCTAAGCATGTTCATGTGAGACCCCTTCACCATAACGAAATAACATCTTCCCACATTATTGAACCACAATGATTCGTATAATAGGACAATTACATAAGTTTATGGTTAAGAGCCATCCTCCAGTGGGAGCAAAGGGTAGAAAAAATAGGTAAATCTAATCATACTCGTTTTCACACCCCCTATTTCATCAATGCTCGATTTTTGGCATCGTATGCTATCTTTGCATTTGGCTATGTAATGATCTTTGTAATGGTGGCATTTCACAAGTAAAATCTTAGCATAAGAACATAATATTATTTTGTGCATTATGATTCAATATAGTAAGCCTTTTCTAACATTTTCTATATTAATTAATGACATCTTTCTTACTTTGAAGTGTATTGCACAATGCACATGACTATTGCAAACAATACTAACACTTAAACACTCTTCTTGCTTATCCTTAGAATCCGTTCTTGTCTTCTACTTCTTATTATGTTATTCTATTAAAATTTCTTGTTTTGTTGTTGTAACTTCTAATTTTTTTTTCTCATTTCCAACATCAAATTCATATAAATTTAAATTTCTTTTGCCTACCTATTTAAGGTACATGATTTCTTGGAACCATGTCTCTATCACTTTTCAACCACATGCATTGATTAATTTCGCACATGTATAGATTATCCTCTAATATCTAAATAAACTCAAAATATCCAAAGCAAGTGAATTCAAATGGTATTGAATTGATAATAGAAATCCTAAAATTGCATCGAATACCCATAAAATATATGTACCAAAAATTTTATTTTTTGGTGCAGACAATACATTGCCGTAATCTCGCCTAGATCTAAAATCCAATCTCATGTGGTGCCACATTAGAAATTAAGGAATTGTTTGTATCAAAATTGAAGAAGCATGCACTTACTTGTTAATCAAGGCTAATGTACAATAATGAAGAAAATTAACAAGATGACGTAATAAAAAGGGCTAATATTACCTGACATTTAATTAACTCGCGAGCAAGACAAAATATGGAATTTTGGTAATCTTCAGATTTAGAGATTGAGGATGACAAATGAATATGACTAAATGGGGAAAGGAATTTTAGTTGAAAGGACAACAAGGATTCTTGGTGTTTGAAAACAGAAAGAGTATACTTGTATGTTAATATATGGCAAATTTTGCTTTCAAATGATAAAAATTTACGTCACATTCCACGATATCGTTGCAATTTTTTCACCTATTATATGACATGAAGCAAACAAAAGCAATTTTCTGTTTTGCTATCATGAATGAATTGTTTAAGATGTGAAATTACCACTTGATACAGAATTTACAACTTTGTTACAATAATGACTAATAATAGATATACATTTTGTATTAAAGTGATGCATTAGTTACTAAATATGGATTTTTGATTCAGAATTCATGCGTACCAGTTATAACATCTCTCTAATGTAGAAATTTCCAATCTTCTTCCATATTACATGGAACCCTTGAAAATAAAACATTGAGTGCTGATACTAACACCAATGATCTTACCTTCCTTCGCAAAAAAGTCATGAAGAAGATATGACAACTTGGGGTCAACCATCCAAATTAAAATAAATGTACTTTTTTTCTATTTTTGGCTAATGGTAGCCTAATGTGTAAAAAAATTTCAAGTAAACAACCAATTACAACATTAATTTAATTTAGGTACTAGAAAATTACTTTTGCAAATGAACCACTGAATATTGCTGAAAGGTTTTCTTTTCATTTGTGGTTTTAAGCGCTCGAAGATTTAAGAGAAAAGTTAAATTCATATTGAGATGAAAACTCAAATGAATTTTTTATGACCAGTAGACATGCACATTGAACAAAGAAAAATAACAAATAAGAGCCCCCAACTCGCATTTGGTTAATAGTACACATTAAACTTTTGATTTAAGATAGTTAAAAGCACTTAGAAGTTAAAATAATGTGTGTGAACTTCACCTCCTACTTAATAATAGATTTACAATCCAATGAATTATGTTATGTGTCTAAATGATTAAAAAGTAAACTCTTGCTAAATTAATTCTGTCAAAAATCAATTTAGTAATAAAAAGAGTAACCATTAGTTATAAAATTAAGTCCAATTCCCTAATTAGCTTCTTATTTAATTTTAGAAAACCATTTTAGTAAAAAACTTCGTAAATTTAGAAAAGAAAAAGTAGTCGTGATACAACTATGGTGAAAGAAAAAATTAAAAACATTTCTCGATATTATATTTTAATCAATGTTATCATATATTTATAATAGAATCAAAGACTTAGAAGCATGATATATTTTTAAATATTCTAATTGGTATTTTTATAATTAATATATGATGATGATATTTGTTTAGGATTAATGGTGAAGATGAACGTAATATTATAGGTAAAATAAAATTTATTCAATTAGTAAGCTTCTGCCAAACAAATTTTATTATCAGATTATAATATGAAAAGTGCCTATGCATAAGTAAATGTGAGGTTAGGCTGTGTTGGATCTTCCATTTCACTGATTTTGACAAGTACAATATGCCAACCCAACCACCCTGTTCAGTCAACATTGTTGCTTTTTTTTTTTAGATTGTTGGTCTAATAAAAAATATAATTTTTCCATCACAAATTTTTTCAATTCAAAAAACTCAAGAGAAATAAATTTTAAATTGTTTAAACGAACATGTGTTGATTTTAGTAAACATTGTTTCTGGGGAAAGTAGACGAGATATTACGCAACTGACACGAGTAACAGAATTTTCATTCGATTTAATTTAATTCCTCCTTCTCTATACATATATAAACTGTGTCACCTATAAAAATCCCGAGCTCCAAAATTCTATTAACCCTTTTCTGTACCCCCTTCCCCATCCCGGTTCTCCGGTCTGAATCTCCGGGCCAAAGCGCCCTCTCCCTCTCTCTCTCTCTGTCTGTCTTTCTCTCTGTCCCTCTCCCTCTCCCTCTCCCTCTCCGGTCGCCGTGAATGTCTCGCCGGCGATTTGCAACTCCGGCAAAGGTGGTATTCTGCTGATGAAGCTCGCTTTTTATCGCTGGATTTCTTGATTGATTGATCACTTATTTACTTTCTGTGTTGTTTCAATTTTCAGGCAATTTCACCTTGTTGAGTGATTGATCGATCGCGTTTCAATAGTTTTTGACATGGGTTCTGAGTCAGGAAGTGCTTCCCATGATGACCGGGATTCAGGTAAATTAATTCACTCACTCAATTGCGACTGGAATTCGCTTGTGTGATTCTTGTTCGTCCTAATTTTGTTTTTTTCTTCCTATTTTTATTTTAATTGGTGTCTGCTTCTTTGCTATGATCTGGGTTGTTTTATTTCGGCCTTATTAGTGAAGAACTGCCCACAGGAAGATAAGATGCTTATTCTGTGTTCTTAGTTAAGGCTTGGTGGGTTTGGCCTGAAGTTCTTTCTCCTACGTACTGGCATTTGCTTGAAAGGAAGAGTGGGAAGATACTAGCTTGGAAGGGAGAACGATGGGTACTAGAAGGACTTGATTAGGAGTACATTAGAAAGGAAAAGAAGGGAGATGATTTCCCATCAGCTAAGCTGGCACCTGGATGACTTCTTGCAAACTCATAGTTTCTGGAATTTATTGCTTGTGTGGCTCTGAAAGTATGGACGGGAGGGGCAAAGCCCTTGGCTGCTACCAAAAGTACATGCTCTAGCTACCATATGCAATTCTGCACACATGCTAACGGGGCTAGCTTGAATGAGCGTTCATCCTTGCAAGCTTTAGAATATTTTGCAAATGAAGGATAATCTCTCATTCTTTATGTGGTGTTACTCATTGGTACTGATGTTGTCTTTCATTTATCGGATGTGGCAGATGACGAGGAAGACTATGATGAAGCTAATGGTGGCAATCGGCTTCTGGGATTTATGTTTGGGAATGTCGACAATTCGGGTGAACTTGATGTTGATTACCTTGATGAGGTGATGATTCATGCATTGTTCATGCCTTGTTTGAAAAAGTCTTCTTTCTATGCATCGGATCTAGCATATGGCACTGTGATGGCTGACTTCAATAAGTGCATATATTATCTTCACTTGGATTTGTTTGCCTGAGTGTCCATAGGAGGAGAAAATATGCATATTTTTGCTTGTATTACATCATGCTTGAGAAAGTTCTCATCAGTAGTGCTTTGTGACTTAGTGTGCTAATATGTCCAGCGGATAACGCATGCATGATGTGTTAGTGGCTTTGATGCTTTATCAAGTGCAGAAACTATTGGTGAATTAATGATTTGTCAGTGATAGTCTTTATTATAACTGTTCATACTTATGCAGAATACTTACACAGAAAAAGGATTGACCCCGGATAAGAGGTGGAGTAAATGTTAATTGATATAGTGCCATTTCTGAAGGTGATATTGATTCAGTCAGCCTTTTGTTGCTTGTGGTCATTCATTTCCTCTGAAGGTCACTCAGGATTCAGGTATGCTTAGCGCATGGCAAGCATAAAACCTGATCAATCTTCAATAGGATCAAAAACAATGGTGAACCATGTTCTTGAGGTGAATCGTCTTTCAAGTGCTGAAGAGAAATTCCGGCACCCTTAAAGGGTCTTTTGTTTCTTTCCCAAATTGTCCAAAAAGTCACCAGGTATTGCCATTGACTTCTTTTTCACTGTCCTACGAAATGTGGCCCTCAACAAAAGCATCTTTTGTCCATCTTAATGTAAAAAGCAGGGAAAAACTCTCTCAAAGGGGCCCCATCATACTCTCAATCATGCCAATTTTTTTTTTTGTTAATTTTTCAAGGATGGAAGAATCACCGCGTACCTCGAAAGATAAGTATGAAAAAAGGATATCTCCCATCCTTTAAAGATGTACCTGCAAAGGCTGTGCCTATAAGAATCACTTAGTATAGAAGGAAGCTATCTGAATCTAGCCTCGTCGTATTTGGTTACTCAGCCTCTCTACAAATGCCCTTCTTATTCACAAATATTCATAAACAAGTAGTGCATCATTGAAGGGGTGCAGTTCTCTTATGCTTAAACCTCCTTTAGTGGTTGCCTCACGATATTCCATCTCGGTCGATGATATTGAAGTTGCACTCAAAAGAATCTAAAGGAAGTTTATGTGGGTTGGTTGTGATGGGGCAACTTGTGAAGATGGTAAAGGAAAGTGAGCTAGAAAGTAAGTCGGAATGTTAGGGAGTAAACTTTTGATGAGAGTTAATCAACCTCCTCTAAGGGGTATATATATTTCCACCCTAAAGTTCTTCTCTCGACCTCTTGATAGTAGGACCCCAAATGGCTGTCTCTGTAAACCTTGAGGAGACTTAGGTAAGAATTAGGAAAAGAATTCATGGTGCAACCTAAAACACTCGCAAGCATTTGAATATTGTCCACTTAGAGCTTTTTTTTTCCCTCCGCAAATTGACTCTCATATGCTAAATCGCCTCAAGCCAAGTGAGAACATATCAAATATTCATCATTTTCTGACAAGCATTATTGCAAAAGACAATGGTATCTCAACAAAAAGGTGCTATAAACTAATAGCTGCCATTTGGTTGGTCCACCGAAAACCTTTAGATGCCGATCCTAGCATGCTGATGAAAACCTCCATGACGACAAAAAGGCAGAAAGAAGACAAGGACCCCTTGTCGAATCCCAAAAAGGACTCTATTAGAGAACCTTTGACGAAAATCTCACAAGTGCTAAAGAGTTCGAGGAGATGCAATGATGAATCCAACCGATCTTCTTCTCCCCAAACCCATTTTCCTCATCGTGGAAGTAGTAGCTGTCACATAGTCTGAAGCTTTGTTAATGTCCAACTTATAAGCAATCCCAGTCTTCTCAAACTTAATCCTAAAATCAATGAGTTAATTTGCAATGAGCACAACATCTGGAATTTGATGGCCCTAACCACGGATTCAAAATTTGGCCGAACCACGACGAAACGGCGCATTGGAAAGGTTTTGGAGTTGGGCGAACTGTGTTTTCATGTCGCGATGGCTGCAATATGGAATGCAATTGTCGTATTTGAGCGATTTTGCTGTACCTCTACTGAAACCGAAATTGCGATTGAAACCGCATTTTAAATCCTTGGCCCTAACAAAAGCATTCTCTAAGTAAGGCCGCCAATGTCACCGTCCAATCTCCGGACTATCACCTTGGAAACTTGCATATGCAATAGATCAACCTTGTGGTCAAATTTCTTATGTTCTTGGCATTTACTTTCTTCGGATCAGACTGATAAAAGTAGCATTAAGGGTAGCCAACAAAAGAGGAAAACTCTAGAGAATATTCTCATCACATCCATCCTAACAATAACAGTATTCTGGCCACCTGAAAAAATGTAATAGTTATGCCTTTGGTCCAGAGAGTTATTACCAAAGCAATCACTAATTGCTTTACTGGTTTGTTCCTTATTGAAGGACAACTCGATATTCCCCTTATCTGAGTCTTGTACAGAGGGCAATAACAATTCATTTACTTTTCATCTCCGTGCTTCAACCTGGGTAGAAAGAGATTTGTAGAAGTCAAGGACTAAAGACCTTGTTTCTTCAAGAACATCACAATGATTCCCAACCACTACACAGAAGGTGTATAATTAAACTTCCTATGAAGATTAGCAACCCTTTGGAAAAACTGTGTAACAATCACCCACCCTAAGCCATGAAACCCTAGATTTTTGTCTTAGAGAGATTTCTCTATCAAGAAAATCTTAGCCTGGTTGCTTTTGCAACTTTCTTCTGCTCAACTTCATTGCTAGTAAGACCAGACTATTCTTCTTTAGTTCTTTCATGTCTAAGATAATTGATAAGTCCCATGAGTTTGAGTCTCAATGTGGCCAAGACTTCTCTGGTCCATTTCTTGAGCTTCTTCTTAAAAATCTTAAGTTTTCTTGCAAAAAACAAAACTGGCTAAGCCAGGAACTCATCCCACTGTTCTTTTATAAAATTCGGGACACCCTGAACTTCCAGTGACATAGTCTCAAACCTAGAAGGTGTCTTTCCCTTTACAACTTTGCAGTCCCTAGACAAACAGGAAAGTGATTAGAGAGTGTCATGGGCAGCCTTTTCTGAATTGATCTGCTCCTTCCAACCCGCTGACACTAGAAAGCGGTCCAACCTGGATCAAGATACCTTTAATGCATCATAGAGGCATTTTCTGCACCCATAAAGGCTTTTCTACTTCTCTCTTGTGAATTGCTGCAAACTATCACGAGGTATTACCATGAAATTCTTCTTTTTAAAAATTTTCTACCAAAAGGATCCTCCAACTCCAAACTTCTAAGCCAAGAGATGGTTCTTTGACCTAACAAAAAGCATATTCACTTATCAAAAGATGACTGAGGTTAATAAAGACCCTGTGGAAGCCTTGTTAATAAGAAGCTGATAATGCTCTGGTCAGGCTAGCAGTGAATAAGATGTGTATAAAAAGGAATAAGGATAAATATGCGTGGCATGTGTAGGGGATAAGGAGCCAAATTACAAAAATCCACGTACTCAATCCAGGTCCAGGTAAAGTCAAGCTCGCACTGTGGGGAATAAAGATGGTGACTGAAAGTAGTCTGAAACTAGGAGACGGATTCCATATTAATTTCAACCTTGTGTATGCTCGGTCACGATAATGATTAAGGATCATTTGCTGTGAGAATTGGGCCATGTCTTTCTTGATACCCTCACTAAGATTTTTCTTAATTCTGCCCCTTCTTTGCTTTGCTACCTTGATATTTTTCCGTGGCTGTGGCATCCCACATCCGTTTATCTTCCCTTAGCCTTCCCTAGCCTGCTTAACGTCATGAATTATGTTCCATGTCTAGCCATTGATTGGCTAACCCTTACCATTTTCCTGATCGTACCTGATTTTATGTCTCATGTTGTGGCTGCAAATCCACTGCAACAGCCTCCCTCATCTCTGCAGTCGCCATCCACCACAACAGCCTCTGTCATCTGTGCACTGTGCAGGCGCTAACCTTGGCTTTGAACTCACTTAATTGGCCAATACTTTGCAATATAACATTGTGGGCTAAACAACTGTCTCCTTCATGGGTATTGGGAAAAAGCAATTGTGAATTAAATTAGTCGAACTCAGTCATGGACAGCTGGTACTAGTTTGTGATGGGCCATAAATGATTACTAATTTGAGTTATCGAGCGTTGCATCTTGATAGGATGCTTACGTTCTGTGTATCCTTTTATGTCATTCGTAATATGTCATAATTTCTGATCAAAAGCAAATGCAGAGAGCGTTACATCCTGGTAGGCTGCGTACATTCTGTGTAGGCTTTTGTGTAATTCTTAATATTGCATATTTTGCATGGTTGGAGAAGAGAGAGAGGAGCGATGAGAAATACGCAGTGAGGAGATTAGCCATGCGGAGCTGATTAGACTGGCTACTGTATCACTGAAGAGGTGAATTGGGAAAAGTAGTGGTAGCTCAGCTGCCTCAGCACAGAGGGGCCAAACCAGAGTGAGGGGAGACGAGTGGGGGTAGGAGCAAGGACTCGGAGCGGCAGAACAGAAGGGGGGGGGGAGATCGTTCCAGCCCCCAGGTATATGTGGATTAGGATGATAGAGACATAGGAGAGTGGAAGATAGATATTATGGTCATGATTCTTCCACTAGGACAAGCCAGCAGCTCATCATCCCATGAATCTTCTGTGAACATAACGATTCTACCTCCATTACCTTGAGTGTTTCCACTAGCCGCACTGCGAGCATGACTTTGTCATCACCAAGACATTTTCTGCCACCAAGACTCGTTCCACTACCGTCACCATCACTACCATGATGGATCTTGCTGTCAGTGAGCATAAAAAAGAGAAAGGAGTGGTGAAAGATGCCATTAAATCAGTCATCGGTTTAGAATTTGGCGACCTATTATTAACCACTGTTAACTTTGGGCTGCTGAATATGTGAATCAAGTAGTGACAATTTTGCTTTATAATTGTTGTTTCTGTATGTTCGTCCACTTCCTTTGTGTCTTAGCAGTCAGCACTGACTGAGCTACTGGGAGGCATGTATGAGTTATTTGCCCTCTTATACAAGATTCTACTTTAACTTCTTTCCCAGTGGAAATCTTTGATTGCATTGAGGAGGACATGAATACAGAATAAGATTGTTTTTGAGTTGCTGTCTCATCCATTCCGAAATGAAAAGTGTAAAAGCCTTTTCTGATTTGTTGCAAGATCAGTAGGGATGATACTCGAGAGAAAAAATATTGGCAATTCTAGCTTCCTAGATTTATGTATGCTATTATTTGTGAACAAGCCCTGAATGTGTTGGCACCTTAATTGTGATTTTATGGATTTTTTTTTTTTGGTTTTTGGCAATGATTGAATCTTGGTTTGCCGGCTACTGTACTTGATCCTTGACAAATTGGTCTTGTTAGGGATGATGAGAAGTTTTGTCACAGTGCATTCCTAGCAACTTTTTGTGCATGTTTTCCACGGAACACCTGTGTAGTCTCGGATAAATAAACCTGAGTGGTTTCTCTAAAGGCTTCTTTTGGGATTGAGTGGTTTCTCTAGCCTCATTTTGGTCTCAGGTGGCAGGTACATATATGGGGTGTCTTTGTTCTGAGATATACAATGCAGTTAGGCTCATTTGTACTGGTCTTTGTTTCTTTCTCAATTTTGATTGCATCCTGTTTTCTTAGCTTGTAACTGCGTCTTTACATGATTGTTCTTTCATCGTTTTATCTCTATTTTGGACATAAACATTACTGGACTTATTTGTATCTCTCGTTGTGGCTGTTGTCCTTAGGATAGAACACATAACGAAGAATCCTGTACTTTACACGAGTGTGTGTGAGTGCCTCTTTAGCGTCCCTGCATACAGCTGTCTCTGTGTGTGCACACAGACACATAAACACATTCATTCATACATACATAAATATATACACACATACATACACACAGGCATAACACATATACATGTCTCTCTGTGAGTGCATTCCTGTCGTAGGATAATCATCAAGATGGACTCTTGCTGAATGCTTTTGGACGGGTCACTAGGATGTTCATTCTTCAATTATTGATTTGACTTAGATGGAGCTTATTTACCGACATTGGCTGGGTCCACAATGGCTACTGTAAGGGAGTTTATTTGATTGGATTTTGCTTTTTGTTGGGACTTGACGGTTCTTTTACCAGGAGACATCTATCATTTTCAATCTAAGCCTTTATGCAATAAATGCATCAGGGCATTGTTTGAATGTTTGCTTTGATTGATTACAGGATGCAAAAGAGCATCTTGATGCACTGGCCGACAAACTGGGACCGTCCCTCACAGACATAGATGTATGGAGTTCCATTCCTGTTATCTTGCATCAAGATGCAAACATTGTTCTTTTAATCTGTGAGCGCTAATACTGATACTCTACCAATTCTAGTTGTCAGGAAAATCACCTCAGACATCAGTTGCAACAGTTGAAGAAGGTGATATGCTGGAAATAATTTGTAATTTCAGTTACTGTGTTTTTGGCTTCAACTGCTGCTGCCTTACATGCTTCTCTGGCTGCATTATGTTTTGCGTATTTAAAATATAAAAAAACCCAATAAATTTTGAGGTAGAAATGTCCGTGTTGGTTGTACTCTCTGTACCTCACATGCTAGTGCAAACAGACCTCACTGATGATTACTGTTGTTAAAAGGGAGGCTTATTTCTGTTTAGAGGTTCATACACCATTATTCAATATTCATTTGTATTATCTATTCGATAAAATTTCTATCCATTTTGAGGATCCATGTGGATGTGGGTGCTCCCAAGAATTTTGGAGCATCACAAGAAATTTCCTTTTGTTGTGGGGTAAGAAGAAGAGAGATCATCCTATGTGTTAGTGTTTTGTGTAGACTCGAGGAGCCGAAGAATTTGATTCTTCATAGTTGATCTCTAGTAAATTATAAATGATCAGAGATCTACTCTTTCTTTAAAAAGTCCTTAGCCCTATTAGGCAAATAACTGTATTTATTGCTAGGTGTTAGCTATTTCAATTAGCTGTTTGATTAGGTGCTTGAATAAGCGGTTTTTAGAAAACTTGTTTGGTAAAATTAGCTGTTTTTGTAAAATCTATTTATAAAATGTATTTGATAAGATTTCATTTACGCACACATCAATCATTTACGATTGAAAATGATTTTTTTTAATTAGTTAGTCACTTATTTGTTTTTCAAGAGGAATAAAATGCATGTGATAGGTACAAAGTACCTTCACTTCTATAATCCCATTTTATTACTTATTCTACCAAATAGGAATTAAATCTTCTTATTGATTTATACTTGACTTTTTTAAAAAAATCTAATTTTCTTTTCAATCTAACTTAAAAGTTATGTGATGTTTAAGGCCCATAACACAACCTTGTTTTGTTGTTCACTTAGACAACTTTCTATTTATTATTGGTTTAACTTTCTTTCTATATGAATCGATTTTTTGTTTCTGTAGGGACGGGATAAATTGAGAATCAAAATTTGCATTACATTTAATATTATTATATAAAATTAGCAAGAATTAATGATCTTATCTTTTTATCAACCGTTAAAATAAAATTATGAAGGTCGTTATTTAATTTTAATTTGAAGATGCAAGTTAAAACTTGGGAGAGAGAGTGCAAGAGAATTTATGGATTTTATTTATGGTATTTAATCAATGGCATTTTTGTCTGTTACATTGAAAACCCAAACAACCAACTTGAGAAAGCTACAGGCTTTAGCTTTTTGGAAAACAACTTTTTTGGGGTGGAAAAGTTATTCCAACAGCCATTTACCCAACAAGCCAAATAGTTGTTTGGCAGCCAAAACTACTCTAAAAGCTTTTTTTGACCAAAAAACTATCCAAAAAGCCACCACCAACGCATTTGGCTGCCCCCTCACTTTTAACAATAACAACAATAACACCACCACCAATCCATTTGGCTCCCGCTTTCGCTGGGTCTAGGGAGATCTAAATGTAGAAAACTCATTAAAATTTTTGTAGAAACTTTTATTGGTGCTCTAATAATATCTTTTGAAAAGAAATCCACTAATTTGACACAATTCATAAAAAGAGGATATGGTCTTTACAGGAAGTGATGAGATGCATTGCAGAGGCTTATGTGTTTCCTTCCCCAGCCTGTGTAATTTGTATTGCAGGATCTCTCTTGTTCATGCCCTTGCTCTGGTGAAACATCAGGGTTGGGGCTTTATTTTGGCATGAATTTTTTAGATGGTGGGAAAGGAATGAAGTTACTCAAATTCTATTATTGCCAACACGGAACAGACAATAATCCATTACTTTACTTTTTAGGGCTAACATGAACAGAAAGCGTGTCTTCTTCTTCTTCTTCTTCTTCTTCTTCTTCTTCTTTTTGTTTTTTGGGCTTTGTATTGGCAAATTCTCTTGTTGTGAATTTTATTTTAATCAGCAGAATTGGCCGTCTGCATGGAATGGTCATTACTATGCAGGCTTCAGTTCCTGGCAGTGATGCGGGAACCAGGCCAGACTGGCTGGTCTAACTAGTACTGCTGGGTACTGAACCCCGATCCAGTCTAGGAATGAATCCAATTTGCTTAGTAACTGAGCTGGGCAATAGCCATCTGTTTGAAAGTGCAGTTCGTGACCACCCCACCCCAGATGGCTTTATTTGTCTTATGATGGAAGGATGGAAACTAGAAAGCTTGAGTTTGCAGGAAGGCTGGTACTTGCTTCTTCCAATCACCTCGTTTCCTCTCCAGTGACTATCCGCTATGCCAGCCTAGTTATTGTGTTTCCTAGAGCTAGATCTAATAATTATGAAGTAAAGTACTCATCAATAGCTGAAATTTCCATTCATGTTTGGCTTCAACAATGCTTGGGTAAAATGCTTCCAAATCCAGAAGTATTTCCCCATCATCATCCTCTTTCCTTCCCCTCCTCCTCGCTCACACGTACATGCATGCATGCACGCACCCACACTCTGATCAGTGTTCTGACTTGCAGGTAAGGCCAAGGGGGGAAAATATTGCATGAACCAATTTAAAAAAATATTATTGTTGCCTACTTGTTAGAGTTTATATGTAAAAGTTTAATATTTAGATGTATTGAATAACTCTCAATGTGGGGAATTCATGTCAACTTTTTCAACCTGATCTGATTGGGTCCACCACATTCGACCAATAAACCTAGCAACCCATTATCTTGGGTGGATCATTCACCAGGGCCAATCCTGACAATATCGGCTGCTGGTGCTTGGCTTTTCTGGCCTATATTATTTTGAAAGTTCTTGAGCAGATATCTGATCCATTTCATGATTGTCTTGTACCTTCATTCAGATTATGATGAAAAGGCTGAAGATGCAGTTGATTATGAAGACATTGATGAGCAGTATGAGGGCCCTGAAACTGAAGTTGCCACTGAGGAGGATCATTTATTGCCCAAAACAGAATACTTGCAAACAGATGTTTCAGCTGCATTGGAGCATAAATCGTCTGTTTTTGATGATGAAAATTATGATGAAGATGAGGAAACTGGAAAGGAATCTGAGGCTGAGATTCATACATCTAAAGATGAAACTTTTGCTTTTCCAGACTCACGTTTGAATCAACACAGTCAAGAGAAAACTGAATTGATGGATAACAACTCAGAAATCAAAGCGATTATGACAGCAGGTTTATTTTGTGACCCACAATCTCAGTACATTCTACACTCTATTTAAATGGCATATTGATATTCATTGGGTGGGTACGATGACCATTCAAAGGGGCCTATCACTCTCTCATGGGGACATCTTGGTGGGTTAGGTATTAGGTGGCATGGAGGGATTTTTTTTTTTTGGGGGGGGGGGGGGGAAGGGGGGGTTGGGGGCCAGAGCTGCCTCTCCAAATTGTCCTGGTGGGATTTGCAACCTCCCCCCGCCACCTCCCCCCAAAAGAAATGGGCAGTAGGGTCAAATGACAATGGGCCACCCCTTTGGTAATTTATGTTTGTTTGGATGGGGGATGTGTTGAGTCATTTGTAGAGCATTGATGGAATGGTCCACCAAGCTTGTTTTGTTTGCAGTGACAACTTCTAATTGTTCCATATTGGATATCCCAACCATAAATGACATTAAGGAGCTTTGCATTTCATGATACAATGCTTGTAATTTGATTTGTTGAACGTTTGGCATGCCTGTTCTCATGGTCCTTGTATTTGAAATTTGTGAGTTGAATTATGGTGGTTCAGGAATGCACTTGCCTAATTTCCTTCTTATTTTTCTAAAATCTGTGCATTTCCCGCTTCCTTTCTTGGAGACATCTATTTCCTTCTTATTTTTCTTTCCCACTTCCTCGTCATTTCTTGTTTTTACCGCCTTTTTTTAGTCATTGATGTTAGCTGATGTTCTGATATCTCTTACATGCTGTTGGACTTTTGGCTTGGTGGATGGTCTCTGATTGCATGGCTGACTCTTTTTCTAAGAAACCTTTCTTATCCCCAAGGACCAGGTAACTTAGGTATCAATTTTGCGGGCCATGGACTATACACAAGCTGTTTAAAATAGGCAATAAGAAATTTGAGTTTGTTTGACTCAGCTATGTGATGACAGCTTGTTCTCCACGTTGTCCTTGCTATCTCCGTGGAAATATATTTTTCTTGCCTGAAATCATTTTATATTAAAAAACAAAACTCTGGTTATTCCAATACTGCAGAATCGATTGAAAAATATTCCAGACTAAACAATGATTCAATAAAATGCCAAAGCTAAGCTCTGTGCTTTACTTGTTTGATTTAGCCAAGTAAACATATTAAATATAAACTATAATGAAAGCAGAAATTCTTGTAGATAAAGAAAGAGAAATGAATAAAAGGAAATAGATTTAACTCAAGTAATCATATAACTCTTATGTTATAATGGAAGTTTCTGTGTCGATTTGGTGGTGTACATGGAAGGAAAGGGACCAACGAATTTTTGGGGGCAAATTTTTGTTCTTTCATGATTTCATGCTTATTTGGGAATTTTGTACACTTGGAGCCAAATGCTTAGTTGTTGTACAAAGTTGTCTCTTTTTGGTTTTGTAGATAAATTATGCATGAGAGCGTGAGGCATGATGATGTGACATACTTATTGTTATCAAGACTCTTTTTTTTTTGGGATAGTGGGAACTTTTGCCAATCTTCTTTTGATGTAATTGATTTGTGGAGAGGTTCCATCTTGGGTGTACATAAGTAACATAACCCTTTTGTAGGATGCCTGCTTGCATCCATCTTTTTGTACATATTTCATTTATATATTTTTTACTCCTTTTCCTTATCAAAAAAATTGATGATGTGACATACTTGCACCTTTTGTATATGGGTGTCACAGTCATCCCCTTGATGTCTCATTAATATATTTTTTGATTACTCATCCGAAAAAAAGAGAAAACCCTTGTATCAATGCACGATACTTGCACAAATTGGTATGTCATTGTACTACTGCAAAAGCTGTTGAATGGGACCTTGCCTTCTATTTGTTCCCTCTTCCCTATAATGTTTTTGTTGATGATAAGAAAACAACTATATTCGAGGAAGGTGGAGAGCTTTGTTTGATGTTTTAAAAAGTTTTCTATGAATTTTATATTAAGTGGTACAGTGCATTCAAGAGCTTAAGTTATCTTTTTCAAGAATGCTATGTAGTGTCTGATTTGGGCCAAGTGCTTCATTATGAGTAGCACTTGTCTTTTCTTGATGTCATGATCAATTTGTTCATGATAGTTTAAGGCCATGAGATTGTCTCTTCTTTGGACTCCCTCTTGTCTGGTGATACATGGTCAAGTCCTTCAAAGGATTCTTTTTTACCTTCCAATGAAGGATCAATGAGATTGCAAGATTTCAAGCTAATTCTCTACTTTTTGTGAATGTTTTGTGTTGGAGTGTTGTGCTTAATGGTGACAAATATCTAAATTTTCTAGATTTTGTAGATTGTATTATGGATGAGAGCTTGAGGGAATAATACTTTTGTATTTGCCCCTGATGTACATGGGTGATATTCCTTGGTATCTTATTAATACAAGTTCATTGCCTTCCCGAAAAAGAGGGGGGGGGGGAGTTTGAAACAAGGCTATCAATGTGCAAAAGAGGAAATTTATTCTTCACTAGAGAGCCTAATGTTAAAACATTTTAAGTGACATTTTGCAAACACAATGATTATCGATAAAATCATGTACAAATGGTTTTACTCTTATTTGGTTGCAATTATTTTCGACACAGATGCATAGACTGATGCCAGATTTGTCCATCTTCTGAAAATTATGTATTTGCATTCTAGAACAAGGTGTCAAGATTCTATGTGATGTTGGAATTCTGACATGGATATTTGTGGTGAAATTAAGAGTCCTTGGAACAAAATGTGTAGATTGATATGACAGCGGTTAGAATTTTTATTTCTTGCCGGGCGGAGAGGGATGTGGAACCAGCACTTGTCTTATTGTTTCTACATGCAAGCCCTGCATTTGACACTTCTTTTTTCGAATTTGACTTTCCTCCTTGGGTGTCTTTTCATGACTTATGATCTCTTGGTGAAGGTTTTAAAAAAAGGTCTGGAAACTGAATAAATAGCCTTCTCTATCCTGGTCAGTTGAAATTCTAACAGGTATGGAGAAGGGAGAGGGGAGGTGGTGATAACGACATTCCAAAGAAATTCGATGTTCTTTGAAGTGATAAGCTGAAAGCTGGGTTGGTCTTATGGCTTGTTGTTAGACATATGCAGAATAATTGTTCCATGGCATTGATTGGTCCTTTGTCCTCTGGTTGAACTGAGGTAGATTATTTTTTTTCTGAAACTTAGCTTTAAAATACTCTGTCAGTGGAGCAGGCTGAGAAAGATGAAGTTGCTTCAAAGGAGGAAATATATTCGGAGTCACTTCTGCTTCCTGGTCAAGTTCAGACTGAAATAGCTGATGATGGCATTGCCAATTTTTATGAGGTATGCTTGGCATCCTTTTTTTTTTCCTTTTGATGTGTAATCAAAAGATGCATTAGAAAGACACCAAGGGGTGCCGCGTCACTGCCACCCATGTACAAAATGGGCCAATTGCAATAATCATTAAGTCCTTAATCTCTCATGCATGATATTATCTACAAAATCCAAAAACTTGAATTTTCCCCATCATTAAGCACAAGACCCCAGCTATACAAGAGTCTCAAAAAGCATAGCTTGAAATTTTGTAGTACAAGGCCTTATCCTCAAAAATCCGACGATTCCTTTCCTTACAAGTACACTACCAAATGGCCAAAGTAATCATCTTCCAAATGCAAGAAACCCAACTATTCTTCATTCTTCTTCTCCAAGCCACCACCACATCGTTGATTGGCAGTGGTTGCACCTAACTCAATCTTAGGGAGAGAGATAAATGCCAAAGAGACGAAGCCCAACAACAATGGATAAGGAGATGGTCCACCATTGCCATCTCCTTAAGGCACATGAAACATCTACTCGGCCCATTCAAATTTCTTCTTTTAAGCGCATCCTCTGTGGGGATCTTTCCTTTAATTGCTGCCCAAGCAAAGAAGCACACTTTTGTTGGTGCTTCAGACTTCCAAATGGCAGAAACAGGAAAATCGGGAGCATTCCCACCATCATAAAGCTTTTGACTGAAACTCTTGATGTTGATAGGACTTTTAGAGTAATATGGCCGAGCAATCTTATCAATGTCCTCTAGTAATACATTCATCTTGGCAAGAGTTGCCAAAAAATGGCAAAAGCTATCCTCTTCCCAATCACTGGGGCTTCCTGAAGAAGAAATGCTCCAATGGCTTTGGTCACCATTCCAAGAGGCCACGTCATGCATTATAGCATCTTTTAGAAGTGCCATCTTGAAAAGATTAGGAAATTGAATCTTGAGAGGTTGATAGCCGAACCAAACATCGTGCCAGAAAAGTACCCTAGACTCATACTTCACTTTTTATTGGCTCTATATTCTGAAGTTGTAATTATTTAATGACACTTAATTGAGTCAGTGAGGTTGTTTCCCTAAGAATTGGATTTGATCTTGTAGCTACTTCTTTTAGCTGCTGAAGGAGGTTTGGGTTTGATGCAAATTGTAGACTTTCTATTCCCATGATTTGGCGTGAAGTTTTTTAGCGGACTGTTAGACGGAGAGGGAGGGAATGGGTCCATCTTTATAACTATTCACAGGATTGAGGTTTGTTTTTGGCCTTGTTTTTTACTCAAGCAGCCATGACTCTGTCGAGATTCCCTTTTTGAGTTGATCTGTGATTGGCATGCTATCTTGGGTGGATACTTCCTATCGGCAAATTGTTGGTTCTTTAAGTTCTACTCTGGTTTCCAAATTTATTAATGTAATCTTTCTGGTAAAACAGTTGTGTGCTATTAGTGTCCTATAGGCTGCTATTCTGTCATGTCGTTTTTATAGTTGCCATGGTGTGGAACATTCTGATTTAATAAGAGGGTCTCAGTCATTCCATTGTGACACCTTTAACCTCTCGGACTTTAAATAGTCAAGAGTTGGTGGATACTCTAGCTTGTTGGTGCTTTGTGCAGTGAAAGCAACTTGCCAAAATATTACTGAGTTGAGAGGGGGTTGAGGTGGTAGGTTCGTAAAAGAATTTTGATGGGAGATTTATCCTGCTTTCACATTTTACTAGTTCCGGTCGATCAAGATCAATTATCTTCCCTGAAGGTCGGGGTTGCTAAACTTCTCAAGAAAGTGCTGATTGAGGACCATAAAACATTGTCAAGTAAGCAGCAAGTTTCTCGTTGTTCTTTCAGCTCGAAGGTGAGCAAACATCTTAGTTTTGCTGAAGTTGTTAGAGGTGAGGTAGGCAAGTCTGATTTGAAGGGTTGGAGATGTCGAAATTGTGGTTCATGGAATGTTTTTGCTACTGTTATAGGGGCAGCTAATGCGGGCATTCAGGTAGGGCCTCAGCAAAAGGTGCAGGAAAGCCCTGTAATGGGAGTTGAGGAGTTGGATAGATTTACCCAGGTGCACACTAGTGTGGATAGCACAGGTGACAATGGAGATAAGCAGTTTGCATCAAATGGTGTTGTCAAAGGAGTTGATTTGGGGACAGCATTCTCTTCTCCTATTTCACAGGCTAAGGATTGTTTGGTTGTTTCTCTTGGTGTGAAAAAGTTTCAAGTTTTGAGGGATTTGATGGAGAACTATCTTTTTTTAGATAGTGATTCTTCGTTTTGTGACCAACCAGTTTCTCCTTCGGTGGCACCAGACTTCTTTCGAGGTAGTAACACCATTCCATCATTCCCCTTAAAAGAGTCCCAAGGTGTTGACTGTGTACACTCAGACGAAAATGCGCGGGAAGGAAATTGTGGTGGATGAAATTGGGATAGATTCTCTGTTATCAGAGGATCGTAGGGGACTGCCTCTTTGGCTAAGGACTCATCGGTTCAAGAGCATTTTAGTGGTCAGGATATCTATGTAGGTCCTGTAGGAAAATCTTGTGCTGTTCTATGAAAATGGCGGTCTAAGAATACAGTGTTTTCTCTTGTAGAGAGGAAATTGAAAGGAGACCCTAAATGCAACTATAGGGGGTTGGTGTTAAGGCAGGGAAGATATGTGGTCTGTCTACCCATAATGAGACTCTGCCAATTTTTCATGTGATGACTGATGAGTGAGGGATTTTCCTGTTTTGCTTCCATTCAGTCTCTGCCAGGCGGGAGGAGGCTTCATGCAGATCTTTCTCCATACTTTTCTGATGGTTTTGAGACTTGATTTTTTTTTTTTTTTGGGTAAGTAATCAAGAGGTATATTAAATGGACACCAAGGGGATGTCACCTATGTACAAAAGGTGCAAATACAAACACATTATGCCCTTAAGCTCTCATCCATAATGCAATCGACAAAGCCAAAAAATTTAAATTTTTGTTACCACTGAGCCCGACACTCCCACTATACAACATCCTAAAAAAATAAAGCTTAAAATCTTGAAACGACAAGATTTTGTCCTAAAAAATGAGGCGATTTCTCTCCCAAGTAGCCCACCAAATAGCCAAAGGGGCCATGTTCCAAACTCCAAGGACCTAACTTTCTTTATCCTTCTCCTCCAAGCCACTACCACATCTCTCACATTAGAGGGTTGAACCCAACTAATCCCCATAAGAGAGAGAAAGATAAATCCCAAAGCAAAGAAACCCACTGACAATGTACAAGGAGATGATCCACAGTTTTTACTTGGACCTCTAAAATTTCTTCTTTAAAGTATGTAATCTGTAGGAATCTTGCCTATGGTGGCAGCCAAGCAAAGAAACACACTTTTGTGGGAGCGGCCACACAATCTCATCCTTGCCTTGGGACATAACCTCTTTGCCAGCAAGTCCGGCTAACAAATTACAAATACTATCCTCTTCCCAATCATTAAGACTCCTCACAAAAGTCGAATTCCAATGGTTAATGTCACAATTCCGAGAAACTACTTCTTGTACCGTGGCATACTTCAAACGAGCCATCCTAAAAAGATCAGGAAAAAGAGTCTTTAAAGGTTGATCCCCCCACCAAACATCATGCCAAAATAACACCCTTGAACCATCCTTCACCTCAAAATGCACCAAAGATTTGAAACGCTCACTGCCATGGTAGATTTCCAACAATCAACACCATGAGAATAAGAACTGTTCTTACTCCACCAACCCAACTCATCGATCCCATATTTTGCCTTGATCACATTTTTCACATAGCATCATCCTCCTTTGCAAACCTCCACAACCATTTGGTCTTCAAAGCTTCGTTCATAACACGAAGAGGTCTTATGCCCCGTCCTCCCTCTTGTTTAGGACGACATACTTCGTTCCAATTAACCCAATAGAGGCCATTACCATTATCTTTGAAATTCCAAAGAAAATCTCATCTTTGACCGACTAGCAATGCTGGCTGGCATGGTGAATAAAGACATGAAGTAGATAGGCAGCCGACACAAAGTGCTTTTCAAAAGGGTCAATCTACCCCCTCTAGACAAAAGCTTAGACTTCCAGCATGCCAATCTCTTATGGAACCTCTCAACAATTGGTCCCAGATAGCTATGCTCTTGTAAAGTTATAAGGAGCACCAAGAGGAAGACCATGGTAAGAAGAAGGCAGATAATCAACTCCACACCTAAAGAAATGGGCCAAAACATGAACATTAGACACTTCGCCAACAGGAATGAGTGCACGTTTGGAATGATTGACCCTTAGTCAAGAAATAGCTTCAAAAAGCAGAAGGATGCACCTTAAGTAACCCAAATTACTCTCGTCCGACTTGCAGAAAACAACGGTATCTTTGGCAAAGAGCAAATGGGATATCAACAAACTTGCGGAATGAGGGTTGCTAATATGAAAGCCATTCAAGAAACCCTCCTCAACTGCTTTAATCACCAGCTTACTGAGAGTCTCCATAACCAAAATGAGCAATAAAGGCGACAAAGGGTCACATTGCCTTAGCCCTCTTGAACTTGAGAAAAAAACCAGATGCTTCACCATTAATCCAGATAGAGAAGCGCACAGTGGAAATACAAAAAGAAATCCATTTCCTCCACTTGTTAGGAAAGCCCATTTTTTCAAGAATAGCCAAAAGGAAACTCCAAGAGACATGATCATAAGCCTTCTCAATGTCAAGCTTACGCAGGACACTTGAAATCCCAGATTTGGTATAAGAATCAATGCACTCATTAGCAATCAAAGCAGCATCCAAAATTTGACGCCCAGGAACAAAAGCATGCTAGGACCAAAAGCATGCTGAGAGGGACCCACAATTTTTCCAACAACTTTCCTCAATCTTGAAGCGTGGACTTTGGTAAGAATCTTATATACACTCCCTACCAAACTGATGGGCCTAAAAAACTTAATATCATCTGCGCCAGCCACTTCGGGAATCAAACTAACAAAAGTAGCATTTAAACTTTTCTCAAAGACACCTTTACTCTGAAAGTCAGCAGACAATCCCATAATCTCCCCCATGACAGTAGACCAACAATGTTGGAAAAAGGCTATATTGAAACCGTCTAGCCCTGGAGCTTTCTTGTTGCCTAACTCAGTGATGGCATTCCAAACTTCATCTTCAGTAAAATCTTTTTCAAGATCCCTAGCATCATCAAGACTAATAGAGGCAAAAGCGATACCATCAAGAAAAATCCTTGATGGTTGATCTTCATGATATAGATTTTCATAAAAGTGAACAATTGCATTATTGACCGATGCAGCACCAACATAAAGCTCGCCATCCACCTTAATTTTGTGAATAGCATTAAACTTTCTTCTCCTATTTGCCAGCTGGTGGAAAAATTTGGTATTGCGATCACCATCCACAATCCATTGTTGCTTTGCTCTTTGGTGCTAGTAAATATCAATGGATCTTCGCACCACAGAGAGTTCTTTTTTAACTTCCAATTTTTCAATTCTATCCGCACACGAGAGAGACTGTTGCTACTCCTCATCTAAGAGCCTCACTTTTTCCACCAAACTAGCCATCCTAAACTCTAAATGATCAAACACATCCTTGTTCCACTATTTAAGTTTGGTTTTCAAAAAGTTCAGTTTCTTTGTCAAAATAAAACTCGAGGGGCCAGTAACATCCAACTCATCCCAAAAAGATTTGACAAGGTTACTAAAGCCATCCACCTCAAGCCACATATTCTCGAATTTAAAAGGACTTATCTCTAGAGACTTCCCCAACCCGAAGTAGAATGGGAAAATGGTCCGAAGTGATTTTCGAAAGGGTAACTTGATGAACCCCCTAGAAGTGATCTTCCCACTCAACCGAGAAGAGAAATCGGTCAATGCGAGATAACATAGGAACCTCCTCATGGCTGGACCAAGTAAAACGTGCGCCTTCCAGAGGAGGATCAATGAGATTGCAAGAATCAATAAAACTAGAGAACTCTCTCATTGCCCAAGACAACCGACCACCTGTGAATCTCTCTGAAGGAGGCCTAATGACCTTAAAATCCCCACCCAAACACCACAGATCAATGGTTTTGAGACTTGGTAGCTCTTGTTGAAGAGTATCCTCTTGATTGTCCTTTACATTCTTCCTCTTTATTCTCATATATGATATTCTCTTTGAGAGACATGCATTTAAGAGCATTACACAAATTATTTGCGTAATGATTCATTGAGTTAGGTGTGTGAACCTTTAGGGCCAAAAACCTTCAAATTGAATGCATTTGACTACTGAACTTTTAGAAAGTTAACAAAGAGGGAGGAAATGACCTAAATAACCTTCTCATGAGATTTCGTTGGTTTTTTTTTCCTTTTGTAAGATTTTGATGTTTCTCCCCTAACCGTCTATTTTTTTTGGTTGGGGGGGGGGTGTATTACT
The DNA here is from genome assembly GCA_017589665.1 of Selenicereus undatus. Taxonomy (NCBI): domain Eukaryota; kingdom Viridiplantae; phylum Streptophyta; class Magnoliopsida; order Caryophyllales; family Cactaceae; genus Selenicereus; species Selenicereus undatus. The sequence continues at coordinate 21,372,371 of JACYFF010031958.1, read as the reverse complement.
CCTATTGAATACAAGTGTTCTCACTATAAATTGATCTGGACACAGTTAATTTGTGAGAAGAGATTCATGCAGACTAAAATTTATGACGCTTTTGGAATGTGCTGGAGGATAAAAATGTGTTTGCTAGATGCATGTTCTTCACTTTATATATGCAGAGCATAGAATAATCTATTTTGTATATGTATTTTTTTTTTCTTTTCAAGGATACTAAATTACTTTATTTGTCCATCAGGAGGAACATGTGGCTTCTGATGACGCTGTGGATGCTAAAAATGTGATGCCATTGCCTATTTTGTGTGTGGAAGATGGGACGCCCATTTTGCGGTTTTCTGAAATTTTTGGTGTCAATGAGCCCTTGAAAAGGGTTGGACGAAGGGAACAAAAGTATTCTGTTCCTAAAGGTGTTCTTCATGGTACTTCAGTATGTACTATTTTATGATGTATTGGGATGCCATTGATGCGTAACTTTTGACTACTAAAAAATGTCAATTTTGGGCAATTCTTTTATGCGGGATTATAGTGAAGTAAATCAAAATGCCTCTCCAACTGTCCTCGACTTCCTGTCTACGGAGTGGTAGGTAGTCAATGGCTTCTAATATGCCAACATCTTTGCAATTTAGGGGTATGACCACCATGTCTAGTCCTCCCATACCCCGCCTAGGTCGGATTCTTGTGTATGGATATGAATGGCAACGGATCGGATTCGGATTGAATGTATAGACATCCAAATCCGATCCAAGTAATAATCACATTTGAAAATCCGATCCAAATCCAACTCTGTCAAATCTGATTTGGATCGGGTTTGAATCATATTAAATCCGAATATAATCTGATGTAATTCGATTATACATTTTTATTCAATATTTGCATTTTTTTTTAATTTCCAACCTTGTTTTGTAGATGCAATGTTAAACACCTTTTAATGTCAAACAACTTTTCATGTCAAACATTTGACTATGTTAAAGTAAAAAATTGTTCGAAAAAGAGAATGCGAATCCACTTTAGAGGGAAAGGGATAGATAGTAGTACAATAGCTGAAAGGAAAGGGGAGAAAGTACAATTTTGATTGACAAAGAGGAGAGATCGAGAAGAAGATTGGGAAGGAAGAGGAAATTAGTTAACAAAGAAGAGCGCATTGCACATAGAGTACAGACATTATGCGGATTTTTTTAAGGTTATACTATTTGGATTTTTCTATTTCAAAAAAAGGTAAAATTATTTAAAAAAGATATCGAATCGGATGTTAATTGAATTGGATGGACCCTCCTCCAATTCCAATCGGATCGGAGCCGGATTCGAATTATTTTTATAGGATTCGAATCGGATTATTTTTTATCGGATTCGAATCGGATAATTTTGTCTTGGATCAGATCGGATTTGCATTGAATTCAGACTATACTGCCATCCCTACATATGGATTTAGATTTGAATTTGGATTTGGATTGAGATGCCATCAACAATGCATTTTTTTGTCATCATCTTTTGTCCTTTCCTGTCATTTTACTCCCATTTGAGGTCGACTGCCTCTAATAACTAATCATATGTTAAACTATTCAAAGAATTTAGCTTTCCCAAGTCTGCCTCACTTTTAGATTGTATTGCTAACAATAATTTTACCTTTTCTCCTTTTGTAGACAAGTATATAACTCTTGATTCATCGTATATGGTTGAGGAGGATGAGGAGGCATTCCTTAAAGCAACATGCCAAATTTTTTCTCATGGAAAGCATTCATGGGAGGTGTCAGAGGATAATGAAGTGTCTATGGATGAGAATTCAGAGTTCATGAACTTTGATGTGGCCGAAGGGGCTCGTATTCTTGATACAAGGAAAGACTCTTGTCTAAGTGCAGAACCAATGAGAAAGGACTTGGCCGTTGACCTGTCTGTGGAACAACATTCATGTCTATCCATGGAATTCTACTCACTTGATCAGCAGGAGTGGGAAGATAGAATTATTTGGGGCAATTCTCCTTCTGCAAGTGAGAATTTTGTCGAGAGTTGTGAACTCTCTGGACCGGATTCTGAATCTGCTTTTCATGAAGAAAGAGAAATTGTATCAAGGCCTAGTAGTCATTGGTCTGCCAACCAAATCATACAAGATGAGAAGGATAATGTTCTTAATGTTGGCATGTCTTCCATCTCAGTGGAACCATTTGGTTCTAGAGACTCTGGTACTCTGGTCAATATTTCCTCTGAAACTATGCATCATCCACAACTCTTGAGATTAGAGTCTCGATTGGAGAGGGATTCTTCAAATCTTTGTGATAGCAGGAAGGAACTTGCATCTGAGGAGAATCAGCAGCTTGGCTTGATGAAGCGTTTTAACCAACTTACATTGCAGAACAAAGATTTGGTTGAAGGATCTTGGGTTGAGAACATAGTATGGGAGTCAGAGAAACCAATTCCAAAACCAAAGCTGATCCTTGATCTTCAAGATGAGCAGATGGTCTTTGAAATTTCTGACAACAAAGACTATGAGCATCTGCAACATCATGCTGGGGCAATGATTATGACACGAAATGGAAAGATCGGTGCTGAATCTTTTGAGCTACCTGGTCATGTGGCATTATCTGGTGGACGCTTTAATATTGGTAATGATAAGTACTACTCAAATAGAAAAACTTCCCCGCAGCTGAAGTCTCTGTCAAAGAAACGAGCCGCTCATAGCGTGAAAGTCTTACATTCAATTCCTGCATTAAAGCTTCAAACAATGAAACCAAAACTGAGCAAGTAAGATATGACATTTTATTTTACCCCCTTAATTCTAAGGAATTCTGTTTTGCTTTTCTTGATGCTGTACTTTCACCAGGACTAATAACTTGTTTATCTTTTATTAGTATCTAAGTGGCAAGAAATTGTAGGTTATTAATCAGTCTTTCTTTCTTTTGTCCCAATCCTTCATTTTTTGTATGATCTTGAATTTGGACTCATTTGATTTCAACTGTAGGAACCCTCCTGTGTATAATCAGTTCACTTGGGAAATCAGTGGTATTCATAGCGTTTGGATCCCCCACCCCACCCCGGAAACCCAAACCTGAAAGCCTAGTATTAGGCCAACGAGGATGAGTGCCTACTTGCATACCCCCCCCCCCCCAAAAAAATGAAAAAATTGAGAACAGAAAAGGCACATATTATTTTGTGGTGAAAGGTGAGTTATAACTAATTTAAGGAAGCGATTAGGGGAGTATTATTTGACACGAAGGTTTCAATTCAGTTCTGTGACCATGGAATTGTGGACATGTGTATGAATGTCAATTTCACTACTGTTCTTTTAGAGGACTATTTCCATAAGACGGACCATTTTCGTACTGTTAATGTGATTACTGTCCACAAGATCTTGGCTAAGGTTCTCTTTAAGAGGGCTAAGGAGGTTTTATTTCGTATGGTTTATCATCTTAATGTGCTTTTGTTGGGATTAGGCAGATCTTGGATGCAGCCTTGGTGGTTAAAGAAGACAGTGGGAGGGGCATTGGAGGAGGAATGAGAGTAGAGGCGTGTAGAAAGGTTTGATTTGGAGAAACCACATGTTAGTTTGATTGCAGTCTACTGGATAAAACTTTGAAAGAAGTTTTTGGGGGTACTGTGCTTATCATGAGTGGGGCCTGCTTTTCTTATACTTTCTTTTTGGTTCTTTTGAGTGGTGCTCTAGCAATTAATTTACCAGGGGTTTGATAGGGAATCCATAATTCGTTTTCTGCTGTCCTAGTTGTTGATGTCTTGAATGGATCTTGTGCAAGAATGTTTGCCAAGCAGTTGTTTTTTTTTGGGGGGGGGGGGTGTGTTCAATATGGATGGTGAAGTGGTTCCTACTCTCACTAAAGTTGCCAATTATACAATCCATTTCCTATGTTTTTGGACATGGATGAGTTCAATTATGCTATCAATTCCTGTGGGATTTTTCTGAGAAGAGAGGAAGAGTGGTAGATGACCCTTGGAATTCGATGGCTTATGGTGTATACGCCTTGATGAATTATCTTATCCTCCCATCCTCTTTTGAAAGAAGACTGCCATGGGAGGATCCTTTATTATTCAAGTTAGAATGACCTGTGAATTTAGAGATGGGGATGTTTTATAGTCGGTCTCTTGTTTGGGAATCGTATTGAAGAAGTCATCATTGGGGTGCCTGTGTTTCTGGTGGCAGCCTGGCCGGAGTGGTAATTATGTTGGAATTTTGAGGGCATTTTAATCATGTCTTGCGGGACTGAGATAATGTACCTGGACTGTCTTTATTCTCATGGGTGAATTAGGCTTTGGTCCAATCACTATTTTTAAAATTTTCAACCTCATCTCATGAAATGAGTGCACTACTCTCTCTAGAGTCTAGATACAGTTTAGTTGAAAATGAGATTTCTCACCTGCCCTTGTCAGATAGTTTTGCTGCTTTGCCAAGCCTTTATATGGAAATTTTGGTTTCTTATGTATCTACTTGAATATTTGAAGGCCTGTGTGTGATCTTTTGTTTTCTGTATAACCTTTGTGTTTTTGTCTGTCTTGCAGCAAAGATATTGCAAACTTTCATAGACCGAAGGCAACATGCTATGCTCATGACAATGAAGTTACCATCAAAGAACAGGGAAAGCTGCCTACACAGGGGCCTATGAAAGTTATATTGAAGAGTTTAGGTGGCAAAGGGTGCAAAATCCATGTGGATGCAGAGGAAACAGTCACTTCTTTCAAATCAAAAGCTTCAAAGAAACTTGGTCTGCTATCTTAACCCCATTTATTTCTTTCAGCTGTTAATATGCCTGAGGCAATCGATGGTTTTTGATAAATTAATATATACTTCTTGCTAGATTTTGAAATGTCAGCCTTCTTGCCTTACCTCTTGTACAGATTTCAAATTGACTGAAACTGTCAAAATAATTTATTCGGGGAAAGAGCTTGAGGACCAGAAAACTTTTGCTGAGCACAATGTGCGACCCAATTCGCTGCTTCATCTTGTTCGTACAAAGGTACATTTGTTACCATTGGCACAGAAGCTTCCTAATGAGAACAAGTCTTTGCGTCCACCTGGTGCGTTTAAGAAGAAATCCGATCTTTCTGTAAAAGACGGGCACGTTTTCTTAATGGAGTAAGTCATATTCTTGTTTCTACTGTTAATGTAGATTTCGACAGTTGAATATTTGCTTAAAGCTAGAGCCTAGAAGGATGACTCATGTCCACTTTTTTCGATGAAATTATCTCATATACTGATGGAACAACTGATGGATTCGCAATTGTTAGGAATTCATATTTGAAAACTGGGTCTTTTTTGTGTTCAAGTAGAGAATTTTCTGCCCCCTCCCCTCTTGCTGCCCTTCTTTTTCCGTTTTTTTGTTTTTTTGGGGGGGGGGGGCGGGGTAAAGCCAACCCTAATGAGTTTCAGTTGTGACTACTCAGCTTGTTTGGCCCCCTTTTTTATGAGAAGAATAAAATATTTTTTGTGTTTGTGACTTTGTGTGCGCGCATCATGGTCATATGGAATGGGTGCACAGTAGCATCCCAGGAAAGGAGTAATACATGACCAACTCAGCAACAAGAAGAGAATGCCAAAAGTTCCCATCCTCCCATAAATGCGGTTTTGTTGATTCAGTTATCCTCGATGCCTAAAAGAGGCACTTCCCACACCCTAAAAAACTTTACGTTTCTCTCTTGCCAATATAGTTTGCTAGCATGCTGAAAATGCTTCTCCACATTGTGGAAATTGGGAAGTAATTGAACTCATTGGCCCTGTTTGGCAAACAGCTACTAGCTGTTAGCGGTTTGTATTAGCTGTTAGCTGTTTGAATTAACTGCTCATATTAGTTGTTTGAATTAGCTATTTGTAGAAAAACTGTTTGGTGAAACTAGCTATTCTAACAAAGTTGCGAGACAAAAAGCTAATTTTTCAAAAAGATCATCAAGTTAGACTTTTAAGCTCGTCCAAAAAGTTATTCTATCAAATACCTAAATTACCTTTTTGACTAGGTCAAATAGGTAATTTTGGTCCAAAAAGCTCTTTTGGCGAAAAATCTCTCCAAAAAGCTGTTTACCAAACACTACCAGTATCTTGTTTGCATATTTGTCCAAGCAAACATGAGATTAGAATAGTCATCAACTTCTCCCTCGTAGACTTTGTAATCGACCAAATTTTGATGGCTGGGTAATGAAATCTTTAGATCCTTTACCCCCCCCCCCCCAAAAAAAAAATCGGATGATTGAATATCTGTGACCCTCTTTCTGAGCTTCTTCTCTGAAGGATCTTTATCATTGAGAAATGATCGTTTATCATTTTTCTTTTTAGGATAATAGGGAAAAGGGACTACCTCTTTGATAAGGAAGGGACTAGGGAGCGACCATTCATAGAAAAGAAAGAATGTTAGTATTCTGTATCCAAAGATTTTGTTGATATGAGAATTTAGGATGCATCTTCTTAATATGATGCTACGTGATTTTTCCAGATGGTATTTTTTGACAAGATAGGGGGATTAAATAGAGAAGAACAACAAAATTTAGTATAACTAAGCTCTACAGCATCGCTGGATCCATGAAAAAATGCCTCCTGTATCATAAGGTGAAATCTAGGTGGAATCGGCAATGACTTGGTTTGCTTTTGACCAGGATGGGTCTTTCTTCATTATGTTAGATCGTACATTAACAGAGTATGATTTTGCCTTTGCTGGGGTTTGCAAGGTGAGTATGTACATGTCCTTGCTCCTAAATACTGAAGAATAGTGGCGGGCTGATTTCTTGAAGGCATGTCAAATTTTGTGGAAATTTAAAGCGGTTTGATGGTCAAGAAAAATAGTAGGTAATATCAGTGAAGCAATTTTCGTCATGGTAAATGCGTTGATGATACTACAATGAAAAACAACAGAAATATAGAACATGATAAAAAAGGATTAATATCAATAATTAACGCAAGCTACTAGTATGAACAGTTATAAGGATGAGCAAAAGGGGTTTTTTTGGGGGAGGGGGGTTGATAATGGAATATAGAGAATGACCACACTCAAAACAGGCAGTGAGCAAAATATACTACAATGACAACAGCAGCAACAAATGCTTGTCATCAGATGACTCCATTGATTAAGCAAAACAGGCTTGTCTCCAATGAACCTTGCTATCCATCTCTTCTCAACTTAGGGAGGCTACAATTGTGGAATACGCCAGTGTTCTCAGACCATATAGCTGTGTGTCTGAATGCATCTTAATGCCAATCTGACAAGAACTGTGTATCAGCTCCCAGTTAGATAAGCAGGCATCAACATCAAGTCTGAGGAACAGAAACATACCTCAGGAGATGTTTGCTTCTAGACAAGATTTTTTTCTGTTTTTAGGTGGTTGTGATGTGAAGCGAGCTCGAAGGCCAATATAGGATGGATTTGAATAAAGGTACTTAGTACTGACCTCTAGACAGTTTATCACCCTGTACAGCTTGTCAAGATTCTAACTATCTGTAAATCAAATCCTAGTTGGTTTGCGAGATGGACTGATGCACGTAGCCAACTACCAGACACAATTGTAACAGCCCTTTCAGTTCCTTATGCTTTGTTGGTTGGAAATTGCAGGGAGATTTTGAAACCTAGAGAAGAACATTAGTGTGATTGGAGAACAATATACTGAATTCAGAACAGAAGTCAGTTTACATCTGTTTTTGAGAATTGAGTACAAAGGAATCAGCGGAATTTTGCAATCAAAGCATTGCCCCCTGAAAGTATTGAAAGATGCTTCCCTTTGCCGTTAAGTGCAGCAAACAACCACCCAGCAGCCATCTTTGCAGTATGACCCTCGTATAAGTATTCGTAGAGAATGTTTCTTTCTCAGCCAAGTAACAAAGAATAATATTAGGAATTAAGAAGCCATGTGCGTGTACACAAGTACACAAGAAGGAATAAGAAACAAAAACCATGATGCCTAGAGCCTATCATTTGTGATTCCAATAGTCAAGGATGACGGCTACTGATGATGCTGCTCAGAAAAAACTTATATTCCTCATGTCATAGAAATTTTCCTCCAAAAATCTCCTCTTTTGTTCATGCGCGCTACCAAATTTCTGAATGAACCAACTTCTGTCTTAGAGATCTTGCCCTTTTTGAAACTCTCATTATATAGTTGACCTTTCTTCTTTGAACGCAACCGACCCCAAAAAATGTAAAAGTAAAATTTTACCAATAGGGATAGGAATTGACTATTTCTTCTATTTGGCTTGATGGGTGTTAGTTGGGTGCAACCTTTGAAGGTCAAAGATGTGTTGGTGGCTTGGAGAAGGATGAACTGTTGGGCTTTAGGAGTTTGGAAGACGATTCCTATGGCTATTGGGTGGACTACTTGGAAGGAAAGGTACCGAAGGATTTTTCAGAGAAAAGAAATGCCCTTTCAAGATTTCAAGCTCTACTTTCTGAGAACGTAGTATAGCTGGAGTCACATTCTAAATGGTGGAACTGATTTGACCTTTTTTGATTTTGTAGATAATATTATGCACGGAGCTTGAGGGCATGATGTTTTTGTAATTGCCCCTTTTGTATATGGGAGTTTGTATATATATATATATGCATCGCTCTCGTATAGGTGAAGTTGGTTCATTCAATTCTTAGGGGGAAGAAGGATCCGTTGGGGATGAATGGGTAGACGGAAGTAGTATCTTCATCAGAAAAAGGAATTAGTCTCCACTAGCATCATTCGAAGAATGAACTGAAAAAGGCTTACTTTTTAGGTAGGATAGATGGATGTGGTCCAATGGCATGGCTAAAGCTCTGCCAGCTTCTTGTAGATTGAACT
>JACYFF010031958.1:21307447-21358632 GCA_017589665.1 Selenicereus undatus | reverse complement strand
TATATATATATATATATATATATATATATATATATATTTATGTATATATATATGTATATACGTATATATATGTCTATATATATGTGTGTGTGTGTGTGTGCGTGTGTAATGACTTGTTGTGCTCCTCTTTGTATAGTTAGACATGCTAACAGGATCAAATTTGCTTTTTAGCATGTCCTCGGTTGTCCCAGTCAAAAAGGGACTGCAGCATGAACATTAGGCTTCAAAGTTGCCTGCAGAAAAGTTGGAATCGTGCGGAGCCCACAGTTTTTATCCTTTGGAGAAGTTGTTTCCTGTATTGTGAGCGAGGCTTGCCTTTTCGCTGTTATTTGCAGAATTGAATGCAAGTTCAATGGTGTTGAGGAGGCTATTTGTTTAATACATTCATTGATGAGATTCCCTTGATCTTTTTTCCATGGTAAACTTTCATTGTTTATCAAAAAGATAATTGAACATGAAGAAAACTTTGATTGAGATTCCAATGTAAGTAACCTTTTTCAAATAGGAATAAGGTCTCTTTCTCTGTAATCTGTATATAATAATGCATTGGCCATTCACAAATTCTTTAGTGATACCGTCTCACATAAGAGTTATGGTGAGACTGCCCCTTCGGGGGCGGCTTTTTAAAGGTTTTGAGGTGGCTGATTAGTCCTTTTAGAGAGTCTTGATTTGGGGTGAGTAATACTTAAATCTATTCGTGACTTTTATCAAAGTCGTCCGTACATGAATTATTAGTTTCCTCATAATAAAAGTGACCATAAAGGTGTCCTTATCATGATCTATCTTCGGTGAGACGGTCTCATACAAGACCTAATATTGCCTTTTATCCTGTGTGTTCACCTAATTGTGGGTTGGTCAGGATTCAGAAGCTAAGAAAACTATCATTGCTATTTTGCAGGTACTGTGAAGAAAGGCCTCTACTTCTGGGGAATGTTGGAATGGGTGCTAGACTATGCACTTACTATCAAAAATCATCTTCAGATGATCAAACTGGCGACATGCTACGCAATACGAATAGTGGCTTGGGGACTGTTCTCACGCTTGATCCTGCTGATAAATCTCCTTTCCTTGGAGATATTAAACCTGGTTGTAGTCAGTCATGCCTTGAGACAAACATGTATAGAGGACCTGTGTTCCCTCATAGAGTTGCTTCAACTGATTACTTGTTGGTTCGATCACCAAAGGGAAAATTATCTATAAGACGCATTGACAAGATTCATGTTGTTGGTCAGCAGGTGCATTTGTATTTCTTTGATTTTTTTTTTTGGAGGGGGGGGGGGGGCAGTATTTCCCTATCCCCTAAAGTATTTTCTGCTCTTGCATCATCTTTTAGTCTCTTGTGTGCTTGTTCCTGTTTGACTTTGTAGTTCTATGTGGCTTGGTTTGCTTTTCAAGGGTGAGCTCTTATATGGGATTGGGCAATTTTTATTTGCAGGAACCTCACATGGAAGTTATGTCTCCTGCTGCCAAGGGCCTTCAAACTTACATAATGAATAGACTTTTGGTGTATATGTATCGTGAGTTTCGTGCTGCCGAGAAACGCGGAGTGCTTCCATGGATTCGTGCTGATGAGTTATCTGCACAGTTTCCCAACATATCTGAACCTTTTCTCCGCAAGAGATTGAAGCATTGTGCTGATCTGCAGGTACCCTACATGTATTGTGTTATGTTCATTTTAGCATATATAAGTTTTGCTAGCTTACACAATGCAAGCCTGTCGTTTTTAATTAGCCCTAGTTCTGTTTTTTCCCCGCTGACCTGAATTTCTTTTTCTGTATCACAGAAAGGACCAGATGGGCATTTCCATTGGGTCATGAGATGTAATTTCCACATTCCACCTGAGGAAGAGCTCAGAAGGATGGTCACACCAGAAGCAGTGAGTTGTCCTTGTGTTTGATTATTTGTTACTTTCAAAGGACAATCAATCTTTGCCTGAATGTTGAATCTGCTTCTTGTTATTCTTTATATAGCGTAAGTGATTACTGACCTTCCCAAAGATTTTTTTTAGTAAATAAAGATTGGTTCAGAAAAGAAGGTGTCCCCTTGTCTACTCATCGTAAAGGGCAGATTTGCCTTTATGAGTTGAGTAAACAAAGGCGCATTCTGCCATAAGTATCTCCATATTCCGCTGAGTAGGATTCGACAACGAATGGATTTGAGAGAGGACTCCTGACTTCTAAAAAAAGACGATTCCCAGGTTTCATGTTATAATATTGCAAGTTGGAAAGAGCGAATGGTGACCACTGTGACCTTGCTCCTACTCTCTGAAGGCTGGGAATCTTTGAGAAACAGAGTGAAATAGGCTTTGTTTGGACAGGAAATGCATCAGCCGGTGCAGGTCTCCTGTTCCGTCTAAGATTTTTCAGTCTGGCTGACAGAACCAACGAACAGTTTTCCCATCTTGAAGGATATTTTTTGGTTGCTAAATGATGGTGTTCTCTTCTGCAGAATTATCATCTTATGGTGTTTGAACTTTGAAGAATTCATCTAGAATATAATCAATCTATAGGCAAATGACATATCCTTGCGTGGTTCAAAGTGTACTGTAATCCATGCCTCTGTTTGACACAATGGAAATTTTAGATTATTGTTTTGAATGTCAACATCATCAGTTCTTCACATTTGGTAATTGTTAGTCATGCCTGTTGGTGTTTCTCTTGGGGAAATCTGAAACATTGGGAAACTTGGATAAGGATTATTGGTTTTCTCTTCTTTTGGACTCAAGCTTTCCTTTTTCTGGTGAGCCTCCAGTTTAAGTAAATTATGAACAGGCAGCTAAAACTTAAAGTATAGGATGGAGCTTTATGTGATTTATGATGGCCCAACATGGTGGCATTGTAGTTTTCTTCTTGAATTTATTATATTATTTTGATCTGGACACATGATTAAAAATGGCATCTCGAATGAGCCTACCCTCATGTTTCCGGATCCTAGTGAAGTATTGTACTGCAATCTCAAATCAGTTATTGATCCTCAGGGATCTTAATCCTGGCAACTATCATGTGCACAGAGTGCTCTTCTAGGAATTTTCATATCACTTTGGTTTTGCTGAGTGAAACTGAAGCATGCTTTTGAAGTGTTGCTAGCTTGTTCCTATCTGATCTTGATCTTATTTTCTCTTGTTCAACATACTGTCTAGAATCTAGAGGCTCACTGCTTGAAGTTTGGGGATTATCCTGGTTGAAAGTAGCATATTGTTTTGTACAACAGAGTCTGATTTTGTCAATGACGGATTCATCATTCATACGTAGAGGCTACCTTTAGCCGTTTTCGGCCAGACGTGTATTTACAGCCACTTAGTGCGAAATGCCTACTATATTGAGACTATTTCGGTTGAACCCCAAGATGCATTGACTATCCTACAACTATATGTCAGAAGTAAAGGCAAGTTTTTGGTTATCTGCTTGGCTGACCAACTGACGTTTGAAAGTTGAAACTTATTCTGGCTTTTGTCTTGTAAATTTTGAAATTTGTCCCTCTATTGAGTGATTCTTTGGTCAACCTATCTGGGTTTTGTTTTTACCTGCTTCTGTAAAAGTATTCAAGTTGTTTCCTTCTGATTGTTCTGTCTGTGGTGCAGGTTTGCGCATTTGAAAGCATGCAGGCAGGTCTTTATCGTCTCAAACGTCTTGGAATAACAAGGCTGGCACATTTAACTGGTCCTACGCAGCTAGCTGCTCTTTCATCCACCATGAATCAGCTTCCTGATGAAGCAATTGCTCTGGCTGCCGCATCCCATATTGAGAGAGAATTACAGATAACTCCATGGAACCTGAGTGCCAATTTTGTTGCTTGTATGAGTCAGGTAGTAGTGACTTGACCTGATTTTATTGTTGAGCAATTTTCAGCTTATCTAAGAGAACTTAAGTTGACCAAATCGTAAAGCATTTGGTTGCTCCACCTCTTTTTCATGATCTTGTGCTGGTGTCTGAAATCATTTCTCATTCTTGCTGATAGCATTGATCGTTCCTGAGGTTCCTTCAGTCTTTTGGACTTACTGTCACTCTGGTGTGGATGAACCAACACCCTGATACAACCTGAATACTTGAAAAGTTCGACCATAGTTGATCTCTAAGATCTGCATTTATGGAAGATATTTCACTCTAGACAGTACATTGTACTTAGATTGGTTCGTAGGAGTTCCATTTTTGGGGTGTCTGGGGGGTGTTCTAGGACATTGGCTGCTTGCTCTCGCTTTAATTAAAAGAAAACAAACAAAGAAAGAAAGAAAGAAAGAAAGAAAGGAATGAAGGGGGGGGGGAGGCTTTGGAGATAGGATTGCTGTTGAGAATAGTTTACTGTTTGTGGCATGTTACTTTCTAAGGCAATATTTCTAAACAGGCATTGAAGTTGCTTCTGAGTCGGTCATAATTAGGGCTGCTCCACCCTCAGGCAGCATTATTGTTTTGCCTGATAAGAGGGTATTTGAATGATATTGAATCCTTCATATCCAGTTATTAATGGAATCGCGGTCATGCTGTTATGGTTTTCTTCGCAGTGAAGCAAGAATGCCAGAATCGATTGTTATAAGAACTTCTGAGCTTTAGCAAAGCTAAGTTGATATATAATTTTCTTTGTCCTTGTCAATCTGTATCAGGATAGAGGAAATATTGAGCGCTTAGAGATCTCCGGGGTTGGAGATCCATCTGGTCGGGGCTTAGGCTTCAGTTATGTTCGTGTTGCCCCAAAGCCTCCTGTGTCTACTACGTTAGTGAAGAAAAAGCCTGCTGTAGCTCGTGGTACCACTGTAACAGGGACAGATGCTGATCTTCGGAGATTGAGCATGGAGGCTGCGAGAGAGGTTTGTTCTTTATGCACAATTTGTATAGCTGTCTATTTATATAAAGAAATCAATTTTTCCGCATGTTCACTCTATATGGAGTTTGTTATCATCCATTCTCTACTAATGTTAAGAAATTAAAATGTGAGCTAATGTTTGTTTATTCGCTGCCAATAGCATAGTTAGAGTAATTGACCCCCATACTGAACTAGGGAAAAAGTTTTTGGGGGGGGGTGGGGGGGTAGGATTGATCACCTCATGTTATTGAGCTCTTTGTGCACCCCTGCTCGATTAAGTGGAAGATTAGGCAATGGTCACAATAGTCCCGTAGGAGCTGGAAAAAAAATTAATATATTCCTGTGTGCATGAGCAAAGTTCTGTAGGGTGAGAGCAATAGGAGGCGGCACAGAGGACTTCCTTATTGATATCGGGTTACATAAAGGATCGGATTTAAGCCCTTTCCTTTTTACAATTGTTATGGATGAGCTCACGAAAGACATTTAGGATGAGGTATCGTGGTGTATGTTATTTGGTGATGATATTGTCTTCCTAGATGAAACCATGGATTTAAAATGCGGATGCGGGCGCGTTTGCGGTTTCGGTCACGCTAACACGGGAGCGTTAGGATACGCTGATCGCGGAACGGATTGCGTTCGTCACGGCGTGAAAAGGTTCACATGATGCACTTTGTCATCTGTATTTGTGTTTTAGAACCACAATTCGCTAAGTAATGCTATTTTGTAGCGTAGTTCTTATTTTAGCATATTACAATGGGGCAATTTTGACTATAGTCAAACAATATAATATATAGAAGCTGTGACGCAAATTGTAAGGTTATAGAATAGTACAAACGGTACAACATTGAAATAATTAATTTAAACCAAACGAAGGGGTAGATAAAAGATACAACACAGTAGCAATGATGGTTTATTTGATACAATGAAATCATAAAAACTCCACAGCTGAAATAAAAATAATTAACATAAATATTATAGGATAACAAAAAATAACATAATTAACATAATTAAAATAACATATTTAATATAAGTAATATGAACATAATATGATAAAAATTAACATAAAAGGTACATAATTAAAAAAAACATCATAACAATAATGTAATTAAGTATTTTACGTAAATAATATGAATATATTTAACTGAGTAATTATTTGAATTAAAAACATATTAATATCAATTGACTTCATATTGTTCAAGTTAATTCAATAATTAGTACACTTATTAATAGTTTAATAGGCTTTCTAGAAGCCTCAAAGGCTCAAACCCTAGATTACCGTGAGCCTCTCTCTTCAGTTGCTCTGCCTCTCCTTAGTCCTCTGTCTTCCTCCTTCGTCCTCTCAGCCCCTGACTCCTGTCGTCGTGCTTCTTCTCTTCGTCTGTCTTCTCTGTCTTCTGTCTTCGTCTCTTCTTCTGTCTTCTCCTCGTCTTCGCCTCTTCGCCGCTGACTCTGTCTTCTGTCTGCGTCCTCTGTCTTCTCTTCGTCTTCGTCTCTTTGCCGATGACTCCTTTCCCCTGCGATGCTGCGAGCCTGCGACTGCTCAGCCCCCTCACCGGCCGGCGACGTGGTTCCTGAGATTGCTGCGAAAAAAAGAATACCCGTGAATGAGATATGTGTTTACCACTTTGCCAGATCTGATGCCTTTCTCTATTTTTCTGCCCCTTGTGCCCGTTTCACTCGCCCGTGACCCGTTTCAGAACGGCCGTTACCTTGTGAAACGGTATTCACACCGATTTTTCGGTGTTTTTCGGTGCGCCAAAGTTGAAATCCGAACTAACTCGGCCGTTCCGAGACGGAACGGCCGAGTTTTAAATCCCTGGATGAGACTAAAGACAGAGTTAACAACAATTTAGTAAAGTGGAGTGATGATTTGGATTCCAAAAGTTTCAGATTGAGTAGGAAGAAGACGGAGTATTTAGAATGCAAGGTCGGTGAAGGGTAAGAGTCAGTGCAGGGCATCACTATGTGTGATACAGCAATACCGAAAGTTGTGAAATTTAAGTACTTGGGTTCAATCATACAAGGCAATGGTGAGATCAATGACGACATTGGTTGCATAAGGGTGGGATGACAAAAATGGAGGTATGCGTCTGAAGTGTTGTGCGATAAAAAGATTCTAGTAAAATTGAAGGGCAAGATTGACTACACTGTATGGTGGTTCAGTCAACTTCGTTATATACTTATATGGCTCAAGCGAATTAAGAAGACCCAAGTTAAACAGTTGTTAGTTACAAACATGAGATGATCAGGTGGATGTGTAATCGTATAATATTGGAAAGATTAGGAATGAAGCTATCAAAGAGGTCAGAATAGTGCCATAGAGGATAAGATGGGGGCTCGGGACTCGAATGGTTTGGTCATTTCAAGAGGAGGGATATAAATGCACATGTGGAGAGGGAGGATTGATATTTCGGATTGTGAGAGGGGTAGAGGAAGACCTAAGAAGAATTACAATGAGGTGATGAGACGAGATACTCGTCATTTGAGACTTACGGAGGACAAAGCTCAGGTTATGGGTTTTTGGATGTCCAAAATTAGAGTGGTAGATTTCAAATAGTTTCGCATCTTTATCCCTGTTTCTAGCCCCTTATTTTACATTGATGTTGTTTGGCTTCTATAATATGTTATAGTGTAGTTCTAGCAGCTTATCACTATGCACATTCTACTGTCTATTTTAATTATTTATTTAGTTTTTATTTAACGGCACTTGTTGTATTTACTTAATGCTTCTTTTTTTTTTGGGTTAGTAATCAAGAGGTATATTAAAAGGACACCAAGGGGATGTCACCCATTTACAAAAGGGGCAAATACAAAAACATTATACCCTTAAGCTCTCATCCATAATGCAATCGACAAAAGCCAAAAAATTTAAATTTTTGTAACCACAAAGCCCGACACTCCAACTATACAACAACCTCAAAAAATAGAGCTTAAAATCTTGAAACGACAAGGCTTTGTCGTCGAAGATACGACGATTTCTCTCCTTCCACGTAGTCCACCAAATAGCCAAAGGCACCATGTCCAAACTCCAAGGACCCAACTCTTCTTCATCCTCCTTCTCCAAGCTACTACCACATCTCTAGCATTAGAAGGTTGGACCCAACTAATCCCCACAAGAGAGAGAGCTAAATTCCAAAGCGCGGAAACCCATCGACAATGTACAAGGAGATGATCAGCGGTTTCTTCCTCATCCAAGCACAAAGAGCATATGCTTGGACCTCTAAAATTTCTTCTTTTAAGCATGTTATTAGTTGGGATCTTTCCTATGGTGGCTGCCCACGCAAAGAAACACACTTTTGTGGGAGCTTTAGACTTTCAAATGGACTTAGCAGCAAAATCATAACCCCCCAAGGCATCAGAATGTGTGGAACAAAAACTCTTGACACTAAAGAATCCCTCAGAGTTAAGTGGCCACACAATCTCATCCTTTCCTTCGACATAATCTCTTTGTCAGCAAGTACGGCTAACAAATTATAAAAATTGTCCTCTTCCCAATCATTAACATTCCTCACAAAAGTCAAGAAAATGATTTACTTAGTGCTTCTTTTTTGCATTTGTTACAAATGATTTCGACTCAAGAAAATGTTTTCTGAAGTTTTTTTGTGGGTCTCTTAGAATCGGTCTCTCTACTTGCGTGAATGCTTGTAGGGTAAGGCCTCATACATCTGGATCTCCCCAGACCCTATGAAAGTGGGACCACATTGGGAGTTGCTGATCCCTTAATGGACGTTTACAAAGGGCACAAATTTATTCACAAGAAATCACAAAATATAAGTCTATCACCAGAAGAAAGAATGTAGGCAGGCCACCTCAATGATGCATGCTAGCATTTCCTATTAACTATTGCAATGGTTGAGTTGATCTCATGCACTCTTGTGCGCTTGCTTTTTCTTATGCAAGCATTTGAGGCTTTTCTGTGACAATGCATGGTAGACAGCAGAACCCAACTCCATGGATATTATATCCAGCACCCTTGCCCATGATTTTGTGTCTTTCTTCCATGCATTGATGAGAACCTTGTCAGTTTAGCAGATACATGAAGTCATGAAAGTAGTTGCATAATTAATTCCTCCATAGCACAGATTTCTTATCTATATAGTGATCCAGTTCTCCAGCAGAATGGGGACATTGACGAGGATATTAGCCATCGGATTAGAGCGGGTTGGCAAAAGTGAAAGTCAGCGTCAGGGGTGTTGTGTGACAAGAGAGTGCCCATGGGATTGAAAGGCAAAGTCTATCGGATGGTTGTTAGACCGGCTGTTCTATATGGATCGGAGTGTTGGCCTCTTAAAAAGACGCAGGTCCAAAGGTTGATGGTAGCTGAGATGAGAATGGTCAGGTGGATGTGTGGTTTTACGAGATTGGACAGAATTAGGAATGGAGTAATTAGGGGTTTAGCTGAAGTGGCCCCCATAGAGGAGAAAATGAGAGAATCAAGGCTCGGATGGTTCGGCCACGTGAAGAGGAGAAGTGTGGCTGCCTCAGTGAGAAGGTGTGAGATGATTAACCCCCCCGGTGGTAAGAGAGGGAGGGGTAGACCGAAGAAGAGCTTGGTAGAAGTGGTTAAAGAGGACTTGAGAGTGGTTGGTCTGACGGAGGACATGGCTCAGGATAGGAGTCAGTGGCGGGACAGGATTAAGGTCTCCTTTTACAGGGGACCGGCCCCGTAGGGAGGCTGTAGCTTTAGGCGGTGTCGGGGCGGGTTTGGGTGTGCTTTTTGTCTGCAGGTTGTACTTTTCTGGGATGTGACGACACCAAGCGCCCCTTGGTGGTTGAGGTATGTCTCTGCTCGCTCTTTATTTGCCCACTCTTTATTTGCTTTCCGGATCCTTTGCTCTTTCTTCTTTAACGTACTCGGAAAATGGTTTTCACAAAACTGTTTTTGTGGGTCTTATGGAATCAACCTCTCTATAGGTAGAAATATCGGTAGAGGTAAGGTTGCCTACAGCTGGATCTCCCCAAACCCCGCGAAAGCGGGACCCACACTGGGAGTTTGTTGTTGTTGTTGTTGTATAGTGATCCAGTTCTCCTCAACAGATTAGTTATAGGCTATTCTGATAGGCTGCGGGAATAAGCAATAAATAGAATTGCTTGAAAAATGTATTTTTTACTTTCAATTTAGCAAGATAAAAACAGGACAAAGGGGGTAATAGTGATCCTGTCCAAGCTCTTTACTGGCAAGTCAACAATTCCCTTTACTTCCTGCAGCATCTGCGCCTTGGTGGTGCATTTTTTCTTCAGTGGGTCTCTTTTATGTTAATAGTACATCGCTTCAATTTTAATTTTGTTTTTCCCCATGGCCACACATGTTGAATTTTAATTTTATTTTTCCTCCCATGACTGCACATGTAGCTCACATTGTCATCTCTTCTACTGCACTTTGCCACGTGGATCTCCCTCAGATCCCACTGATGCGGGACTCATATTGGGTATTGTTCTTGATGTAGTATAGTTGTATCTAATGACAATGATAACAACTTCCAATGTGGGACCGGTTTTGCCTAGTTAGAAAGATCCAGATGTAAGCAACCTTGCCCCTTTGCAAACATACATGGAAAGCAGAGAGACCGGCTCTTAGAGATCCACATAAAAATTTGCAAAAAACATTTTGTTTTGTTGGATCCTTCTAACAGACTCAAAAATAGAATCAATTCAAATATTAAATAAATAAACAACAGGGAAACTAGGTGTGACACAATGATATTAATAATGCTAGGAATAATTATCCTCTGAGATATCTGCCAATATATCAGCATGTATGTTGTATTTGATTTCATTGGCTATTGTCCAGAAATCTTTTTCATGGATTTTCTATTGATATTTCCCTTTATAGAAACTGTCATTGGTACTTTTAGATGTCCATGTATCAGTAATTATATATATTTCAATAAAGATGGATGACTTTTTATTTTTATTTTTTGGTTGGGGGGTGCAGGGATTCCACTTCTAGTGTGAAAATGTGCCAACTTCTAAATCATATTGTTGCAAATAGTTGTACTGGTAGTCTGGTATGCATACCATCACTACTATATTCATGAGACTTAGATATTGATATGAGACTAGGGTTAGGGATGACAAATTAATTAGGTCGAGTTCATGCTCATGTTGGTGTCAAACAAAGATGGGTTGAACTGAACCTAACATTTTTAGTGGATGGGTAAAATTCCTAGACTTACCTGGACTTGATAATTTGGTTGCTCTTTTCTAACTCGGTTACCCAGTTAAGTTAATGGGCTGTGGATGTGAAATCTGCAAGTAAATCTTTGCTTTGTTTTCTTTGTCCAAGTAACCAG
Organism: Selenicereus undatus; assembly: GCA_017589665.1. Lineage (NCBI taxonomy): Eukaryota > Viridiplantae > Streptophyta > Magnoliopsida > Caryophyllales > Cactaceae > Selenicereus > Selenicereus undatus. The sequence goes on along the minus strand of JACYFF010031958.1, from coordinate 21,347,542 downwards.
GCCTTTAACACCCCCCCCCCTGCCCATCCCCTTCTCTGAGGAGTTTTGATCGATTATGCATACTGCATGTTTTTAGGCATAGACAAGGTAATAATTTTCCATGAGAACTGTTGATATGTTATCATGGGTTGCTTGTCACGCTTGTGTCTCCAAGCTTGAAAACCAGGGATTATTCGGCATACTGGCCATTTGGAACCGTTACAGAATATGTAATCCAACGTATTGTTACTGTAATGACAGTATGCCCCCCGACCCCCAATGCTCCAAATGGTGGAATAGATGTCCACTTGTTACAATTGTTTCTAATATTGTTTCGTACAACACCTTGATAAAGTGGTTCTTCAAAGTTTGTCACATAAAAATGAGATTAATACTTAAAGCGAAGTGTTTTTTTTGGGGGGGGGGGGGAAAATGTGGTCAATTATTCTTTAATATCTGACGTTTGGAACTACTGCAAATCTTAGGTTCTGCTGAAATTCAACATTCCTGAGGAACAAATTGAGAAACTGTCTCGGTGGCATCGAATTGCTTTGATACGGAAGCTGTCTAGTGAGCAAGCTGCCTCAGGAGTCAAGGTTGATCCAACAACAATCAGTAAGTATGCACGAGGACAGCGAATGTCATTTCTCCAGCTTCAGCAACAAAGCCGAGAAAAATGTCAGGAAATTTGGGATCGACAGATTCAATCTCTTTCAGCTGTTGAGGGTGATGAAAATGAGAGTGATTATGAAGCAAACAGTGACCTGGACTCTTTTGCTGGAGATCTGGAAAATTTACTTGATGCAGAAGAAGGTGAGGAAGGAGAGGAGGGAAACTTAGAGATGAGAAGTTATAAATCTGATGGAGTGAAAGGGCTTAAAATGAGACGACATCCATCTCAGGCTCGATTAGAGGAGGAAATGGAAGATGAAGCCGCTGAAGCTGCGGAACTGTGCAGAATGCTCATGGATGGTATTTTTCATGATGACCTTCTTCAAGTGTGTAGTTTTTGTTGTACATGTGTGCTTTTTAAGCACTTGGGTATATTCTAGGTTAGTCATAGTGCATGTTTCACCGATAATTGTCCCTTTTTGTGGTTTTTAAACCTAGGGTCTAATGGAACCAACTTCCTTGTAAGTTTGCAAATTTAGGTGTAAGGTGGTTACGTCAGGTTTTTAGGGACAACGGTAACTCTCGATATTTTTGATATTATATAAATCTTTTCCTCATGCAAAATCACCAATTATTTTGGGAGTCTAGCATGTATGTTCGTTGTGAAACTGAGAAAATAGACCCAAAAGTGAGAAAGAAAATTGATTTCAATATAAAAACCATATACCATGGATAGCCATTTCACATGACTCTTACTATTTGGTCAGCAGGATCCTTGGTAATGTTCTTCAATAATGTTTGCTGAGTCTGGATCAAACCAGCATAACAAGAGATAATTACTTGCAGATGAGGAGGCTCGGTGGAAAAAAAAGAAGAAATCTAAACCTCCTGGAGAGGTACTTGGTATGGTACGAGCCTCTCAATCAAATTTTGGCTTGGCAAATGCAGAGCAAGTCAAGAAACCTAATAATATAGTCAACCAGAGAGAGGGACCTTCTGTATCTGATAATTCCACAATGGTGAAGCAGAATGCTGATCAAATGGAGGTAAAGAGCAAATTACGTTGGTTTGTCTAGAAGACATGTTTCATCGCCTCTTGTCAAAGCTTGTCATGTGAAGTGGAGGGGGGGGGGGGGGGGCTTATATTAATCATTATTTACTGGTGGCAGGCGGAAAAGTTACATGCTAAAAAGACAATTGGAAAGCCAAAAGCAACTAAAAAGTATGAAGTATTACCTGCGAGTCTACTTAACAAGAAGGTCAAGATAATGACTGAGGGCACCGTCAAGGTAATCAACTTTTTTGCTGATTTTCATGTCTTAACAATTATGAACTAATGTTTTTGTCACAATTATACTGGAGGTAATTTACTTTTCACTTATGTATTATTACCTTATATTTGTTTCAAATAAACAGTTAAGAAAGACGCAAGATGGACATGATTGCATTGCAATTGTTTGTTACCAAACTTTCTGTTCTCAGCTTCTTGCTTGTGGAATCCAATCTAATATATTCCTTTTTGTCAGGTCTTCAAGGAAAAGAAATCAGCTAGGGAGAGTTTTGTTTGTGGTGCGTGTGGACAGGTTTGCTCTGGAAATAATCTCTTTTCTGCTGCTCCTATTATTTTGTGAACTCGATCTTATGATATTTTCCCTACCTTTCAGCTCGGCCATATGCGCACCAACAAGAACTGCCCAAAATATGGCGAGGATACAGAAGCACAAACAACAAATGTGGATCAAGAAAAGGAACCAGCTAAACTTATACCTCAGGATCCTTCTCAGTCCCAGCAGAGGATTCCACCTAAGAAGCTTATATCTAAGAGCATGACAAAAGTTGCTCAGGTTGAAGCTTCGGAAGCTGATAAGTCTAGTTCAAAGGCCAAAATTTTGAAAGTCAGATGTGCCTCCGCTGATAAGGTTCCAGATAAAGTTTCCTCTGTGCCGTCACTAAGTTCAGAGCAGCCAAGTACATCTGAAGCTGAAAATGGAAATAAATCTGCTCCTAAGGTTATTAAAATAGTAAGCAACAAAGCAAAGCCTGATGATGTGCCGGTTGAATCTCACAAGGTCAATCTTGTTATACGCCCACCAAGTGAGGCAGGCAAAGACCAGCCTCACAAAAAGATAACCATTAAACAACCCAAGGAAGTCATTAATCTAGAGTATTCAAGCCAAGATGGAGCTGATATAGAATTTAGAAAGACAAGGAAGATGATTGAATTGACGGGGTATGGGCAAAATAGACTGCAAGATAGTAACCTTTTCGCTGAGGAAGCTGCAAGGAGGAAAAATAAAGAAGTCAGACGAATGTGGGAAGAAGAAGAGAGGAGGAGAAATGCAGAAAGGATGCAAGAAGAAAGAGCGAGAAGGCTTTATGAGGAAGAAATGAGGAGAATAGAAGAGCAAGATAGACTGGCAGAACTGAGAAAATATCAAGAAGACATACGTAGAGAGAGGGAGGAAGAAGAACACCGTAAAGCCATGAAGAAAAAGAAAAAAAAGAAGAGGACAACTGACTTAAAAGATGATTATTTTGAGGACTTTCGGGCAAAAAGAAATAACAGGCTGCTGCCAGAGAGGGACAGGACTGCTAAGCGGAAGACCATTGTTGAGTTGGGGAGGTATGGTGCAGAGTATGTCCCACCGACTAAGCGACGTAGAGGAGGAGAGGTATTTTTCCTTGACTTTCAGTTCTGGTTTATTCTCTGTAGTTTCAGGTTCATATCAGAGATGAATTGGATGGCAACTAGGCTTCTTATCGGGGTGGCCTCTATTATGACATAAAAATGGAACTAGTGTAATGGACTTTGGGTCTGTAGTCAAATGACATTAGGGGTGATACAGATTATGACTTTTCTACATTCATTTATGGTGGGGCCCATTTTGTTGGTTTGGTGCAGGTTCTCTTCTTTTATTTGTTGGGGGGGGGGGGGGGCGCGACAAGCTACTATTGTTCCACAGAATATTACTCCTTTTTCCTTGTAAAGTCCCAAACAAAGTCTTTTTTTCTACTGTTAACTATGAAACCTTTGCGATGAAGTCAATGACAGTACATTATGTATTGTTTTCGTAGGTGTGACTATTTTATAGATGGAGATACTTCGACTCGCGGCTTTCTAACTGATGAAGTTGCTGTGCTTGGCAGGTTGGCTTGGCGAACATCTTGGAGAACATTGTCGAAACCCTTAAAGAGAAACGCGACATCTCATATCTTTTCCTAAAACCCGTGTCTAAAAAGGAGGCACCTGACTATCTGAACGTAGTTAAGCACCCAATGGACCTTTCCACTATAAGGGAGAAAGTAAGACGACTGGAATACAAGGATCGAAAGGAATTCCGGCATGATGTATGGCAAATTACCTACAATGCTCACTTGTACAATGACAGGAGAAATCCTGGCATACCACCTCTGGCAGATCAACTGCTGGAGATATGTGACTATTTGTTGGATGAAAATGCTGATGGCTTAGAGGAAGCTGAAGCCAGCATTGGAGATATTTAATAATAATCATGATGCAAAATTGCCTGTTTGTAGCTTGTACGTCTTAGGGTTTATATTGATCAATTGCTGTGTAGTTACTTTCCTCGTACATGATTTTTGTACATTGCAGGCGTTGTAGGTCTCAAAGCGGAAAAATGGAATGATTTATAGCGAGACAATGCAGAACCCGCAATCCCATTCAGAAGACATTTGAGATTTTAATTCAGTATTATGTTACCCAAAAATTAAAAATAAAAATAAAAAACCACTAGCGCATGGCCAAAATGATAGGGAGGGCTATCAAACCTGCCAACAATCCAGAAAGAAAATTTTCAACACTGCAGCACTCTAAAGACCAAAAAGCAGAGATACCATCAACAAATCGTTTCCATTAGATAATGTGTTACCAGTAACAAAAGGCCAAATAATGTATTATTACATGGAACAACCACCAAGGCGTGTATGCACTTCTTTGTAGGCAAAGGGATGAACTGTCATTTATAAATTATCCATCAGACTCATTGCTACAAAATAAAATGAAAACTCGCATTAAAACAAGGCTATAATAGGCCCTAAGAACAAAACTCAATAGAAGAGTTTCAAACTATAAACAAAGAACACGACAACACCATCAGCTCTGTGAAACCAAAATGAAGAAACCAAGCCGATACACACACACTGCATTCTATCATGTGTTTTCCTGTGCGCCACAAGAAGCTTGAGCCATGTCAACCTCTTCGGCACTGCTAATCTTGGCCTTAATATAAGAGGAAGCTGCCTCTATCATCAAGCGTACTTCTTTCTTGTACTGCAGTATGTCAAACCAGAAGAGACAATATTTCAGTTTCTCCCTCCCCCTTAAGAAAGATATGGAAGTCCAAGCAAGATATGGTGTTTTAGACTCATTACCTCGTCAATTGTCCCTGCCCTGATTTTAGATTGCATTATACACCATTTCTTAAAATAAGTACCTGCGTAAGCATATCAGTGCAGAAGAAATGTTATTTTTCTGCACAAAATGTTAGCTCGGCTTCTCTCTAACCTCAAACACACTTATTGGATACAGCCATTTATAGCGAAAGAGAGTCTAAATTACTGAGCTTCTATCGCATAGGCATGCATGGTAATGGGTCAGTTGAAGTAAATATAGATGCAAATATTTTGACATGCAAACTAGCCAAATAGTAACAGGATGCCGGTGACTAGCCGGAAATTCTCTTTAGTATGGTTTTCTCTATTGCTCACTGAAGACCTACAATGTTGTGTTAACTCTTTAAGCTAGTTAGCACCAGAGGCGAACCTGCGTGCTGGACTAACAACCCCCCCTCCCCAACCAAAAAAACCTGAGATGAATATCTTTACCATTAAATTAAACTATATACATGTAATTTTATAGAGCACAGCTGGTTGGAGTGTGTATCTGCATTTTAGGGTTCTTTGTTCGACACTTCAAAAGCTCCTTTTATGTTTTGAAGTCGTGCCACTGATTGTGGGCTTTCTCCCTTGACTTTTTTCATTTTTCATTTTGTTTTCCACTTTATTTATTTATTTTTTCCTTGTTCTCTATCTCCATTATTCCTTTTGTTTATTTGTTGTAGCCCTTTTCATATTCTTTTTTAGCAGTGTACTAAGCCAAACATATAGTTTTTACTTTTTATATAAATTACAAATGAGTTCCCTTTCTTTGGGTATGTGTACATGATTTACAAGTTACAAAATGTATACAATGCAATGGGAAAAGGGGAAATTAACCAAAAATCCAGTCCAATCAAGACCTCCCTTTTAGCGATTAAGAGGATCTCATTGGCATTGATACTGTGTTTTGGGATAATATATATAAAATTTTATTTTTGTCCATAATCTACATAGCTGAAAAAGGAAAGCTTAGACTATTTTTTCCAGCTTGGATTGTAATGGACTAAAGCAAAATATCTCTCTAAACTTCCTCTGCTATGTTTTTATATAGTAGGTCCACGGTTTTTAAATATAGGGTCGATAAGAACCAGTCTCTCTATAATTTTACAATTCAGGGGTAAGACTGCTACATCAGAACCCCCATACCCCGCCTGGTGACAAGATTTTTGGGGTATTGGATTTGGATATATAGCATTTTATTTATTATTTGCCTCAATATAGTCAGCATAATTTGTTATTTTTCATATAATATTCATATACTAAATAGCATCCCCCCCCCCCCCTCATAAGTTCTATCCTAGCCTCAGCCCCAGTTAGTACTCATTCATCTTGTTAGGGTATGTACGAAAGTGTAATCCCACTCATAATGCACTTTTGTAGAGTATTCACCACCAAGGGAAGCACCTTCCTCTCAGAGAAAGGGGGGGAAAAAAAAGACAGACAAGGAATGCTTCTTTAAAGTCTTCAAGAGGGCCAGCAAGCATTCAACCTGTACTGGTTGAATTTAACTACTTAATTCAGTAGTAGATAGTATCTTAAACTACAAAATCTTTTTTTACCCAAGCAATAAATTTCAAGCAGAATTGCATAATTTTCACGGCTCATAAACTCCATGCACTTTAAAGAGAATTTCATCCAAACACACACTTACCGAAATTCTCCCTCCAACTTGTGTTACACCATCATTAACTAGACAATAATATCACAGACACATTGTATCCCCTCACCCCCACCCCCACCCCCACCCCAACCCCCAAACAAAAAAATTTCTAAAAGAAGGCATGCATAGAACTACGTTAGATCAACATACAAGTTGATAAACATTACCAACTTTTATATCTATGGTCGAAGATGACTTGGAATTAGTTTCAATACACCACCTACAGTGCACCTACAGAAGCAAGAGCATATGTCAGTACTAAGTAATCTCCACAATATGATCGTTGGAAAGTACAGCATTATTTGATACAAGTTCAATTTAACGCTGTAAGGACTCATAGATAACCACTCGTATGCTTTTTAACTCTGTTTTTATTTTGTGGTGTTGTTTTGGGGAGGGGGGGGGGTGGACACAGAAGGAAAGCTCATAACAATGGCTGAAGAGGCATACCTCAAAGTGGGAACCAAAGGGAACATCATGTACCTGTTGCACTGTCTCAAACACCTGAACAAAAATAGATGGCATAATGAGCTCTAAAAAAGTACACAACTATCACATATACAAGTAGTACGAAGAGTCGCACCAATACTGTCTTATCTGGCGAGAATACTGCATGTTGCCACTCTGTCGTTGCTGTGTATGGAGGGCACATGGGATTCTTGCACACAGAGCGGAATGTTAATTCCCTAACAAACCCATCGTATTCATCTGCGGCATGCCATTGCCCTATCTGGAGATGGGGAAAGCAATGAATGATGCACTCCAATTTTCAACATCAAAGTATATGCACTAATATGACACTTTCAAAAGCTACTCAAAGTTTACACCATGCCATAAATCCATGTCACTAACAAATAGACAGACACAAGCAGATGGAGCCAAAATGCTTATTTTTAGTCAAACCTCAAAACAAATTGGTCCTCCAGAATAGTTGTTTGGCCTGACTATGTTGAATTCTGGCCAAAAGAGCCTCTAAGAATACAGGGAAGGAAAGAAACACACTCAAATGGATAGGTATGCTCGGTTTAAACAGAAATCAAAGAATCTCATAAAGAAGCTTTCATGAACAACTAAAATTTACATTTTACACAGACTGCTTCAAGTTCGCACAGGAAAATGCTCATCTATGTCCAGACTCTAGAGAGATAAATATAATCATAACTTTCAACAAATGATTGCCCAATTTAGTTAGACTCGCAAAATTGCAAGCCCGTCTTCCATTTTGAAATTTACAGGCTGCAATTGACTGTGGCAGATTCAGAAATTCTGGATATGGGTGTCCCACTTTAATTTTCATCAAATTCTGCCAGTACCGACTCATTTTTATGGGTGTCCCTTGATAGAATTTTTCTACAAATTTAAGAATTCAGAATATCTTTAAAAAAAATTCGGCCACCACGTGCCCAGCACACCCGTGGTGCGGGGATCCACCCGTGCAATTGATACACAGCCAATCAAGCGAGTGGAAACAGCTGCTCTATGCAGCTACAAATGAAAGGTTACGTCACGGTGATGTGCCGCGGTGAGGACTACATACCAGAGTTTAGCAAAGCTGACCCGACACGATTACTGACCCAAAACCGACATGAAGTTAAGTGGGTTGGAGTATAAATTTTCAACCGGTTTAACTAAATGGGTTGACATGTTCAACCCATTTAATTAAATGGGTTAAGCAAGATTCTTGACACGAAAAGTATATTTAACCCGTTTAATTAAATGGATTAAACAAGCCAACTCACTTTCCCATTTTGTCATTTGTTTACCTTTTTATTAAACAATTAAGAACAACAACAACAACTCCCAGTGTGGGTCCCGCTTTCGCAGAGTATGGAAAGACAATTAAAAACACAACAATTAAAAAAAAAGTGAATTATGATGAATTGGGGGAGTTTTTGAGAGTAATTGTTTAATATGACATGTAAACTTAATTTTTGACGCCATTTAATTACATATTAGTTGAAAACGTTAAACGTTAAATGTTAAATGGATAATTAGGCAACTGAACTCGACTTGTTTATATTAAACGGGTTAAGCAGGTCAATCCGTTTAAAAATTACATGGGTACAGATCAAGGTTTTCCAACCCGTTTAATAAACGGTTTACGTTCAAGTCGAGCAATTCTCAACGCTACCCATTTAAGTTCGAGACGAAGACAAACCCGACCCGACCTAACTTATTACCCAGCTCTACTACAGACTACCCAGAGCCTTCTGATATGACCTATGGTCACAATATTGAATGGTCTGGCAGTTAATGCCCAGCCAATGACTACTCACATCACCAGAATTCACATATAATAACAAAGACAATACAAATGTCAGATCTCAAGGTCCTGCCAAACGGAAGATAATGATTTTTGTTTATTTGCGAGGCTGAACAAGAGGCTATTGTTTCCTCAGATTTCTAAATCAAGGATAGTGCTAAGCCGAATAAAGAAACATATCACAGGGCATTTCAATATGTACTGTTAAAAAACAATTTCCATTATTAAGCTTAACAGAGTCTGATTGGGACAAGTGAGGATAGAATTAATGAAAAGAACGATGGGAAAGAGTAAGAAATAGGAAAAAAGATATGCCTGTTTACTAGCATCTGTAATTGACAACTAATATTCTGGAAAGGCACTTACAATAAGATTAGTATCCTTCCGCTCTGTACGATACTCATTGGTAAAGGTTGAATAATCACTCAACAATAGATTAAAAAACTGCTCAGCTGTACAAGGAAAAGCATCCTGGCAGAAGATTCAATGGTTTTAATTAGTAGAAGTATCAAAATTCAAAGATAACTATCCAACGCAAGAAAACACCCCCTTGATCCATACATTATATATGCTAACTAAGACATCGTCTTTGACAAATGGTTGATTCTTATCAATCTTAGGAACATCTTCCTCAAGACTATCAGGATGCTTTGGACTCTCTCGAATGGAACTGCTATGAGCACGAAGTGCTGACAGTGCTGCTGCCTGCCCATCAAGAAGATCAAAACTGTAAATAACCCCTCTCTACTGAACAATGATAAAGTTTCAAAACTCAATACATATACATATATTCAGTTAAAACAGAAGACCATATCTCAGAAGGGAAAAGCTAAAAAGGATAACATATACCTATATATAAACAATGAATAGCAGGAAAGAAAAGGATACACAACCACAAGACGGGTGAATTAAGATTGCTCCCAAACATGCTCCTCCCAAACACATTCCAGACATTATAGATAATATTCATGATCTTGGAATCATACAGTACTTGGTCACTGGCTGGCTGAGAAAATCAATCTGAAGAATATTTCCAGCTTTGATTAAAGAGAACTAAAGCAAAATGTCCCACTAAACTACACTCCACTTTTCTTTCCACAAAGTAGTACTAGTCAATCAAAAATGTTTACTTTAGACATTGTGGGTCCAACAGAAGCACCATGTATACAACTCAGGATCACAAGCCTATCACATTCCCTCTCCCCCAACAAAGGGAAAAAGAAACGAAGGAAAAACCCCACTCCAATTTAGCCAGGACACAGAGTTTAAGCATTTAAATTTGGATTTGGAGTATCGTAAGCATTAGACAGTCTAGAAATCACATCACTTCTGCATCAAATTAATCACAATGGAAATCCGTGACACCTTTGCCTTAGATTCTGCACTCCCCTTCTCCCCAATAAAGGGTCCTTAAAACCAAGAAAAGAAAGGCCTGCTTTTTGGTGAGAGCAAAAGTAGATTGCTCCTAAGAGGGACAATATTTTTTTCAGAAGAAGCGAGTAAATTAAACTAAATCTGCTGTATACTACTCCATCTGACAGCAACACCCCCCCCCCCCCAAAAAAAAGGATTATGACATCACATGTTTATCTAGAAATCATTATGACCCTAAGATCCAACTCTTAGTACATAGTAAAAAGGGCGCCTCGGTAACTTGCTGAAGAAGCACCAACATCACAACACAACACAACACACCAGGGCAGAAAGTTAAAAGTTGGTCAAATTCAGTAGTTTTCAAATATTTCCTTCAATTACTATGTAGAATACAATAGACCTTCTATCACTAACATTCCCGCGAAAACCAATAAAGTTCTCTCAGATGGATTTCTGCTTGAATGCTGACTTCAGTATTTTGAAATACTCAAAGTGAATGGTCTTTCTCTAAATGCAGAGGGAGGGAGCTGAGGCGGCATCCATATTATATGTAAGATTCTACTTGTCGCCTCTCTACGGGCAAGGATGCTTGTAGAGGTAAGGTTGTCTACATCTAGATCTTTCCAGACCCCATGAAAACGGGACCCACACTAGGAGGTGGTGGTATTGTATTCTACTTGTCAAGGTAAGGTTGCCTACAAGCTACATTTGGGTCCCCCTAGAGGGCCTAGACCATACCAGGAGGATCTAGGAGCACTTGGGAGAGTTCAACATTTTGGAACTCCACCCTGCCACATCAACAAAAGTTCCATCTTTTGGAATTTACATTCATTTGTTCGAAAGTGATTCAAATTTTGACTCAGCGATTCTGATATTCTGTTTCCTAAATTTTAGGACCGTTAGGTTGTCAACTTTTCTTTAGGAATGAGCTTAAGAGAAGTTGCAGATTTTTTGCTAGTAGTGGAGCAACTTCCTATATTTTATGTTGTGTTAGTTTTTTTTGTTTTTTTTTTTTGGTTAGCCTATAAACATAGGCACTTATCAGTGTCTTTTCCATTATCCAGAAACAAAACACTTCCGGCAATAAATCATCAACAGCTTTATTTTTCTATTCAATTCGCATTGTTCTGCACTTGCTCTTCTTGTGTCTCTCATATTTTACTCAACAAAATTGGCATCAGAGCCATCTTTGGTTGATGTAGGGGGCTCCTAGAGCAATTCTTACAAAGGGGAATAATTGGTGTAACACGCTCTCAGAGCAATTCCTACAAGGAAAATTCTCACACAGAGAAGTATGACTACTCAATTTAACTCAATTCACATTCATTTTTTTTGATCAGGAAAAAAGAAATTATATTAACAAAAGAATGGATGCAAAGATAGCATCGTACAATTAGCTATGTACAGCCCAAGTGCATCAAATCCACAAAATCCAAGAGATCTAGAGGAGAGTTGCAAACGTTCCCTTTGTCCCAAAAATAGAGTGCCTTGATAAAATAATCTTTAAAACATTGAAGTGGCATCTCCTCATCCTCAAAGACTCTTCTATTCCTCTCACGCCAAATGCTCCAAAAAATTGCATGAGGAAATAATCTTGCAATCTTCACCTTCACTTTTCTACCAAAAGAGCCCTCCCATGCATAGAGATGTTCCAAAATAGATTTGGACATGACCCAAGAAACTCCCAGGCAACTGAAAGCTAGATCCCAAAGAGCTCTTGCAAACGGACAATGAAGCAATAAGTGTGCCACCGATTCTGCAGTAGCCTTGCATAATGGGCACCCATTCACCAAGATCTTACCCCTCTTTTGCAAATTATCAAACGTCAAAATACTGTCATGGGTAGCCTCCCAAACAAAAAAGGACACTCTAAAAGGAGCCAGAGAACTCCAAATGAGCTTCCAAGGAAAAGGCCTTCCCCGTACATGCCAAGAAGCAGAAGGCACTGAGGCAAGTCTCAAATAGTAGGAATTCACATTCATAATCTGCCTTCTCCAATTACATAAAGGTGTTTATACAATCAAGAGGCTAGGTAGTATTGTGAAATCCAAATGATAAGATATAAACTAGAATGATAAAAATATATAACCTAATATTATCCTAATAGATTAGAAAACTAAATCTTCATAAAACATCACTAAATATCCGTATTTTAGCTATCTTAAAATATGCTAAAAAATAAGCTATGAAAATAATAAAATAATACAAAAGATCTCCAATATCAAAATATTCTAATTTTCTATTATCTTTTTACCCATTCTTTACTCTCGTACTGCATCATTCTCCCCCGGTTGGAAAAAACTTGACCTTGAGTTTTGAAATAAGCACAAATTGCGAATGAGCAAGAGAATAAAGATCCAACTCACAACAATCTCCTTAAATTCGATGCCCTTCATAAATTCGATGGCCTTGGAGCTTGCAAAAGGCACTCACAACATCTCCTGGGGAATAAAATTTCACTCAAGTATAAGAATTGTCCATGGTACAGCATCTGACTATGTTTTCTATGTCCTCATAAGGAAAGAAAACTTGATACAGGGCATTCATTATAACAGGCCAGGGCTTGTTATCTATGAACACGAAAAGGGCGCGATGGTGTTTATCACACCAAGTCATGGTCGCTATAGGCCGATTTGAACCACATCAAACAAATAATCTAAAAAATGGAGCTACATCACAATACACTTCTCTGCCTCCAATTTTCTTTTTTTCCCCCCTTTTTGGTTGTCTTGTGAAATATGAGAACAGGGATCAAAAAGAAGAATTGGTGAAGAATTGGCAGCTTGAATCGAAAGGCTCTGATACCAAATTGATGTAGGATGCTCTAAGAACAATTCCTACAAAGGGGAATAATAAGCGTAAGACGCTCTAAGAGCAATTCCTACGGGGGAAATTCTCACATAGAGAAATATGACTACTCAATTTAACTCAATTCTCATTCATGATCTGACTTCTCCAATTACATAAAGGAGTTTATATAATCAAGAGGCTAACTACTATTAGGAAACCTAAATGATAAGATACAAACTAAAAAGGATAAAAATATATAACCTAATATTATCCTAATAGATTATTAAACTAAATCTTGATAAAATATCACTAAATATTCTTATTTTGGCAATCTTAAAATACGCTTAAAAATAAGCTACGAAAATAATTAAAAAAAACACAAAACATCTCCAATATCAAAATATTCTAATTTTCTGTATTTTTTTACCCATTCTTTACTCTCATACTACATCATTGGTCCTGTTGGAGATTGAGTGAAACACAGTTTGTGAGTGCTTGAGAAACAAAAGCAAGTATTTGTGAGGCAAACACAACAGATAGGAAACCATGGCCAACAACAACACCAACTCTTCAATGGAGCCCCTAATTCCCATATTTAAAGGGAAAAACTATCATCTTTGGAGTCTAAAAATGAAGATAATGTTCAAATCCCAGAAACTATGGGATTTGGTGGGGAATGGGTACACTGAGCCGGATCCGGCAATGACTCAACCCGACCAACAGCTGTGGGAGACTCACAAGAAAGATGCAAAGGATCTCTTTCTCATCCAATCATCATTAGATGACGAAATTTTTCCAAGAATTGGATCAACTAGAACATCCAATCAGGCATGGAAGATTGTGAAGCAAGAGTTTTTAGGTGACAAGAAGGTAATTAGTAAAGCTCCAGACACTTCGTTGTGAATTTGAAACTTTGGCCATGAAAGAGAGAACCTGTGCAAGAATTTCTTTCTAGAGTGTCTAGGATTGTTAGTCATATGAAGACATATGGTGGAAGTGTCGTAGTTGGTTAGCAAAGTGCTGAGAAGTCTAACAAAAGATTTTGATTATGTTGATGCTGCAATAGAAGAATCAACAGATCTCCCTAAATATGGTTTTGATGAACTAACGAGTTCTTTGCACGCTCATGAAGTGAGACATAGGAGGTCCTATGAAAAGGTTGAGGAAAAAGCCTTTGGAGTGAAACGAGAGACATTAAAAAATTCTAGTCATGGCCATGGAAAAGGTGGATTCCATGGCAGAGGCCATGGAAGAAGCCACGGAAGAGGTTGTTGCAAATGAGGCTCAAATGAGGAAAGGCAGAACAAAGTCTCATTTCACTATCAGTATTGCAGAAAACCAGGCCACAAAGCAACATATTATTGGTAAAAGAAAAAGGATGAGGCCAACAGAGCCAATTTTGTTGAGAACACAGAGGGAGTCAATAAGCTCTTTATGGTTGTTTGTTATGAAACAGAGAAGCCTAATGATGTTTGTTTTGGGGACAATGGGGTGTTCCAATCATATGTTTGGAAGAAGATCTTCATTCTTAGAACTTGATGAGTCCAAAAATTCAGAGGTGGCATTAGGGGATAACAAGAAGATTCAAGTCGAACGCAGAGATACGGTGAGCATTACAACCAGCAAAGGTAATACTAAGATTTTGCAAGCTATAATGTTTGTACCTAGTCTATCTCATAATCTGCTTAGTGCTTAGCATTGGGCAGTTAATGACTAGTGGATATTCCATTTTGTTTGATGATACACATTGTGTCATACTGTCATTAGAGATAAAACCTCTGGCCATGTCATTGCTAAAGTTCCAATGGCAAAAACTAAAATGTTTCACCTATAAGTCTCTAAGATTGAGAGGTATGCTATGGTTGCTAGTTGTGATAATGAGACTAGGTTGTGGCACTTACATTAAGGGCATCTAAATAGTAATGGACTAAAATTGTTAACCCGAAAGGAGATGATTTCTAGACTGAAACTTGATAGTCTTGATTTTTGGGAGGGATGTGTTCATGGGAAGCAAAAAAACTTTTCCTGGCTTGGAGGGCTTCTGAATGCCTTGAATTAGTGCATCTAGATTTGTGTGGGCCCATGAACACTAAATCTTTCGGAGGGAGTCAATATTTTCTGTTGATTACGGGATGATTACAGTCGTATGAGTGGGTTTATTTTTTGTAAAACAAGTTTGAAGCTTTTGACGGGTTCAAGAAATTCAAAGCTCGAGCAAAAAGACAAAGTGGTATTTTGATAAAGACACTACGAACAGATAGACGGGGAGAATTTGTCTCAACTGAGTTTTAAAGATTTTTGTGAAGAGCATGGAATTTGCAGGGAGCTTTCTGCACCTTATACACCAGAACAGAACAGTGTATCTGAAAGGAAAAAGAAGAATCAGACTGTAGTGGAGATGGCCAGAAGGCCCAGAATCATGATGCAAGCAAAAAGTCTTCCTACTTATTTTGGGCTAAAGCTGTAGCAACAGCATATACATCCTGAATCTGTCTCCTACAAGGGTTGTCCATAATCAAACATCGCATGGGGCTTGGACAGGTAGAAGGCCGATAGTGAACCACTAAAGAGTTTTTCGGTTGTAAAGATTATGCTTTGGTTAAAACTTATTCTCGGAAATTTGATGAAAAATCTGAGAAATATATTTTTGTCGGTTACTTCTCTCAATCCAAAGCATATAAACTACATAATCCTTTTAGTGGCAAGATAACCATTAGCAGAGATGTGGTTTTTGATGAAGCTACAAGCTGGGATTGGGATAAAGAAGGCCTACAACAAGGAATTCCTGTAGAAGTGCCTTCGATGGACAAACATGACCATAACGTCACCAAACAGAAACTCTTCACCGGCAGCTTCTGAGGAGCCTTCGACAAGGAACAGGAAGCCAAATCCCCAATATGCTGACTATAATACATCTTGCATATTTGCTTTGCTTGTTACTGACCCATGTCCTTTGAAGAAGCTAAGAAGGAGCAAGGATGGTGCAAAACTATGGAAGATGTCCAGAAAAATCAAACTTGGAATTTGGTAGACTTACCAGAAGGAAAGAATACAATTGGGCTCAAATGGCCAAATGGGTGTGTAGAACCAAATATCATGCAAATGGGAGCATCCAAAAACATAAGGCAAGGCTTGTTGTAAAGGGTTATTCACAACAGCAAGGTATTAATTATGAAGAAACTTTTGCTCCTGTTGCTCGCTTCGAAACTGTGAGCACTCTTTTAGCCTTGGCAACTCATCTAAATTGGCCAGTGTATCAATTTGATGTAAAATCTGCTTTTTTGAATGGTGATCTGGAAGAGGTGTATGTCTCACAACCTTTAAGGCATTGAAATTAAAGGCAAAGAAGATAAAGTCTATAGGTTGAAGAAGGCACTATGGCTTAAAACAAGCATCGTGAGCACGGTATTTCAAAATCAATTCTTATGTTCAGGAAAATGGTTTTGAAAGAAGTAATAATGAGCCCACTCTTTATATAAGGAAAGAATGTGAGAATGCTTTTTGGTGGTATGCCTTTACATTGATAACATGATTTACATGGGTTCAAATGAGTCTATTGTTGCTGAATTTAAAGCCTGTATGAAGAAAAAATTTGAGATGTCAGATCTGCGTCTATTGCATTATTTTCTTGGTCTTGAGGTGAAACAAGGAGCAGATGGGATTTTTTCTTTCACAAAGGAAATATACAGTGGATCTTCTGAAAAAATGTAATATGGGGAATTGTAAATTTGTTGCCACACCTATGAATGCCAATGAAAAGTTGTGTTGTGATGATGGTGCTTGAACAGCGAATGCTACATATTTTAGAAGTCTTGTTGGTGGCTTAAACTATCTGTCTCACACAAGGCCAGACATTGATTTCTCCGTTGGGGTTGTCTAGGTTCATGCACAATTCAAGCAAGCTTCATCGTGGAGCTGCAAGGAGAATTTTGAGATATGTTGCAGGTACAACGGAGCATGGAATTTAGTATTCAAAAGTGTCAAATTTCAGATTATGTGGCTTCACAGATAGTGACTGGGCAGCGATGATAGAAAGAGCACATCCAGTTATATGTTCAACCTTGGCTCTAGAGCAATTTCGTGGAGTTCAAAGAAGCAAGACATGGTGGCCCTGTCACGCTCTGAGGCTGAGTACATTGTAGCAACTTCGCCAGCTTGTCAAGCAATTTGGTTAAGAAAGCTTCTTGCAGATTTAAAGCAGAAACAAGCTTGTGCAACGGAGATTTTCTGCGACAATAGATCAACCATTGCTATGGCAAAGAATCCAACTTTTCACAGTAGAACCAAGCACATCGATATTCGATATCATTACATTTGAAGTCTCGTTTCTACTGGAGAGATTGTTATGGAAAATTTTGATACAATCGAGCAAGTTACAGATATTTTCACAAAGTCACTTCCACAAGCAAAGCATGAGTGCTTCATAACACAGCTTGTTTGCAATTTTGAATCAAGACGAAGTGTTGGAAAGTGATTCAAATTTTGACTCATTATTTTCTGATATTCTTTTCTCATATTCTAATATTTTATTTCTTGAATTTTAGGACTGTTAGGTTGTTACCTTTTCTTTAGGCATGAGCTTAGGACAAGTTGCAGATTTTTTGCTAGAAGTGGATCAACTTCCTAGATTTTCTCCTATGTTAGTTTTTTTTGTTAGCCTATAAATATGGACACTTATCAATGTTTTTCCCATAATCCAGAATCAAAATGCTTCCAGCAATAAATCCTCACCAGCTTTATTTTTCTATTTTTTCTATTTGCATTGTTCTGTGCTTGATCTTCTTGTTTCTCTCCTGTTTTACACAACGTCATCACTTCTCCAACCCATAGAACTTCAACTTGGATCGCCTAAGAATATATTTTTCATGTTGCCCACCACTAAACATATTTAATTACTTTTATTCCCTTTATTTTGTATCGTTATTTATGTTTATAACTTGTAATTGTTTTTTATTTTCCGAAACATTAAAATTTTGAAATTCCTAGAAAATTGAATTTTTTTAAATTCCCATAAACTGATTAAGGTTTTTTTTTTGGCTTTAAGATGTACTATACTTAATTTTTTTGGTTGCACAACTCAAAGACGATTTTTGTTATGAAATTTTTACAAACATTATGGGTTACTTATAGAAAACTTTTCAACCAAAAAAAATAAAAAACTTTTCAACCAAAAAAAATACAACCTAACTAGCCAGATTTAATCAGGCCAACACTAATAAAACCCTACAGCTGCAAAAAAAAGGCCTACAGACAGCCCAAACGTCCAAATCCAACGGGCTATTTTTGATTTATCCTTTTTTAAAGCGGACCAATACGCATCATTGCCTTCACATATCACTAATAAACGGTGTCGTTTCATCCCGGGAAACGACCCCAAAAAAACAAACATGTGACTGACCATGGATGCCAAGTGTTCCATTCCTCTCGCCACGTGCATTGGAGCCGAATTCATGGAACACGGAGCCCACAGACGGCATGCGTTCCATCGGGCGGGAGATGCTCTAAACTAAGTGGTGTTATTATATGTAGAACCTTATTTTTATAAGTAAAATTACAATGTCAGCTCCATACCTGACCAGGCAGGATCTATATTGTTGTAACATGTAGAATCCTAGCCTTGAAAAGAATTAAATACAATGTCAGCTTTATACCACTAAAGCACTAACTATCCACAAAGTGTGACGTCATAACTTCAAGTACCCCTTCTGCATACGTGTGTTACCCTTTTGGGGGCGGGGGGGGGGGGGAGGTAAGTGCCCTAACCCCACTGTAGTCTGTGGCCCTCTGACAAGGCCCACACATGAGACAGCAGGCCAGAGCTGGGGGAACACATCATTGTCTGTGGCCTGAAATGTACTCGTCAATTCCACACACTCTCCCAAAAAGAGTTGTGCCTCATGGGACTTGAACCCAAGAGGCTGAGATTGGTACGTTAAGGAAGCTAAGGTAACCATTGTGCCAAAGGCAATTCAGCTATTGGCATCACCTTCTTGGTGTCTACTTAATAAACTTGCTAACTGGTCATACAAAAATACATATATAGTTGTTGAACAAACCTGAGTAAAATAATAACATCCCGTTCCTAACAAGTAACCTGAAAGATAGCTTCCACATAGAACATCAATTTGATGGATTGACGCTTCTCTATCTAAGAAATATCATATTTTTACATGAAGCTAGGAGCTAAGAATACTGGATATCCAATCAAGGATGGAAACTAGACAGTTTGTAACATGCAAATCAATAAGAAATGCCATGATTTCAATAACAAGGGTTAATAATAACACAACACTAACCTTCTTTTCAGCTTCTAGCATTGCATGGACATTTGTAGCAGCACGCTGCAAAATTTTGAAGGTATGATTCCTATTCCAAAAAGAGGCGAACTTGTACCTTACTCTTCCTGGAAGGAACCCCAAAAAAATTGATTAAGTAATAAATGCAAGGGCCAACGCTCTTGAACCTCTGCCAAGTTGATCAAAGTGTCAGTAACCACCAAGAAGAAAACACCAGACAAGTCCAACAATCAGAAAAATGGCTCACATCACTATCAAAACCATTCCGACAAGCAGCAATTGCTTCAAAGATTAAAATAAAGTAAAATTGCTGATATTTCAAGCAAGAGGCACCGCAAGTAGCTAGTTTTGGTGCACCAATAACAGCTCTAAAAATAGACTACATACAGCCACCATAGCCTTGCTTAAAGGAAGCCAAATTCCACAAGAGGTATGACGTATGAGCAGATCCCGCCCCCCCCCCAAAAAAAAAAAATCCACATACACACATACATGGTCTCTCCCCACAGGGGTATCAGCATGATAGGCAAGAGGCATGAGGCCCCTCAATTGGGTCACCTTAGCTACAAAAACAAAAAAGAAAAAGAAAAGTACAAGGGGCAGGGTATAAGAAGAAGCAAATGGGCCTTGGATCACCAGCTCCAAAAGCTCAAATTAATCAAAGCCAAATTTAAAATATAGAAAAAAAAAATCCAAAGTTCAAAAAGGGTTCCTATGAGAAAAGTAAACCAGTGCTTCATTAGTGGCAAGCACATAATTCTGTAAGTCCCAGTGAATCAGGGTTTCAACTTTCAACAATCATTGACACATCAATTTCTCTATCCTGAAATCTTGTATTCATTTTAATCTCGTTCACTGAAGTCAAATACTTTCTTTCACTAGGGTATCAATCTTTGACTACTGGGGAAAATTCGAAATTTCAGGAAGGCAGTTGTCAACAGCAGCTTTTAGGGATGCTACATGCTAAGCGATATTTAAGCTTCTTGTGTATTTTCCAGGTGGAATAACGTAATGCAAACATGAAAATCAACCCCTCCCCCCCCCCCAAAAAAAAGAAAAAGAAAAGAACAACCATTCTTCGTAAACTTCAAAGCAATAGATCCTAAGACCTAAAGTTTATTCAACAAAGAGTCCAAAGCACTCACAACAGGACTACTCCAGTTCATCCCAAAAGATTGCACAGAATTAGAAGACCAACAAGTAGAAGCAGCAGATGCTAACTGTAAAACCACCACTTTTCACTAACCATCAGGACTTCCCAAAGGAGGTACACCAAGCCCACCAGCACCTAGCCGAAGGATGATTGTGATAGCAGGATTGATGACAGCATGCTGGCTTCTTCGAATCTATATTGGAACATTACAGAATATATGATCCTTCAATCCATGCTAGCAGTACTAGACATCGTGGTACTGGTTGTTATAATAACACATTCAAATGGAAGAACAGACCTCATCTATGTCTTCAAAAGGAATAATCACCTGTAAATTTAGCATGTACAGAAAATAAGCAACGCATGCACAGAATAAGTAAACTGCTCCCCAAGCATTTCCAGATTGTTGATGGCAAGTACAACAACATGCAATCTATACACTCATGACTAAACTCCAAAGACACTAACATTTTAAGGTAGTCTTCCATCTCTAAACATTATCTGTAATGTATGGAACTACACACATTTACCCTATATAATAATGCAACTTCAAAATTCCTCAAGCCACAAGGAATAGGTGCAGTCAGTTCTGCACAGTAAAGCAGTGTATGTAAATCCATACAAGAATGCAACGTGAAAGATCAATTCTTCTTGTGGCTACTTAATGCAACCAATGCCAACCATCCCTAAAAAAGACTGTTGAACAAAGTTCACTGTCTGAAGAGCGGAGGAGGATACAACCACTTTCTGACTTATATTATAATTCTAGAAAGTGAACTGCTGGAATATGATGTCAACAGTGTGAAAACAACACGAACCTTCATCTGCTTCGAAAATATATTTGAGTGGAAACAGATGTGCCACGCAGAAACGTACATACGACCATGATACAAAAATGACCTCTCCAATGCACAAGAATAGCTATGCTCGACAACCTGCAGTTGCTTCTCATTCAGTCATCTAAAAACTTGGATTGCCAGATTTGAAGCACAAGAAAACTTCAATAAAATCTCAGAGTAAGTCTAGCAGTTTAAATATATACTCACCCAGCTTTGAGTACACAGATATGAGATATGAATAAAGCCGCATATATTGCCAAATAAAGACAGCAGAAAAAATATGGTGAAAAATTAAAACAACAATGCTCCATCCACCAAAAAATAGATTAAAACTTTCCCAAAAATGCATATATCTTAGAAAAATCCTTTGATAAAGGCCATGTCAAACCAATTGACAAAATATCACCATTCTAGATAGTGAAGTTCTTTGGGAACAACTTAAAACAGAGGGAGAGTAGCATAAGTCTAAGAGCAAACAAACTCACCTCATCAGCAGGTAGATCAAAAATCGTTTGTAAAGGACCAGGTTTTTGATGGACCACTGTGGGCAACTGTTTGTCTTTCGGCCCTTGTTTTTCGGCAGAAATCCTCCTGCGAGCATTTGCTCCAGTATAGCCATTTGAAATCCTAAGATACATAAATTCATCAACTCACTTATCTACTTCATATAACGTTTCCACACTTTGCAAAATTCCTAATTGCATATTATAATATAAAACTTGTTTATAAGACAAATTTTTCATTATATCCAATAGTGGCCTTTGCTTATTGTCAAAATTCAGTTACAAGCACAAATGGTTTAACACAAGCTCTTCAGGCACAAAACTGAAAAGATTGTCAAAAATATGCAACCAACTTTGCATATATAGCAAAATAGTACCTTGAAGACTTTATAGAGGTCGTCTTAAATTCAAGACAAACCTGACAGATAACAAGAAGAGTAACATCAACCCAAAAGCGAGGATTCAAAGGCAAGTTCAAACTGCATTAAGATGGCCTTGAGTTAAAGATACCATTCCTGAAGGGCTGTCTAGCGTGTACCATTTTGCACCAGTTTCACCCTCCGATTCAATAGTTACTGTAACTGAACCAAGAGTTGCACTTTTCCAAACTATATCCCAATCATATAAGGTCACAGTAACCTGAACAGATGTTTAAGAAGTCAATCAGATGATTAAAAGAAAAGGAAAGGAAACCCTTCCAATATCATCATAAAAGAAGTAAACAGAAGACCCATAGCACATCAGCGAAATAAACAGCAACAATATGCATCAAGACAAAGGAAAATTGTACATTTGATCGTCCATAATAGATTTTTAGCTACTAAAACCTCCTACCACTTATATGCACTTGGCTGAACAAATGATTGGAATTTTCTGTTTTTTGGGGGAGGGGGCATTGGTTGGGGGTTTGGAGTGAGGTCAAGTAAATAACTCTCTAAGGGAACCCTGGAAACAGCAAGAAACACGCGAGAGCATCTCATTCCAAGTGAGAAAATTTGCTTTCTGCACAATTCGGGTCATTTAAGAGCTGCTGAGCAACATAGATTTTGATCCAATTCATGCAACCCCAACAAATGACCGCTAACACTTGTAAAAAAAAGGCACATTTAATACATTTTTTCTACCCAACAAAAAAGGAGAAACTTCTAATTTTGTGATCTCAGTCTCAATCAATCGTGCATTTCTCTCCCCCAAGGTGTGCCCTTAATTCGTTCCACAATTCAAAGCCGAATCCATATACTGAGAGCCCCACCACGGTGGGGTATAGGAGGGTTAGATGTAGCAGCCTCCACCAATTGTACTTTGCTCATGACAAGTCAAAATTAGTTACATGACAGCACAGCCACAGGCAGCATCTTACTCACCCTCAAAAAACTCATGGATCTAACGACCCCCCCCCCCCAAAATGTCCCACACCCTCACTCAGTCACTCTTACTCTCAGAATGTTCTCACCCCATTCAAAGAGATTCTATCGGAGCATGGGTGTACGGCATCACTCCCCCGGGGAGTTGGGAAGGGGGGGGGGGAGACTAATTACAACAACGTGGAAAACTATTAATCAACTCCACAACTTCTAGTAAAGGAGACCAAAACTCCAAAAGCTCCTGTTGTCCAAAAATATAACATCTTGATCCTCCCCAAACCCTAAACATAAATCAAGAAAACTATAAAGCTAAGCAGTTTTTTAAAAAAAAAATAAAACTAAGCAGTTTTTAGAGGAACCGCACAATAATGGTTAACGTCTTAGTCATCATAGTTAAGTAACAGGTTATAATATTGGTGCTCAAATCTCTGTAGTTTATAAGCAGCAAAGTCCCCTTAAATCATCTGGATTTCATGTTTCGATCTTTAGTAAAATCATTTTGCCTTTGTTCTTATACGTCAGGGATACTCATATCCCTCATTCCCTATCTATTTTTCAGAAAATAAACTTTTGTCATTTGGATTATTCAGGACTAGTCCCTGCGCTAATCACAGTCTCTCATAAGATGAAAAGTTTTTATTAGGTTCCACAGTGGAGGAATAGACACTACCATTTTTAAGTGCTGAACAAGAGTGAAAACTGGACAGGAAAAATGCATGATAAATCTACTTCCAAAGTGACATCTGTTCCCAAAGTGATAGTTGTTAATTGAGCAAGGACGGGGAACACAATTGGATATTTGGCGGCAGGTAATGCTACCAGGGATTTTGTGTCCCTATCCACAAGCTGCACTGCCCCAATACATAGCCATGCCACTAAAAATCCATCTCGCAAACCACCTCCCTCCCAGAAGAACACAGGGGCATCCATTTCATAAAACTTAAAGACTAAATGAAATAAATTTACTAAAACCAGATCAAATGCAACTATAGTTGATTCTAGGGAATTGTTTGCCCAATAATACGCATGAATGAGCATCTAAGCAGTTTCTCACCATTGAAAACTCACACTATCAACATAAACCAACACTTGGACAACGAAAGGGATGTTGCTACATCTCACAGACACACAGACAGTTATGTAGCAGCAGAAGGTACCTGGGTAGGAAGCTCATCAACAGAAAAGTTAAACTCCTCTCCCCACATGGGATTTCTTGAACCACGAACCATCGAACTGCAATACGGCAGAAAAGTTTGTAACACCAAAAAAAGGAATAGAAAAGAACATTACGAGAATCTTCCAATTTGTTTCCAAATACTTCATAGAACAGGCCCACAGTAGCCACACAAAAAAATCTAATAACCTGTCTCACTATTGTCAGCTAACAGTTGTCCGACACAAGTATGTTTCTAGTTGATTGGTCCATTTTATGAAAATTTTGCTCTTTTGTGCTGGAGGGGAGAAGGGTAGGGGGTCTAAATATTTTAAGTCAAAACGAAGATTCCAAATCTCAAAAGATTTTTAAAAAAAATACATAGATTACAGCCAAACACTGCAAATGATACATCCTCAAATACTGCAAATAATACATCTAACATACTCAAACGCTTGAAGTCCTGCCATGCCAGGCCAAGATGTTGAGGAGTCTGACATGCAGCCCTCTTCTTACAATTGAATGGATGGAGGTTGATTTCATTGCTACAAATCCTATGTCCAACAAAAACAAGTAGCTCAAGGAGCTGTGACCTAAACTCTCACTCAATAGCACACAAACATTGACATCATTTCGACCAAATAAGGATTCTGGGAATAGAACCTGTTAGTTCAAACTTTGGACCACATGAACTGGAGATTAACTCTAAAACCAAGGAATTCAATAGTAAAGTGTACTTTAAACAACATCTTTGAATGAATTAAACTTCCACAGGCCTCACTGTCACTGTCCTGTGCTTGAGAATTGTCAGATGCATGTCTCATTACATAGAAAATGTCAAGTGATTCCACAATCATTCCAATCACCTGAATCTTTTTTCAGTACCGCATGTAACAATTGCATAAGGATCTGATGTGCCATTCAGATTAGCACAAATAAGATTCTTTGCTGCCAACAGTCCCACCTGGAAGCCAAAACACCATGAAATTAGAAAATTAACAGTAATTAGGGAAATCTCATGTCAAAATGCACACACTGTTGTGGAACAAGGAGAGCTCAAGTGGTTAGAGAGCCTCCTTCAGCCTTGTGGACGCAATTCAATCATAATGGAGCATACACTTGGGGGTAGTTGGGCCAATGGTTAGTTCAAGTCACATTTCAGGGCTAAAATCATGGAATAGTTGTACAGGTCAAGGTCGGGTTGAATCATTTTTCTGCTCACACCACGTTTGAGTCTGTTGTTTTGTCCAAAAGATATATCCCGGAGATAGAATTTACAAAACTGCCTTTTAGTTTCAGTCAAGCCAATTCAAAGGTTGAATCTTAACCTAGTTACCTTATTTTGCACCATGTTTGGGTTATTCAGGTTGAATAACTAAATAAAGGTTACTTTTGGAAGGATTGTACCAGTTGACTGGTAAGCATTGGCCTATTATTCCCATCTCTCCATCCCTTAAGCATTTTGACTTGGGAGGCATTTGGTAGCAACAATTTTTGGGAAGAAAGAGTTGTTTGGAGGGCTTTAGCTGTTTTGACCAAGTCAAACAGCTAAATAGGTATTTGGTAAACAACTGTTTAAAATAGCTGTTTGACCCAACCACCGGTTTGACCCCAAAGAGCTTTTTGTAGAAATGACACATTTCTCCAATAGTTTAAAAAAATTACACTACATGTCATTAAATTATAGTCATAGAATATTGCTTTTATGAACTTAAACCTAGTTAGATCTTGAGGATTAACAAGAATAGGGATCTTTCGTTTATTTATTTTTTCAGGGACCAAAAAAATAAAACAATTGCATTTTCTCTTTCGGTGTTTACATTTTTTTAGCCAAGTAGTGTATTTGGTGTAGATTTTCTAATTTTGTTATTGTATTATGTTAAGCTTATTTGGTTCTTTCACCATGCACTTTTATGGTCGTTTGATATTTATACTATAGATTATTTAGCCCCCCTTCCAATTGTATAGACAATGAGCTTTCAATTGATGCAAATAAATAATAATATTTGATATTATGTTTTGTATGAACTGAATCTAATGAGATAAAGTCATTAGAAATTCATATAAATTTCAATTTCAATTCGCAATCCAAAAAAAATCTAATAAATAATAAAATAACGATATAAAATGTACAAATCATTAATAAATACAAATTGAAAAGAAATAAGGTAAACGATGAATACAAATTATATAGCATTAGTAGAAAGTAAAGTCTTATAAATGATTTTTTTGGGATCACGAATGAAGTTAATTTATACATATGACACAAAATTAATTATTTTTAAAAAGAAAATAAGATGACCAGTAATTAAAAAAACATGTTATATTAAAAAGTAATTTAGAGATAAGGATATAATTGCAATTTTACCTAACATCTTTATTACAAACAGCTAACTTTACCAAATAATGTTTCTACAAATAGCTAACTTAAACAGCTAAAACAAACAACTAATTCAAATAGCTAACAGTTGTTTGCAAATAGGGCCTTTGTACTGCTAATTTGAATGGCCCTTGCTGCCCCCCGAGGGGGGTCTATGTGCTGTTTAAATCTCTATACAACTCTGAACACTATCCGTTTTTCTTTTTTCTTTTTTTTGGGTTAAGTAAACCACGCTATGAAAAAAAAAAGTACGAAATTCTTTATCCAATAAATACCACAATTCTTTATCAAAGACCACAGTGAACACCCCCTCCCCAAAAGACAACCCCCCCACACACACACAGAAAGAGAGAGACAGAGAGACAGAGAGAGAGAGGAATCAATCTATCCGCCCCTATAGGAGTAACTTTGCAATACGTAACATCCCAAACCTAACCATGGAGAGAGCCTCACTGAAGAACATTAGCTCTTATCAGTGATGGACCTCGAAATTTTGGATCGTTGATATGCAAATTTTGAGTAGTGACTAAAGAAAATACCCCATAGGTCACATTTTGCTCTTCATATATTTATTTCGGGTGGTACATTTGGGGGTGGGGGAAACGTTTTGATCAGAAAATGATCTTAAAGTTAAATACTAAAATGTTATTACTCAAAATATGTGCTTAAAGGTTCTGTATTTGTTAATAAAACTAGTTAACATTCACAAAATTTGACATTGAAAAGCCATGACATGAAGGAAAACAAATTTGATAACTGGAGACTAGGACATAATTAATACGACACCATAAGCCCATTCTCATTACATAATTTTTTAAAAACGCCTAATGATACTTGTTGAAAGGATTACAACTACTCAATTGTGTAAAATGCATAATATAAAATAAATATTATTAATTATTAAATAATTGAAACACCAAGACGCCACGAAATTTTGTCTATCTTATAACTTTTGTAGCTTATACAATCATGATTCATGAAGTTGAGTAAAACTGACTATTAGATAAACAAGATTAGAAAGAGAGATTCTATTGAAAATGAAAATCAATCTAAGAAAAACATAAACATTTGAGAAGAAAAACATGAGAAACATCCTAAATGCTATGAACACTACTAGGTTTATGTCAGGGTAGAGAGAGAGAGAGAGAGAGAGAGAGCATGTAGTGTGCTTCGTGGGTGTCTCAAGGCTGACTCAAGGTCATCGGAGGTCTACCTGGGGTTCGCTGGACCTTGGGTCTCCGAGAGCCTCCGTCGACTCTGCTCACCGGCAGCCAGTGTATCTTCGACGAGCAGCTTCCTCGTTTTTTCTTCAGATCTACTCATATTCTACAGGTTTCTCACTTGGGTGAGGCTTTTGCAGTGGGTGCCAGCATTCTCTGTTGCCGACGGTGAGGGTTCAACCAGCGGCCCTGTGTCGGGGACCTTCCCAGTCGCAGCAGAGTGGTTTTTTTCTAGATTTGCTCATTTCCTTTTGGTTTCTACCTTTTTTGAGGTTTCCACTTCAGCAGCTAGTAGTTTCTGTTGCTGCCGGTGTGGTTTCTCAACGGAGACCTGTCGCCGGCGACTTTTCCGGTCACTGGAGATTTGCCAGAGGTTTCAAATTTTTCTTTTTTCATTTCATAAGAGGCCGTCTGAAGTGCTATAGGGCCAGGTTTGTACGTTTTTCATTCTCTGCAGTTGATGGCATGTGCTTTTACCTGGATAATAGTCCTTGTCTTTTAGTTAGCTTGCTGTGACTCATAGTATGACAGAAGGCTGCAAGAGGCTTGTGGCAATCGAAAGCAAATCCTTTGATTTAGCTATTGTAGGTACTGCAGAGGATGTCTCGAAAATTTCTGAGAATGGGAGGGGAAGGAGGACCTCATTTTTGCTGCCAAAGAATGTTGCTTTACGGTTATTGAGGGCCTGGGGCAGATTTTATAAGTCTAAATCCTCCAATTGGTGTAATCAAGTGCGTCGAGGCTCAAGTATTTTTCTTTTAGAATCTAAGAGAAATAGGGTGGGAAAATTTCTACAGTTCTGTTATAAACAAGGGCAAGAGACTGTTATAAACAAGGGCAAGAGAAAAGTTTTATTACCTTGATTTCTAAAGTTTAAATGCAACGTTTATTACCTTGATTCCCAAAGTGGCTGGTGCAGATGATATTAAGTCTTTTAGGTCCATCAGTTTGGTAGGAAGTGTATATAAGATTCTTGCCAAAGTCCTCGCTTCAAGATTGAGGAAAGTGGTTGGAAAAGTTGTGGTTCCCTCGCAGCATGCTTTTGTTCCTTCAATTTTGTATGCTGCTTTGATTGCTAATGAGTGCGTTGATTCTTATCTTAAATCTGGGATTACTGGTATCCATTGTAAGCTTGACATTGAGAAGGCTTATAATCATGTCTCTTGCAGTTTCCTCTTGGCTATTCTTGAGAAAATGGGCTTTCCAAACAAGTGGAGGAAATGGATTTCTTTTTGTATTTCCACTGTGTGCTTCTCTATCTTAGTTAATGGTGAAGCATTTGGTTTTTTCTCAAGCTCAAGAGGCCTAAGGCAAGGTGACCCGTTGTCGCCTTTATTGTTCATTTTGGTTATGGAGACTCTCAGTAGATTGGTGATTAAAGCAGGTGAGGAAGGTTTCTTGAATGGCTTTCATATTAGTAATCCTCATTCTGAGGGTTTGGTGATATCCCATTTGCTCTTTGCCGACGATACCCTTGTTTTTTGCACGCCGGACGAGAGTAATTTGGGCTACTTAAAGTGCATCCTTCTCCTCTCCAAAAGTGTACTCATTCCGGTTGGCGATGTGCCTAATGTTCATGTGTTGGCCTGGTTCTTTGGGTGTGGAGTTGATCATATGCCCTCTTCATACCTTGGTCTTCCTCTTGGTGCTCCTTATAAGAGCATAGCGATTTGGAATCTAGTTCTTGAGAGGCTTCATAAGAGATTGGCAGGCTGGAAGTCAAAGCTTTTGTCAGGGGGGTAGATTGACTCTTTTGAGAAGCACTTTCTGTAGTCTGCCCATCTACTTCATGTCTTTATTCACCATCGCAGCTAGCATTGCTAGTCGGTTAGAGAAAATCATGAGAGATTTTCTTTGGAATTCCAACGAAAATGGTAAAGGCCTCCACTGGGTCAATTGTAATGAGGTATGCCGTCCTAAAAAGCAGAGAAGACTTGGCATAAGACCTCTTCATGTTATGAATGAAGCGTTAAAGACCAAATGGTTGTGGATGTTTGCAAAAGAGGATAATACTATGTGGAAAAGTGTGATCAAGGCAAAATATGGGATAGACGAGTTGGGTTGGTGGAGTAAAAAGAGTCCTTATCCTCAAGGGGTTGGTTCTTGAAAATCTATCTTAGCAGGTTTTGAGCGTTTCAAATCATTAGTGCATTTTGAGGTGAGGGATGGCTTAATGGTGTTATTTTGTCACGATGTTTGGTGTGGGGAACGTCCATTAAAAAATCTTTTTTCCGATCTTTTTAGGATGGCTCGTCTGAAGTATGCCACGGTTAAAGAAGTTGTTTCTTGGAATGGTTACGTTAGCCATTGGGATTTGATTTTTGTAACGAGTCTTAATGATTGGGAAGAGGATAGTATTTGTAATTTGTTAGCCGTTCTTGCTGGCAAAAATGTTCTGTCCCAAGGTAATGATAAGATTGTGTGGCCACGAAACTTTAAGGGTTCCTTGAGTGTCAAGAGTTTTTGTTTCACACAAGTTGAAGCCTTGGACAGTTGTGATTTTCCTGCCAAATCCATTTGGAAGTCTAAAGCTCCCACAAAAGTGTGTTTCTTCGCTTGGGCAGCCACCTTAGGCAAGATTCCTACGGACGACATGCTTAAGAGAAGAAATTTTAGAGGTCCAAGTAGATGCTCCATGTGTTTGGAGGAGGAAGAAACTGTTGATCTTCTTCTTGTACATTGTCGGTGAGTTTCTTCGCTTTGGGATTTATTTCTCTCGCTTATGGGGATTAGTTGGGTCCAACCTTCTAACGTGAGAGATGTGGTGGTGGCTTGGAGGAGCAGGATGAAGAAGAGTTGGGTCCTTGGAGTTTGGAACATGATTCCTTTGGCTATCTGGTGGGCTACATGGAAGGAGAGAAATCGTCGTATTTTTGAGGACAAAATCTTGTCATTTCAAGATTTCAAGCTCTATTTTTTGAGGTTGTTGTATAGTTGGAGTGTGGGGCTTAGTGGTAACAAAGAGTTAAATTTTTTGGCTTTTATCGATTGCATAATGGATGAGAGCTTAAGGGCATAATATTTTTATATTGCCCCTTTTGTACATGGGTGACATCCCCTTGGTGTCCTTTTAATATACATCTTTGATTACTTACCAAAAAAATAATAATAATAAACAAGGGCAAGAGAACTTTTGTTATTTTCCCAACAAGCTAGAATGAGAGGGATTGGGCAAAAATCTTTGATGCTCTTACTAAGATAGTTAATCTTGCTTTCTTAGGCGCATCGGGAGCACTGAGGAGGCCCCTACACCAAGTGACACTGGCAGATGGTGTTGTGCCTCCACCTCTGCCTCCTCCTCCACCTCCGGGTTGTTGTCCAAAGTATAGTTTTACTGGTGAACCAGAATATTTCCTTCGTTCAGTCCACATGTTGCTACAACTACGCTTGCGAGGAATGTTAATGAAGCCGTTGAAGAGCTTTCGTTATCCAAGCATCTGCAGGGACAGTGGGACAGAGGAAAGCAAAGGGTCGTTACAGAGCTTGGTATGATAGCATCTAGTTCGGTGAGCACTCAAGTTTACTCCCGACGCCAACAATTTCGGGAATAGAAGGAATAGGGTGCGTGAGAGTAATGGGTCAAGCAATGAGTGCAGGGTCTCTGTATGTGCAAATTGGCCTCCAGACACATTGCTTGTGCGTGATACAAGTTCTCCGTCATCAAATGAGGCTAAATCTTTTGATCCTGCTCTGTATAAAGGTAAAATTTGTGGGCATGCTTCTAGCAACACCTTTGTTTCTTTGGCAAGGGATGCTACAGTCTCTCACTAAGTCCACTGGGGTTCTCTGGTTTTGGATATTCATCCTATATCAAATTCTTTGAATCTTTCTAACGAGATGGCTCCATTATCCTCTATGAGCTTGCCTTGGTTCTTTGAGGAGAAGGACCAATCCCCCTCCTTAGTGGTTAATGCCCCGTCTTCTTTGTTCTCTATGGGTAATCAGTCATCACTTTCAGCACATAATTGGGGATTGAATTTATCTGGTGGTGCTCCTTGTGATTTACCTCGGGAAGTGCTTCGTGATGCAATTGCAATGAGTGAGCTCTCACAATAATGCTCCTGCTTCCAGGTTCTGGGACACAACTCAAGAGAGCTTGCTGAGCATGAGTGGCCGTTGATACCAATGGGTATTTGCCCAGGAGTTGATGATTCGGTAGCGCCGCTCGTCGTTGATTACTCTTGTTTTCACGGCCCTAGCAATTCCTATTCGGTGGAAGATGTTTGGGATGGCGAGAATGTTAATTTTGGTAATGTTTCCAAGTGGGTGGCCTCCAAACTTAAAAGCATTGCTGCCTGTATTGGGGTGGCCTTCTTTGGTTATAAGCATGAGGTGATTCATCTTCTATCTAGAATCGAGAGTAGCAATGTTACACCCAAGCCAACTGTGCACAGAACACCGCCATCGACCAGGAGCAAAAGGAGCAAAGGGAGCTTCGGAGACTTGAGTTTGGAGTTAACCATGATAGGTCGTGTACTTCTACTAGTGGGTTGATGGTGCCTTATGTTTAGGTTTATCTCTTGGAATATGAGACGCTTTAATGATTGTGACAAAAGGGTTTTGCTTAAAAAAAATTTGAGGGATTGGAATTGTGATCTCATTTGTCTTCAAGAGACAAAACTTGAAGAGGTTGAGCTTTCTCATATTCGTAGCATTTGGGGAAACCAACCTGTTGGGTTCGCGGTTCTCAAAGCGATAGGTTCAGCTGGAGGAATTTTAGTATTGTGGAATAAAAATTCTTTCCAATTGATGTCTTCATATTGTGGTGAATTTTCGATCACATGCATTTTGCAATTGGTTAATGGCAGCATCTCTTGGGCCTTTACTGGTGTTTATAGCCCGCATGTTAGAGTTGACAAACTAAGGATGTGGGACGAACCGCAACGTATTTGAGAAGGTTGGTCTGGCCCTTGGTGCATAGGGGGGATTTTAATGAAAGTTTTCATTCTCAAGAAACAAGCACAGGCGTTTGTCCTTCTAATGCAATGGTGGAGTTTCAGGATTTCATCAATTACTCAGCCTTGATGGATCTTCCCTTGAAGGGGGGAGACTTTACTTCGTCCAGGAGTAGAGATGAATCGGTATGTTCAAGGTTAGACCGCTTTCTTATGTTGGCAGACTGAGACGAGCTTTTTCAAAGAGGCTACCCAGTCCTAGTTCGGATCACTTTCCTATTTGTCTTGAGACGACGAGGCTAGAAAGGGGTAGGACTCCTTTCAAGTTTGAGAATATGCGGTTAGAATTTGAGGAATTCTCAGATCTTATCAAAGAGTGGTGGGGAGAGGCTCAAGTTGATAGTTTTGCTAGTTATATTGTTGCAAACAAGCTTAAGTTTGTCAAAAAGAAACTTAAGAAGTGGAACAGAGATGTGTTTGAAGACATCAAGACTTAAAAGTATAATCTTCTCTTTACTGATGATACAATAATTTTTTGTAACAATGATTGTGAGCAGATGGTGAACCTACGTTGTATTCTTATTTGGTTTGAGGCAGTGTCTAGTCTACAAGTTAACGTATCAAAAAGCGCTATTTTCCCGGTGGATAATATCCAATTGCTAGCGGGTGTGTTAGGATGCACCGTGGATTCTTTTCCTACCTACTATCTTGGTCTCCCTCTTGGAGCAAAAATCAAAGATAAATCCATCTGGGAGCCAGTTGTGGAAAGATTTGAGAAAAAACTCTCTGGATGGAGAGTTAATTACCTTTCTAAGGGTGGCACACTCACTCTCATCCGAAGCGTTCTTTCTAGCATTTCCACTTACTTCCTATCTCTTTTTCCGATACCGGTGTCACTGGCTACCAAGTTGAAAGCCATTCAAAGGAAATTCCTTTGGGGCTCTTTCGGTGGTGATTTCAAGTATCATTTAGTGAGATGGAAAATGAGATGGAATATCATTAAGCTTTCCATGTTAGGAGGGTTGGGGGTTAGAGACCTGAAGATCTTTAATGAGGCTTTGCTTGGTAAACGGCTACGGAGATTCATGAATGAGAAGACCAACCTTTGGAGAAGGATGATTTGTGCTAAGTATGGTAAGGGCGGGCTTGGGTGGTTTCCTTCTAGATGTAATGGTCCTTATGGAGTAAGCCTTTGGAGGTTTATTTGTAAAGGATGGGATAGATTTATTCCTCATCTTTCTTTTAAGGTGGCGCTGGTTCTACCTTTTTTTTTTTGCATGACCGTTGGTGTGAAGGTGCTCCTTTGTGGGACCTTTTCCCTTCTCTTTATGCTCTCGCAGAGAATAAAGAAGCTACTGTGGCTGCATATTGTGACCATGTATCTGGGTCGTGCATTTGGTCACCTATTTTTATTCGTGATGCCTTAGTGAATGACGCCTCCCTTGTAAGCTTACTCAGTAAGCTTACTTGATTCAATCAGATATCGCTTCAATGTTTTAAAGATTATTTCATCAAGTCTCTCTATTTTTGGGACAAAGGGAACTTTTGTTACTCTTCTCTTGATCTTTTAGATTTTGTAGATAGTGTGCATATGGGATGTGTATAGCCTTTTGTAGGATGCTAGCTTTGCATCCACCCTTTTGTTAACGAAATATATTTATTCTTTTTCTTATCAAAAAGACTCAAAAGTATAATCTTTTGGGAATTATAAATTCTCTCGATGTGAACGAAGAGACTTCTAGCCTTATTAGTGTTGAAATTCAGCAAAGAAGAGATGCAAAAGAGGATTTGGCTAAAATTATTTTGATGGAGGAAATCTCTTGGAGACAAAAGTCGAGGGCTTTATGGCTTAAGGCAAACAATCGTAACACCAAATTCTTCCATAGGGTAGCTAATATGCTTAGGAAGTTTAACTCTATGTCTTTTGTGGTGGTGGATGGGATTCAATATGATGCTCTCCCAGATATGAAGTTTGCAATCTACAACTTCTACAAATCTCTTTGCTCCGGGTCAGAACCGTGGAGACCTAAAGTTGATAGTTTGCCTTTGCCCTTCTTATGAGACTTTGATAAGGCGTTTATTGAGATGCCTTCCAGTGAAGACGAAGTTACTAAAGCCCTTCTAAATTGCTGTGGGAATAAGGCACCCAAACCTAACGGTATGACTATGGCATTCCTTCAAGGCAATTGGGACACTGTCAGTGGAGAGGTGATGAGAATGTTTACCGAGTTTTTCTCTTCAAGAAGATTTGTGGCCAGCCTCAATGCCACTTTTATTGGTCTTATTCCTAAGAAAGCAAATGCTGAAAATATTAGAGACTTTCGGCCAATCAGCTTGGTTGGATGCATTTATAAGTTGCTTTCCAAGGTTTTAGCCCGAAGGTTAAGAAGCATCATTAGGAATCTTATTTCAGAGAACCAAAATGCCTTTGTTGGAGGCTGTCAGATCATTGATGCAGCGCTTATAGCAAATGAGCTTATTGATTCTAGGGTTAAGACGAGAAAGCCGGGAGTCGTTCGGGAGTCGTTTGTAAGTTGGACACTGAGAAAGCTTACGATCATGTGAACTGGGTTTGTTGTATGTCCTGAAGAGAATGGGCTTGGGGGAAAAGTGGATTAGATGCATCCACCATTGCATATCCTCTACATCCTTTGCAGTTCTTGCCAATGGTTCTCCAATGGAGTTCTTTTCGGCTTCTAGAGGCTTCATCAGGGAGACCCTTTATCTTTTGTTTCTGCAGGTCATGACAGTATTTACAAGGATGATTGATTCGGCATCTAGTACAGGGCTTATACATGGGTTTAAAGTGGGCCGCTCGAGTATGACAACTATGAGTGTCTCTCATCTTCTTTTTGTGGACGACTTTGTGAAAATGATTGTGAGCAGATGCTGAACCTTTGTTGTGTGCTTACTTGGTTTCAGGCAATTTCGAGTCCCAGGGTTAACTTGGCAAAGATCTCTATCCTGCCCATTGGACATATGGATAATATTCAACTGCTTGCAGGTGTTTTAGGTTGCAATGTTGATGCCTTTCTGTCTACTTACCCAGATCTCCCTCGCTGCTAAATTTAAGGAGAGAGCCATTTGGGACCTAATTATCGAGAAATTTGAGAAAAGACTTTCTGGATGGAAGTCTATGTACCTTTCAAAAGGGGGGAGATTAACTCTCATCAAGAGTGTTCTCTCAAGTATCCCGACTTACTTCCTCTCTCTCTTTCCCTTACCTTCTTCAGTGGCCAATAAATTAGAAGCAATCGAGAGAAATTTCCTTTGGGTTTCTTTTGGGAGTGACTTCAAGTTTCATCTTGTGAGATGGAACACTGTGAAGCAACTACTATATTTAGGAGGGTTAGGTATAATGGACTTACGACTCGTTAACGAGGCCCTTCTTGGTAAGTGGCTATGGAGATTTATGAATGAAAAGGGCAATCTGTGGAGGAAGATAGTTACCATCAAATATGGGGATGATGGATTCGGATGGTTTCCCTCTATTGCGAAAGGCTCTTATGGGTATAGTCTTTGGAGATATATCTCCAAAGGTTGGGGGAGATTCTTTCCACATTGTTCCTTTGAGGTAGGAGATGGTTCTTCAATCTTTTTTTGGCATGATCGCTGGTGCGGCGAGATTCCTTTGAAAGACCTGTTACCTAGCCTTTATGATTTGGCGGTGGACAAAAATGCATACGTTGCTGATTATCGGGAGCAGGTTTCTAGTAACAATATTTGGGCACCTATTTTTATTCGAGATGAATTCATTGATGATGATTCCTTGGTTAGCTTTTTTAATAAGCTTAATCAGGTTAAAGTAGGAGAATCTTCAATTAATAGGGTGAGGTGGGATTTAATCACTCAGTGGTGCTTCATTGTTAGATCTTTTATTTGAAGCTTCTTGATGGGAAGTTTTCACCACTGGAGGTTCATTCTAAAAAAGGTTTCCCTTCCAAGCTCATACAGAAGTCTTTAACCCCCTTAAAGGTTTCTTTCTTTGTATGGGAAGCTACACATGGGAGCATACTAATGTGTGACAACTTACAAAAAAGGGGCAAAATTTTGGTGAATAGATGCTTCATGTGTAAAAGGGACTTTCCATCTACGGATCATTTATTGCTCCATTGTCAGTTTGCGAGCGTACTTTGGAATCTAGCTTTCAGTTGCTTGGGCATTTCTTGGGTTGCTCCTG
This sequence comes from Selenicereus undatus, assembly GCA_017589665.1. Lineage (NCBI taxonomy): Eukaryota > Viridiplantae > Streptophyta > Magnoliopsida > Caryophyllales > Cactaceae > Selenicereus > Selenicereus undatus. The sequence goes on along the minus strand of JACYFF010031958.1, from coordinate 21,310,483 downwards.
ATTCTATTAGGAACCATCTTTTGGCTTGGGAGGGTTTCTGTTGTAGGAAAGTTAAGAAGAAGAAGAAGGAGGAAGTCATGGTCCTACCTCATGTCCTGTTTTCGAGTATTTGGAGAGAGAGAAACAGAAGAGTTTTTGAAAGAATAGAAACCCCTCTTCAACGTTTGAAAGAGAATTTCATCAAGATTCTCTACTTTTGGAAGAATGGAAAGTTTAGCTCTTCCTCTATTGATCTGGCTGATTATGTAGATAGTTTATACTTAGGTTGTATATAGCCTTTTGTGTGATGCTCAATATCCAACTGAGCTTCTGATCTTTCTATATGAATATATTACCTTTTCCTTATCCACAAAAAAAAAAAAATGAACACTACTAGGCAAAACAAATGTCAAATGAAAGGGAAACATTTTATCACTCAAGTTTTGAACCAAAGTAAATTGGAAAGTAAAAGTTCATAAAACAGAGATGTTTGCCAAACCAATTGCCGACCAATTATACCGGGTCCTTTCATCTTCTTCACTACTTAACATTATGATTTCATCAATATGTATGTCTCTTCTTTTTTGTTTCATTGCGGTCCCAAATTCCCAATGCTCCACAGTGGTACATGGTAAATCTTACAGTGGCTCAGTGGCTCAGTATAACTGACTGTAGAAAGATAAGGATAAAATCATTGGGCCTGAGATTTCATCAATGGCGAAGCAGATAATTGCCCAATGTTGGCATAACACCTAGAAATTTTCACTTAGCTTCCCACATGATTTTATACACTCAAGGCAGTTTCTCAGAACTCAATCCACTGACAAGTTGGACATTAATCAGAGAATAAAGATAATAACAGTAGCAAATAGCAGCATGGTCTAGGGGGGAAATAAAGTCATAAACATCAATCAACCAAAATGCAACCCAGAAAGGGAATTAGAGAAAACACATTCAAGAAAATACACACAAAGTAGGAGAGACGAGCACTAGGAGGAAGGGCGAAAGAAAAGACAGAACAAATTTTAAAAAAAAAAAATTATGCATGACGTAAACTTACATCCCCCCCCAGGGGGCCGGCCTTCTTCTCCCCTAACCCCCAAAAAATGCTCCTTCACTCTCAGCAAATTACAAGTTGAGTGACGAACTAAACAAACAATGATAATAAACAAAAATGCCCAAAACAATAAAAAAGGCACCAATTGTCCTCCTTCAAAACATGAAAAGGCAGGGTCTTCCTGACATGGCCACTAATAGCAATCCTCAGAAAACTCCAAACATGAAAATGCCCAAAAACAAACGTATAAAAAACCTGGGCCACGAGGACAGTTGTTTTACACCGTAGACCTCAATTCATTAGAGCTTTCTCTTCGAGATGAGACTACAAACAACAAACAGACTTGTTTGAAGATTTGCTCCACATAAGAATATCAACAAGTCTGCACAACTTTCCACCATGGCAATACATCATGATGTATACCACTGGAGACAACTTTTTTTTTTTTGATAGGAAAAGGTAATATATTAATATAAATATAGGAAGCTCAGTTGCACAGAGAGCAATGTGAGCAATGTACAAAAGGCTATTTACAACCTAAATACAAACTATCCACACAGTCTGCCAAGTCAATAAAGGAAGAGCTAAACTTCCCATTCTTCCAAAAGTAGAGAATTTTGATGAAATTCTCTTTCAACCGCTGAAGAGGAGGTTCTACGTTATCAAAAACTCTTCTATTTCTCTCTCTCCAAATATTCCAAAAGATAACTAGAGGTAGGACCATGACGTCCTCCTTCTTCTTCTTCTTAACTTTCCTACCGAATGAGCCTTCCCAAGCCAAAAGATGATTCCTAATAGAATCAGGAGCAACCCAGGACATTCCCAAACAACTGAAAGCTAGACCCCAAAGAATGCTTGCAACCTAACAGTGGAGCAATAAATGATCCGAAGATTCCCAGGCCCTTTTACACATGAAGCATCTATTCGCCAAAACTTTCCCCCTCTTTTGTAAGTTGTCACACGTTAGAATGTTCCCATGTGTAGCTTCCCATACAAAGAACGAAACCTTCAAGGGGGCTAAGGACTTCCAAATGAGATTGCAAGGAAAGCCTTTCTCATATATACCACTGGAGACAACTTACCTTATGAACATGTGGCACCCTCCTAGCAGCACAACATGTACTACTGCTAAAGCAAATAGAATAGTTCCATGCTTGTGCGTGTAAAATAAGCAAAGAGCTGCATAATTAATATACCTTGATCATGTACGTGGAGATAGTTTGAGTATCATATTTCAGCTGGCCAATCTACAAAACAATTGCAGAACTGCATGTCACAAAAGTGGAATTACTCCAACAATATCAAACAAGCATAAGACAGAAGGCATGCCAATTAACAAATTGCTCAATTACCAAGAATCCTTTTGACAACATATACCATATAAGGCAAAATCCAAGCAAGAAAGAGATCCAAACACAAATATTAATTTCAATAACAATAATAATAAACACCGAATTTTATGTAAACAAATTGAGACAACCACCCAATTCCTGCAAAACAGTACCCAATAAAACAAAATTTCAACAATACAAGTGACAGGAAGAACATTGAGCATTTAAAACATAGTTAAAGTTAAAACCAGCACCACTATCAATGCTATAGCAAAACAACTCCAATATACAAATTGCAATATAAGACCTAATGCACTAATTCAATAATGACGAAATGAGCCTCACTCTCTCTCTCTCTCTCTCTCTCTCTCTCTCTGCGTATTTTTCTGCGCGCGCATATATATTTACACGCGCAGGACCGAACACACACAGAGGGAGGGAGAGAGAGGAGGAAACACAAGTGTATATGTACACACACACACATATGTATGTATGTATGTATGCATGTATATGTATATGTATATATGTGCATATATACGTGTGTGTGTGTGTGTGCGTGTGTATACACAAACACATACACGTACACATACACATACACATATATATATATATATATATATATATATATATATATATATATATATATATATACATACATACATACATACA
>JACYFF010031958.1:21258600-21292447 GCA_017589665.1 Selenicereus undatus | reverse complement strand
TTATGATAAGTTGTCGGCACTGATCAAAGCACCAATCAGCACTCATCAGCACTTAATAGTATTTCTTACTCACAATTTCAGCCCTGATCACCACTAGTCAAGCACTCATCAGCAATAAATTACTCATAATATGCTAAAAAGCAAGGATTCAAAATGCTGTTTCGGTCGCGATTTCGGTTTCAGTATCGGTACGGCAAAATCGCTCAAGTAGAGCAATCGTGTTCCATATAACGGCTATCGCGGTATGAAAGTTCGCCAAACTCCAAAACCTTTCCAATACGGCCGTTTCGTCGTAGTTCGGCCACATTTTGAATCCATGCTAAAAAGAACATGCCCTAGGATGTGAAGGTACCCTCAACCTACCTCCACTTCAATGAAATGCACTTCACATAAAGCAGCTCTGACAATGTTGTTAGCTACAGTGATGATGAGTGATTTTCCCAACCATCTCACGAGATCCCTCAGCCAAATTCTGACCCAAACGTATCCCTTGAAAACGAGCAAAAATTAACCGATACGCACTATAAACTATGCTCCAACTCCAGCCCTCGAAATCAAATTCAAAAAATGCATACATTAGAACAGCATATGGAAACACACAGCCAGAAAAGCAAGAAACAAAATCACAGCGCACATCACAAACTTAGAATTTTGAGAAAGTAATTCTCTTCTTTATTTTCCACCATTCATCAATGTAATTTTTTCTAAATTGAGAACAATGAAATACAGCGCTGAACAAAATCCTAAAAAAATGTAAACTTACGGGATAGGGCGCCAAAAAGGTGCCAAAAGAAGGTAGATACCACAAGTTCAAACAGTGGATTGGTCACATGTCCTGATTGAATTTTTACAGAAACGTCTTTTGTTCCACCAGGCATCTTGCTTTCAGATTTGTAATTTTTCCTAACTAAGTTTGCAAACACAACCCCCCCCCCCCAAAAAAAAAAACCGAGAATGACCATAAGCCATTAAAGAGCTTGCTATCAAATATGCATGATGCCAAAACGAAGCAAATTTTCCTACATATTGCATTGCAAACAATTAAAAAAATTCAATCAAACTGATTAAGAACTCAATAAGGCCAGTGAAATCACTAATAGAATGATAATCAGTCATATAGGTGCAGAGTTGCAATCAAACAGATATTGCGTCACAACAACGCACATGTTTGATATGCCCACAAATTGCAGTTAAACCAGAAAAACAACCAAATAACCAATCAAATTAGTCAATCAAGAACTCAAAAAAGCCAGTAAAATGGCAAATAACGATGATCATCAACCAACTACGTAGTGTCAATCAAAGACATATATAACGTCATAACAAACGCAGATATTCCCACTTATTGCGTCCAGAACATAAACACAACCAATCAAACTAATCAAGAACTCCAAAATCAAGCAGAAAAGAAATAATAGTACCTTTTCTCCCTCATGAGCAACCACAGACGCTACACTACTCCCTAACAAATTAGACTCGCATCGAGCATCCCCAAAAGTGAAGTACCAGTATGCAATGATCACGAACACAGCGGAAGCAAAAGTGACTTCGATCTCCCACCAAGAAGGCAGCAGCGAATCAAGCGCCGCCTCGATCACCCTCGCCGGAACTAGCATCGGGAAGTAGAGAGAGACACACATACGGAGACACCAAAAGTACCAAATTGAAGTAAAATTAGGGTTGAGAGTGATCGAATTCTAGGGTTTTGACGAAGAAAGTCCACGGAGGAGAAGAAGACCAGACAAGCATTTTAGAGAGAGAAATACAGGCTGAAGAGAGCAAGAGCGACAACAGAGGTGGGTGGACGTTGGAGGGAGAAATGTGAAACTAGAGATAGCGACGTTCAATTTTATTTTTATTATTATACGATTTCACTAAACTATTATTTTTAAGTTTATGAAAATGCCGTGGGGTTTTAATATTTTTTGTTTAATTTTATTCAATCTCTTCATCGGTATAATAAATTATTTGTGAATCGTTAATATTTAAGTTAGGTTGGAATTATACAATATATTTAAAAGTGACTTCTAATCAAGCTATATTATCTTGTATTAAACTCATTGTAATAGGTGAAAGATAATGTTGTCTAGATTGATAATGATTTAATAACTTTGTCTTAAACTTTTTGGTGTCAGATCAAAATATCTTAAAAAATTCTAAGCCTGATTTACTATATAATATTTTAAGTTAAGCAAATTAAAATCTTTGTCTTGCAAGATAATCACATTCTCAGTTTAATCTAGAGTTAGACTGTAGTTTATTCTTCGGATAACTCACATCTTTAATTTTATACGTATCTCTTTTATTATTTTCTTCACGTAGATAATATGTCCTATGTCTTCTTATTCAATCATGTGCTTATGGGATTTTCAAAAGTTAGCAAATTTCAACGTGTATGACTTATTTAGTTATTTATATGCAACTTACAAGTGATTCAAAAGAATCATACTCAGTCAGTGTTAAGAGTTTAGTAGACAAGGCTAATTTACTTGGTAGGGTAATTTATTTAGTTGGCTTATTTTAATTAGTAGGTAGGCTAATTTCCATTGGTATGTTAATTTTCATTGGTAGACTCTTATACCATTAACGCACAGGGTTTGGCAACTTTTTTGTAGAAAAAGGTTTAAAACTCTTTGATGAGAGAATATAATTGAACAAAGAATAAATAAAACTGTTTAAATTTTTAAGAAATGGTACTCCCAAAGCAATAAATCAAACTATCAACTAATAAAAACAAGAATTTATACCTTCTTTTTTCTTAGAGTCTCTCCTATAGATATATAGTTCTTCAGCCTACCGCCACACCCTTCCTCTTCAAGGGCCTTACTAGATTTACTTCGACTTACAAACTATTTCTCTCATCTCAAGAACTTTGAAAATAAAGAACTGGATTCGAGATTTCTGAAGATAGTTTTATTATTACTTTGTTTCCCAAAATGGGAAATTAGAACATGATGGAGAACAAAATGCATTTTGAGTGATATATTCTTCGCTCAAATTGCATCTGCTTTCTCTCTTCTTGAGTCACATATTTATAATGTCTAGATAGGGCTTACATTATTGTTACAACTCCAGTGTCATACAATAATTGCTTTATAGATAAGATAATAATATCTAGATAGTACACTATCAGTCATTATCATAGAGATTTCTAGTGATAAGGTTTGGAGACAAGAATCATAAGATAGTACAATAAGTGAAAAATTTTGAGATTTCTAAAAGATAAGATAAGGATGCTAGTTGTCGGCAAGATCTCAACCTTACATCTATCTTGCTATTGGTAAAACCTGAGTCATTCTTAATAAAGCTTGCTTTTCTTCATCTTTTTTGACGAGTTCTGCGAATTTATTTTTAACAGCTGCAGATCCTTGAAAGTTGTTTGGCTCTAGCTGATATAGAAATTTTAGGAGTTCGCCATCGTAGCTTCCTTCAGTCATTCCTTCTTTAGTTATGATGATATAATCAGCTCCTCTTAGTAGACATTTTAGTCCCGAAGCGTGTAGTCGGTCTCCTTGACATTTAACTGCCAGAGCTCTACTAGTTCTTCTGTAATTGATCCATGATTCATTAAATCGAAAAGGATCAAATTTGTTGGCAGCTTCAATATTTAGTTGAAATTGTTCGGACACATATCCAACTTGAATAATGCTTATTCTGGGGATAATACGAGTTTCCTCGTCCTTGTTTGGAGGAATTGTATGAAACTTTACAAAGATAGATCCTTGTTTTAAAGTTTTAAGGGCCTGGATTATTTCAAAAGGGAAAGATGATAGTTCTGTATGTTTGGGATTAGGTTATACTAAATCTAGATATCCAAATTCATAAAATTGATAAATTGTTTCTGGTTTGGCGCCTATACAGGCTGTCAGTCTTGCAAACAAAGATTTGTCTCCACTATAGAAAATTTGTGGAGCTTCATGAAGTTTCTAGTAAACAAGTTGAGTTGTCCTATAATATCCTACAATAAAGAAGTCACAGATATCAAAAGGAACAAACTTTTTAGTTTGAGTGGTTGGGTTTATAGTCCTTGTTTATAATAATTTTGCTTTAGTTCTAGCATTTCCTTATTCTTTTCAAGAAATGGAGAGTTTGAACTAGGCTCAGTAAGTGTTGTAGTAGTAGTTTGCATAGCTGATAAAGTCATTGGCTGTGCAAAGCTAGTAGTAATCATAGGTGATGTAGTTGAGGAAGTCGGTTTTAGAGCACTAATAGTTTTTAGAAGTTCTGCAATGATAGCTCTTCCTTGCTCAAGATCCTTCCTCATATCACTGATGATTTCGGTAGTTCCTTTGGAAAGTTCGTCAATTGCAGTTCGAATGTTGGCAACAATATCTTGTACTCCAGTTTCAAGATGCTCTAGATTCACAGTGACTATTTCCAAATATTCATTGAAGTCGATCGTGATGTCTTCAAGTTCTTTAAGCTTTTCTGGAGTCATCATTGTTGAGATATTCAGCTTCTCTTGTTAAATAATCTGCAAGAAAACTATGGTTTCCTAAAACATGCTCATAAATAGCGTTGAATTGAGATAGAAAAGTTTGTCATCTATGGAGTTTTCGCATATGCGGTCCATTATCTAAAACTTGCTTAACAAAAGTAGTTGCCACTTTGTTAACAACTAAAATCTTAAAAGGTTTAGGTAAAAGAAATAGTCTCCATTTTTTAATTCCTCGAATTTTTGCTAATTTTTTTTTCCATGGTATTATAATTGTCTTCAGTTTGTGAAAAAGTTCTACCAAGATATCCACATATTTCATTAAGGTCATTTTTTAATACTGTTGACCAGACTTTATCAGATGCATCGGTTTGCATTATCAAATTATCCTCTGGTTCGAGTCATATTAATCGTGGTAAATTTTTGCATTCTTCTTTAAGATTTTTAACTATTTGAGTATGATAATCACTCCATCCTTTTGTATTATTCTTCCTTAACAAACTTTGTAAATCTACTTTGTAAATCTTTCTTTTTCTTTGTTAAGTCAGAAATGTAGGCACTAGCATAATTAAATAATTCTAAAAATCATTGAATTTGCTTCTTAGTTCTTAATTCATCAGGGTATTCCATTATTTTTCTTGCAATATGATTTTGTAGAAAAATACCATTAGATCTCAATTCAAATCCTAAGAATTCAATTTTTTCTTATTCTCTAGTAGCCTTTTTTTTTCACTTAGACATAGTCCTTCTTTTCTATCAGTTTCTGCAAATTGTTGTAGTGGCCTCGATGTTCTTCTAGTGTTGTAGAACTTATTAATATATCACCAATATAAACAACGAGATAAGAGTTAAGATGTTTAAAGGCATTATCCATTTGCCTTTGAAAGATTCTATGAGCATTTTGTAAGTCCAAATGGCATAACTATCCATTTATAGAATCCTTGAGGTATACTAAAACCCGTATATTTGATACTATCTTCTTCCATTTTAATTTGCCAAAATCCTTATTTACAGTCAAATTTTGAGAAGTATTTCTTATTTTTCAATAAGATTAATTAAGATTTCTTTATTAGCTAAGAAATAATTATTTGTTTTTGTAAATTGGTTAAGTTTTTTTATAATTTATAGTCATTCTAGCTTTATTTCTTCTTTTTTCAGCTTCATTCATGACCATAAAGGCTGGTGAAGAATAGTTTCCTTTTGATGGACATATTAATCCTTTTTCTAATAACTCTTTGATTTGTATAGAGAATTCTTTTATATCTTTAGGCGTGAAGAGCATTGGTTTTTCTTTGATATAAACTTCTTGAGTAAATTCTGTTTTAGCTCTGGGATGTTCAAGTTTCCAAAATTGCAAAGGATTGTCAGAATAGATCTGCTTTAGTTCATTAATTAAATCTTCTTTTTTGATTATGTTAACTTGAAAGGTGGGTTTTTGTAATTGCAGTCATATAGAAAGTTCAATTTGTTCATATCCATGTCCACCACGCTTTGTGCGTACTCTGTAAGGGTGTTTTAAGGTATGTCTTTTTAATGTGTATCCGCATTTTGTAGTGAGATAGACAGTATAGAGAGTTCAGGTAAATTTAGCAAACTGCTTAAGAAAATGATTTCTTAGCAGAATATCATATCCTGAGCTATATTGTAAGACTAGAGAAATATTAAGAATTTTATTTTCAAGTATAATAGAGACATTGCTTTGGACTAATTGTAAAGAGGTGGTAATAGAATGAACTGCTTTAATTTTAATTCTTTTATCAGATCGAAGTTTTTCCCATTTAGGGATTAAAAAAATCTTGAAATAAAGGTTATCTCAGATCCAGTATCTATCAAGGCAGTAGTCGTTACATCAATTTCTTTAACTGTTGTATCAATGTAAGAGAGAATGGGAAATTGTAATTGTGCATATTCTGTCAAGAATAATAGTATTTTGTTAATCAACTAAAATGATTTGAGTAGGTTTTATATCATAAGTAGTGAAATGATCTAGAAAATTCTTTCCTAGTAAAATATGATAGTATTCATTATTGATAAACTGATCAACATAACATTCATACTCTAGAAGAATAGAATTAGGGGTTTTCATCATTATTTTAAATTTCTGATTAAGAATAGATTTTCTTCCATCATAAGTAACAAAGTTATATTAAGATACAGTGATTACTGGAATGGGTAAAGGTATACAATGACATTGTGATGCTCCAGTATCAATTAAGACTTTATTTTCTATCCATGTTTGGCCATTCTAACTTCACTTTATAAGTTGAATTACTAGAATTTGTTCTAATACTTTTAGGCTGGAATCTACTTCTTGGTAAAGGTGGTTGATTAATAATTTTCATTCCTTTTTCTATATATGAGAGTCGTGGTGCTTTATAACTACTAGAAGCTTCTTCTTCTACTACTAATTGAAAGGCAGTTAATGTAGGTAATCTTGCTTCTTGCATAGGATGTGGAATAACGGTGTTAACTGTTGAAAAGATAGGATCTGTTGTTATTTTTCCGGTTTGTTTTTATTTCTTTTATCGGAAAATTAGTATTAGAGAAAATATATAATCCTCGATAATAGAATGATAATGCATCATTTTCTTGTTGTAATCCTATATTAGTTAAAAGTTTAAATTGTAAATTGAGAGTATCTTCTATATTTTTACTTCTTAAAGTGAATGAGTAATTAGGATGACATTCGAAGATTAATTTCTTATAAATAAGGTTACCTTGTAGAGTTCCTAAATGACTATTTTGTATATTTGTAAATCTTTCATCATGAAGTGATAAAATGACGGGTGAGTTAATACCTTCTTTAAAACATGCTTTTACTGCAATTTGTATTCCTTATAGATGAACATAGTTAATTAAGTCTCGATCTCTTGCTGGAATTTCATCTAGAAATTTTCCAATTATGTCCTGAGTCATTAATCTTAGTCTTATATCTCCTTGTAAGTGTTGAACATTAATAGGTTTTTCAATTGTATATAATTTAAAATATCATATTAACTTTCTTGTTAAGAAATCATCCATTTTCTTTATGAAGCTTCTTGGATCTTTTAGAGATAAATCGGTTGCTATTATTTTTGAATATACTTTTTGATTAAAGATAATTACTCCTATATAGTTTTCATTATTTTCTTGTTCTTGTTGTTGTATTGTATCTATTTCTTCAGTATTTATTTTCTGTATCTGAATAACTTTCTGTTTCAGATTTTTTTGTTTCTTCTTCTGAACTAATAGATTCATAGCAACTAGTGATTACATCATATTCCGTAGAGTTTACGAGACAAAGTTTTTCTTCTATTTATTCAAATTCTTCAGAAAATAATTTTACTATATTAGCTTTTCTTTTATAACAGTTTATAGATTCATATCCAATTTCTCCACAGTTTCAACATTGACATGTTGTAGCTTTTTATTTTTTTTTATAGTATCTATTTTCCTAACTAAAATCTTCTTGAGATATTTTCTCATGTCTAAAATGCTTACTACTTTTTTGGTGGCTTATTAACAGATTTTTCGGTTTTTGTTTTATCAGTTTTTGTTTTCTTTGATTTTAAATTCTTCCTTTTAGAAAATTGTTTCTTTGGTTTCCTTTTAGGATTAGTTTTCTTGATTTCTTTCTTAGGGTTTCTGTTTTGTTTAGGTATATGATTGGGATAGTTTTCACACCCATATTGTCCTTGTTCTTTAATATCTTCACAACATAAAGTAACTTCTTTCATGTGTCTTCTTTGATTCTCTTGTAGGCAAAGACGAATTATTTCTCGAGTTATTATCGTTTGAGCAGTCGCTGCGGATCTAAAGATTGTGGGTTGCCTAGCAATTTCTTCAAATTTTTCAGAGAAATGTTTATTCCATAGATTAGGAAATTTATTTAACAGTAATTGCATATAGGTTTCTTGATTTTCTGTAAAATCATAAAGTTCATAATGATATTTATCAAATTCACAAAAGAAACTCCTAAAGTTGCACAAGTTACAAATTCTTAGATTTGTTAAGTTATATGCTGCTTCTCTTCTTCTTTCAATTCTTGCATTGTCTTGATTTTCTACATATTCATATCGTTCAAACTGTCCAATAAGATATTTTACCATAGATCATACTCCTTCTTCTATACTAATTACTAAGTTTCGTTTTACATCTAATTCTATTAAGTTTCTTGTACCAAGGGAGATTCCATTAAACCGGTTAGCTACTATTCCATGAAATGAATTAATAATTAAGTTGTAGATAGCATTTACGTCTCTATCATCGCTAGCATAAATTGGTTCATATATTAGATTTAATATCATTGCTGCTTTCCACATATCTAAATCTTTTCTTTTATCTGTTATGCAATCTATATTTAGAAAATATCCAAAATATGGTACTGGTTCTTGAATTAAAGGGTTTTTTGGTTTAAATTCTTCATTAATCATTGGCTTTCATTTGTTATTGTAGTCATATCTTCGACCTTTAGCTTTTGGTTTATGGGTTTCTTTTGAATGGAAAGGATTTGAGCTTTCTCCTTGTTCGTAATAGGGATTGTTGCTTCCAACACTACCAGTTGGCACTCCTGATTGCATATTTACTTGCTTTACCATTTCAAATATTTGTAGATATTCAAATTCTTTTGTAGTTCTTCAATAGATTTATTATATTATCCCACTATGAAGTTTCTTCTTGCTTATTTTCAATAATTTGTTGAGATGTTTCTTCATTTATCTTTAAAAGTCTTTCTTGATATCTTCTAATGTATTTTTCATCATCACTTTTGGAAGTAATTTTTTCTAGGAATTTAATTTCTAATGGTTTATATTCTTTCTTTTGCTTAGGCTTTAAAATTCCTTCAAAATTTAAATTCATAAGCTGCATTTGTATTATAAGTTGTTTAATTATTTTATTTATTTCTTTTATTTCAGTTTTTACTTCTTTAAGTTTTGCTTCAATTTGAGGATAGGCTGAACCTCTTAATCTATGAAGAAGAAAGGAGAACTTATCTTGAATTTATAGAGAATTTTGACTTAGATAATGACAATAAGCTAGACCAATTTGATACAGAATATTAGTTTAACGATGAAGACTAAATAATGAGTTTTCCTCAAATCGAAACAAAACTTAAAGAAGTAAAAACTGAAATAAAAGAAATAAATAAAACAATTAAACAACTTGTAATACAAATGCAGCTTATGAATTTAAATTTTGAAAGAATTTTAAAACCTAAGCAAAAGAAAGAACATAAACCATTAGAAATTAAATTCCTAGAAAAAATTACTCCCAAAAGTGATGATGAAAAATATATTAGAAGATATCAAGAAAGACTTTTAAAGATAAATGAAGAAATATCTCAACAAATTATTGAAAATAAGCAAGAAGAAACTTCACAATGGGATTATATAATAAATCTATTGAAGAACTATTATAATGGGATAATATAATAAATCTATTAAAATTAAAGCAATCCATCTTATTACCACGTCTGTATAATTAGTCCAAAGTAATATCTCTATTATACTTGAAAATAAAATTCTTAATATTTCTCTAGTCTGACAATATAACTTAGGATATGATATTCTGCTAGGAAATAATTTTCTTAAGCAGTTTGCTAAATTTACACAAACTCTCTATATTGTCTATTTCACTTCAAAATGTGGACACACACTAAAAATACATACCTCAAAACACCCTTACAGAGTACCCGCAAAGCGTAGTGGACATGGATATGAACAAATTGAACTTTCTATATAACTACAATTACAAAAACACACCTTTCAAGTTAACATAATAAAAAAAGAAGATTTAATTAATGAACTAAAGCGGATCTATTCTGACAACCCTTTGCAGTTTTGAAAACTTGAACATCCCAGAGCTAAAATAGAATTTACTCAAGGATTTTATATCAAAGAAAAGCCAATGCTCTGCACCCCTAAAGATATAAAAGAATTTTGTATACAAATCAAAAGTTATTAGAAAAAGGATTAATATGTCCATCAAAAGGAAACTATTCTTCACCAGCCTTTATGGTCATGAACGAAGCTGAAAAAAGAAGAAATAAAGGTAGAATGGTTATAAATTATAAAAAACTTAACCAATTTACAATAACAGATAATTATTTCTTAGCTAATAAAGAAGTCTTAATTAATCTTGTAAAAAATAAAAAATACTTCTCAAAATTTTACTGTAAATAAGGATTTTGGCAAATTAAAATGGAAGAAGATAATACCAAATATACAGATTTCAGTACACCTCAAAGATTATATAAATGGATAGTTATGTCATTTGAACTTAAAAATGCACCTAGAATCTTTCAAAGACAAATGGATAATGTCTTTAAACATCTTAACTCTTTTCTCGTTGTTTATGTTGATGATATATTAATAAGTTTTTAAACATTAGAAGAACTTTGAGACCATCTACTACAATTTGCAAAAACTACTATAAAAGAAGGAATATGTCTAAGTGAAAAAAAGGCTACTATAGAACAAGAAAAAAATGAATTCTTAGGATTCGAATTAGGATCTAGTGGTATTTCTCTACAAAATCATATTTCAAGAAAAATAGTGGAATACCCTAATGAATTAAGAACTAAGAAGCAAATTCAAGGATTTCTAGGATTGCTTAATTATGCTAGTGCTTACAATTCTGACTTAGCAAAGAAAAAGAAAGATTTACAAAGTTTGTTAAGAAAGAATAATACAAAAGGATAGAATGACTATCATACTCAAATAGTTAAAAATCTTAAATAAGAATGCAAAAATTTACCACGATTAAAATGACCCAAACTAGAGGATAATTTGATAATGCAAACCGATGCATCTGATAAAGTCTGGTCCGCAATATTAAAGAATGACCTTAATGAAATATGCGTATATCATAGCGGAACTTTTTCACAAACTGAAGAAAATTATAACACTATGGAAAAAAAAATTTATCCATAATTTGAGGAATTAAAAAATGGGAGTGTTGCTTTTATCTAAACCTTTTAAGTTTTTAACTGATAACAAAGCGACAACTACTTTTGTTAAACAAGTTTTAGATAATGGACGACATATGCGAAAACTCCATAGATGGCAAACTTTTCTATCTCAACTTAACGCTGTTTATGAGCATGTTTCAGGAAACCATAACTTTCTTGCAGATTATTTAACAAGAGAAGCTAAATATCTCAACAATGACGACTCCAGAAAAACTTAAAGAACTTGAAGACATCACAATTGACTTCAATGAATATTTGGAAATAGTCACTGTGAATCTAGAGCATCTTAAAACTGAAGTACAAGATATTGTTGCCAACATTCGAATTGAAATTGACGAAATTTCCAAAGGAACTATCGAAATCATCGGTGATATGAGGAAGGATCTTGAGCAAAAAAGAACTGTCATTGCAGAACTTCTAAAAACTATTAGCGCTCTGAAACCATCTTCCTCAACTACATCACCTATGATAACTACTAGCTCTGCGAAGCCATTGATTGTGCCAGCTATGCAAACTACTATTACAACACTTACTGAACCGAGTTCAAACTCTTCATTTCTCGAAAAGGAGAAGGAAATGTTAGAACTAAAGGCAAAACTACTATAAAAAAGGACTATAAAGCCAACCACTCAAACTAAAAAGTTTGTTCCTTTTGATATTTGTGAGCCTTTTATTGCTGGATATTCCAGAACAATTAAACTTGTTTACTGAAAACTTCATGAAGCTCCACAAATTTTCTATAGTGTAGATAAATCTTTGTTTGCAAGACGTACAACCTGTATAGGCGCCAAACCAAAAATAATTTATCAGTTTTATGAATTTGGATATCTAGATTTAGCATATCCCAATCCCGAACTCATAGAACTATCATCGTTCCTTTTGAAATAATCTAGGTCCTTAAAACTTTTAAACAAGGATCTTTCTTTGTAAAATTTCATACAATTCCTCCAGAGAAGGACGAGGAAACTGGTATTATCTACCCCAAAATAAGCATTATTCAAGTTGGATATGTGTCAGAACAATTTCAACTAAACATTGAAGCTGCCAACCAATTTGATCTTTTTTGATTTAATGAATCATGGATCAATTATAGAACAACTAGTGGAGCCCTGGTAGTTAAATGTCAAGGAGACCGACTACATGCTTCCGGGACTAAAATGTCTACTAAGATGAGCTGATTATATCGTCATAACTAAAGAAGGAATGACTGAAGAAAGCTATGATGACGAACTCCTGAAATTTCTAGATCAGCTAGAGCCAGACAACTTTCAAGAATCTGCAGATATTAAAAATAAATTCACAGAAATCGTCAAAAAAGATGAAGAAAAGCAAGCTTTACTAAGAATGACTTAGATTTTGCCAACAGCAAGACATAAGTAAGGCTGAGATCTTGCCCACAACTAGCATCCTTATCTTATCTTTTAGAAATCTCAAAATTTGTCACTTATTGTACTATCTTATGATTCTTGTCTCCAAACCTTATCACTAGAAATCTCTATGATAATGACTTATAGTGTACTATCTAGATATTATTATCTTATCTATAAAGCAATTATTGTATGACGCTGGAGCTGTAGCAATAATGTAAGCCCTATCTAGACATTATAAATATGTGACTCAAGAAGAGAGAAGCGAGAGGCAATTTGAACGAAGAATATATCACTCAAAAGGCATTATGTTCTCCATCATGTTCTAATTTCCCTTTTTGGGAAACCAAGTAATAACAAAACTATCTTCAGAAATCTCCAATCTATACCTTTATTCTTTCAAAGTTCTTGAGATGAGAGAAATAGTTTGTAAGTCGAAGTAAGTCTAGTAAGGCCCGTAAAGAGGAAGGGCGTGGCGGCAAGCTGAAGAACGATATATCTTTAGGAGAGACTCTAAGAAGGAAGAAGGCATAATTCTTGATTTCGTTTGTTGATAGTTTGATTTATTACTTTGAGAGTACCATTTCTTAAAAATTTAAACAATTTTATCTATTTTTTGTTCAATTATGTTCTCTCATCAAAGAGTTTTAAACATTTTTCTACAAAAAGTTGCCAAAACCCCGTGTGTTAATGGTATTAGAGCCTGCCAAAGGAAATTAGCCTACAATGAAAATTAGCCTACCCACTAATTAAAATTAGCCAACTAACTAAATTAACCTGCCAAGTTAAATTAGTTTTGTCTACTAAACTCTTAACACTAATTGAGTCTGATTCTTTTGAATTACTTGCAAGTTGCATATAAATAACTAGATAAAGCATACACATTGAAATTTGCTAACTCTTGAAAACCCCACAACCACATGATTGAATAAGAAGACAAATGAATAAGTTAATCCCATATATTATCTACTTGAAGAAAAAAAAAAGATACGTATAAAATTAAAGATATAAGTTATCCAAAGAATAAACTACAGTCTAACTCCAGATTAAACTGAGAAGGTGATTATCTTGTAGGACAAAGTTTCAATTTCCTTAACTTAAAATATCATACAGTAAATCAGGCTTGGGTTTTTTTAAGATCTTTTAATCTAACACCAAGAAGTTTAAGGCAAAAGTTATTAAATAATTATAAATCTAGACAACATTATCTTTCACATATTACAATGAGTTTAATACAAGATAATATAGCTTTATTAGAACTCACCTTTGAATATATTGTATGGTTCCAACCTAACTTGAATATTAACAATTCGCAAATAACTTATTACACCGACAAAGAGAGCGAATAAAATTAAACGAAAAATATGAAAAACCCAAGGGCATTTTCATAAACTTAAAAAGGATAGTTTAGTAAAATCGCATAATAAAAACAAAATTGAATGTCACTATCTCGACCCGTTTGACACCCCTATGTAAAACTGGAAGAGAGAGAGAGAGAGAGAGAGAGAGGAGAGAGAGCGTGTGGACTTGGAGAGAGTCGCCAGTCCAACCGCGTACGGAAGGTATGCCCGGTTGAGATAAATATAATCCGCGCTGCTAAATCAGCAGGAATTGTCTAGTATTGGAGTAGCATGGGTGTTCTATCCAAACCCGTGAGGTACGGGTTTGATTCATAGTGAAAGCAAAATCTGTTTTTTCTAATTATTATTCTTTTCGCCCTAAAAATCATTTAAGCGCCTTTCAAAAAAAAATTCATTAATGTTAAATTAATTAATATTCTTTATTTAAACATCATTTACTTTATTTCTTTTCACCTTAAAAATTGTTTAGGCTCCTTTTTAAAAAATTAAAAATAAGGCTATTTAATTATTTTTTATTTAGACATCATTTATTTTCTTTAATTTATTCTATCCAACTAAGTTTTGTGATTTTTCTTACTTGTGATTTATTTTATTAAGATTACATTTAATTTTTCAATAACTTCATATATTCCAATGAGATTAAAAAACAAACATATAATTTAAAATGTATTATATTACTTTTTTATCATAACACATAAGATGATAAATATAAAGTTTTGCTCACTAAAGATATACTATAGCTCACCAAACGTCACAACGCAGCTCACTAAAAAAACCATACATCAAATATGAAAAAGAATGTGTATGCGCTCACTTAAATTGTATGTTATATTGTTTACTCGCTATTTTTGATAATTAAAATGTGTGTGTGTATAATTAAAATGCATTACATCACTTTTATATCATAACACATTGAACGATATATATAAAGTATTGCTCATTAAACATATACTATAGCTCACCAAAAGTCACAATGCAACTCACTAAAAAAAAAAAACCCATACATCAAATATGAAAAAGAATGTGTATGTGCTCACTTAAATTGTATATTATATTTTTTACTCGCTCTTTTTGATTAGGAATAGTTAGTATTGCTCATTGAATCATATTGATAATTGAATATATGTTATAACTCATTAAATATATATCACAGCTTACTAAATAAATATCATAGCTCACTAAAAGAATTACTAAGAGTATAAGTGATTGAAACTTTTCAAGTATGTCATTCTTGTATAATTAAAGACTCTTATATTTGAGTTAATCAAAAGATATACCAAAACAAATTGGAATATAAATATAAAGTATTGCTCACTAAATATATACTATGGCTCACCAAAAGTCATAATGCAGCTCACTAAAAAAACCATACACCAAATATGAAAAAGAAAGTATATGTGCTCACTTAAATGGTGTATTATATTGTTTACTCACTCATTTTGATTATGAATAGTTAGTATTGCTCCTTGAATCATATTGATCACGAATATATTTTATAACTCACTAAATATATATCACAACTCACTAAATAAATATCGTAACTCACTAAAAGAAATAGTAAGAGTATAAGTGATTGAAACTTTTCAAGTGTATCACTCTTGTAATATAAAGAATCTTATATTTGAGTTAATCAAAAGATATATCATAACACATTGGAAGATAAATATAAAGTATTGCTCAACTAACATGTACAATAGCTCACCAACAGTCACAATGCAACTCACTAAAAAATCTGTACGTCAAATATGATACATCATTAAACATATATTATATCTCACCAAAAGATATAGTACTACTCCTAAACAAATATCGTATCCTATAATATAGACTATAATGTGTATTTGCTTATTAAAAATGTGTAAATGCACTAAGAAAGAAAAATAAAAATAAGAAAGAGGAGTGAAATGGAAACGTAATTATCTCAAAAAGGGGAAAGTAGTTAATAGTAAAAATAATAAAAATGAAACTTTTTAAATATCAAAAGAGAAAGTAAAATAAAAAAGAGGAATGAAATGAAAAATAAATTATCTCACAAGAAGGGAAACTAATCATCTTTAACAGAAGAGAAAGTAATTTATGATCCCCCAAAAAAGAAGCCAGTCCTTACTCCTAGATCAAGTTTGGAACCTGCATAAACTAGTTTATACCCCCCTTTGCCTTGCCAATCCACCACTTGCATACTTAGTTGATAATTATTGCAATAATTATGATGTAAATGTGCATTGGGAGTCTAGGCGTACAGCTGGCTTTGTCCACCCGGGTGGATGATGTAGCGTCTAGGAGAGAGCGACGCGAAAAATCTGGCAGTTTTAAGGGCAGTAATAGTTAATTGGACAATCCTACCCTCGAGAATTTGGTGTAATGCTAGGTGGGGTGTGAAGGGTACGCGAGGCAATAGGGGGAATGTGGACGGTGGTCTAGTAAAACTGCAGAGAAAGTATGGTGAGACATTAATTAGTGTAACGTCAGAGAGTTGGGTGTGCCGACTATGCACAATGTTGTGATGGATTTGGTGCACAAGCAGTTAAGCACAAAATGTTTCGGTCAAGGCAAGGATCTTAATGGTTCGTCTAACATTATTCCATTAAAGACGCCCCAACTAAAAAAAAAGCAAAAACTGAGGGAGTCTTTTTGGGAGAGGAGAAAAGAACAAATTTAACAAGTTACACTTCTTCAATTCGAATGTTACAAACAAATTCAACTATAATAAGGAGGAAAGGATATCAAACACATGTATTGTATTTGTTTATGAATTTTTTTTATTGACATTATAAGTATTTTGCGGATAATTTTTAGTTATTTTTTACTGAAGTACAAGGCCATATTCAGTAAAATTGGTAATCTAATTAGCTGATAACTGTTTGAATAGCAGATATATGTCATATTTTGGTTTCAACTAAGAGCTATTTCTCTAGCGGATGGAAGAAATTGTGTTCGGTTAAATTAATTGTTGATTTAGCTCGTGAATATAAAATGAAAAAAAAGTGCATAGCTATCATATTTTGTTGTTGTTATTATTATTGATGTTGTACACAAACTAGTAATATTTTAATATTGAAACATTAAATATAAAATCGCATTAAGTGTTCAATATAGTTTGATGAAGATTACCTTCATCCTTCAAGCAACATAATAATTGTTTGAGGGTTTTATAGTAAAAGTATATGATTTTTGACTAATGAAATTAGTTAGTTGCTTTAAAAAAAATCATATGAAAATGTAGTGCAGTGAGAATTAGAATTATAAGCCTGTGGCAAATAGAGCATTCTTTGAAACCATAAAGAATACAACAACGGACTAACTCGTATGAGAAGATATGAAAATAAAATTTTAATATTATTGTTCAAAAAACTTCAGTATTATTATATAAACTAGTATTCTATACACACGGGATGAACAAAAATCTCATGAGTTTTGAAGTAATTGCCATGAGTTTTTAATTGAAAAAGTAGCGTTCTGCAAGCAGTGCTATGCAGGGACTACTTCATTTTTTTTATTATACTAATCAAAGATATATATATATATATATATATATATATATATAACTAAATAGCAGACATCATATCAATCGTATATTTATGTTTTATCAAAATTAATTCATAAAATATTGATCCTATAAAAATACAAAAGTATGAAATTAGGGTTTTCCCTTAAGTAATTTAGAATTCTGTCCTAAACTATTAAGACTTATTTGGTCGCTTGTGATAGGTTATGGAGATTTTATGTTAATTTATTCATGGAGATCACATTCGAATAATTTCTCCAAAAAAATATTTCCTCCTATTTTTGCATATCGCAAGGAAATAGCAATTTGTTAACATCTTTCTTTGGTCTCATTATTTATTTCCTACTGGTTACCAATTTCTTCTATTTTTATCAACCACAAATGATATTGTTGTCTTAGTTATTAATATTATTAGTTCTATTATTTAATTGTATAGGGCTTTTACCTTGAAAAAAATATTTTTTGTATTCCTATTATAATTTAATTGTATACGTGGTTGCACTGTCATCTGTGCAAACCTAATCAATAATAACTGCTAAATGGGGGTTAATTGTCAAATCCACATGTGCTCCAATCAAAATGCACCACATCAACACAAAAACAAGGAGTGACATATAGCAAGGAGGCTTCGAGTTTTCCAATGTGTGTGTATGCACACACAGTCTCTCGAAAACTCAAAGGTGTTTGCCATGCGTCACATCCACTTTTTTATGCTAACGTCTTTCTCCCACCTCTCTCTCCCTATATATGCATATATGTATGCGTGCCTATATATACATACATATATATATACATATGTATGTATGTATGTATGTTTGTTTATATATATATATATATATATATACATACTAGCGGGAACATGATCGATAAAAACACTATAAAAACACTGCTTTTGTATTAAATACTTATAAACATACAATTGTAACAGAAATGAGATAATTGTAAATTGTAAAACTTACACAAGATTTGTAGAGAAAAGAAAGCTTAGAACACTTGTAGAAATAGCAGAGAAAGCTTCAAGGAAAGGCTTTTTAAAACTCTTTCAAACTCTGCCTTCTTCCTTGAACGAACTCCTTCTTATAGAGATGAGAAAGGAGCCTTCATCCTTGTTGATTTGTACGAAGATGCCTTGGAGATAAGCATCTGCAACTTTTGTCAAATCTTTGTCGGCCATGTGAAGAAAAGATGCATTCTTATCTTCATACTGTTTTGGCTTTTGTGAGTGGGGGAACTATTCTCTTTTAGTGGTGTCACTGTAGAGAAATGGTAGTTTTTGTCTGAAACCTGCAAAAGAAAAGATTCGTTAGTACGAATGGCCTTTACTTTTGCCAAGAGCCAAATGACTCTTGCAGGCTCTTTTGTTTGTGACCTTAACTTTTGCCAAAGGTTCAATGACCTTTGCAGGTCTATTAATTTACATGTCATATGGATCTTGTGAATCCTGATACATATCATGTTTTTTGTTATTGGATGCCGTAGAACTGACTTCGTCATCCGACTCATTTGCTTTGTCAAGGATTTTTTGAAGAAAGATTTTTCTCATATCTGGATCATCCTTGAGAAACTCCAGAACGTCCTTTTCCTTTTGTGACAGACCTTTGTTCTTCTTTTTTGAAGATGAAGATGGACTCTTTCTTCTTCTGTGGAGTAGAGGGTCCATGGGCTTCAACAGTATGAAGATTGTGCAGAGTAAACTTTTTTGTCTTTGTGCGACAGTAATATTCAACATTCTCGCTACCGCATAGTTTTGTTTTGAACTCATTCCACCATTTACATTTGTAAACTCGAACTAGAGATAAGAGGAATGGATTCATCATGTAATCCTGAAGCCGGTATTCCCAGCTAAAGATCCAGGCTACATTGAAAACTCGGTAAAATTGTAATTCCTTTGTATAGGGTTCAAGAGCAGTCATGTTCTTTTCCCAAAATGACCATCCACCATGGGCTTCACTAGGTAACACAGCTAGGCTACAGCCAAACCATGTCCACCATTAGTAAAGCCAGATGGGAAATTGTGTAGGACAGCTATCATGAAAATTGAAAAACCAGGAATGAATCTCTGGTTGATATAGAAATGCTCAAAACCAAGCCATTCTATAGTCATTATAATCAAACATTTGTGGTACGAAAGGAATGGAAAGCATCTTTTCTTCAAAGGGATTCTTCCATTGGTTTGAACTCTGAACTTGTTTGATGAAGCATTTGGAGAACAAGATATGATTTGTATTGGTTTTGTCATAAGTATGAGTAATGTCCACATACTGAGTATCCACAAGGATTAACTCATAAAATTGCTGGGTTTTGCTAGAGTTGTCAGTGGCATAATGCTTGTTTCTATAGACTTTTTGTACAAGAGGTTTAACACCTCATGAGAAGGGAGTGATTTGAATGTGGTCAAGAATAAATGTTCAAAATGTCTATCAACATAAGCATTGTCCGTGGAGGATTTTGAGGGGGCTTTGGTTATGGCTGTTTTGTAAGGTAATGGTGGAAAATTGGTTAGAGGTTGGAATTGATTTTGTAGTGGTATTTTTGTGGGAACAATTTGTTGATAATCTTCAGCACGACGGATGCCTTTGCCTTTGTCTTTACGAGGAGCTTTATTTCCACTCATTTTGTCTCCTGCAAAATGAATTTTGTGTCACTCTTTCCTTGCGAAAATTCTCTTGTAAGAAAATCAGGTAAAGAGTTACAATCGCCTTTGATAAATTCAACATCAAAATCGAATGTAGAAAGAATTGCTTGTCATCTAGCAAATATTTGTTTTGAAACCAAATTTTTGACGTCTTTGAGCAAAATCTCTTTTGCTGATTTGCAATCAATTCTAATGAGAAATTTTTTGAAATATAAATCATCTTGAAATTTGATCACACATAGCACAATGGATAAAATTTCCTTTTTGATAGTAGAGTAATTTTGTTGTGCACTGATCCACAGACCAGAATGATATCTAACCAATTGTTCTTTATCTTGGGATGCTAATTTTTGTTTTAAAATGCCACCATCACCTATGTCTGATGCATCTGTTTCAACTATCATGAATGCTGAGGGATTAGGAACATGCAGACACGGTAGTGACTTAATGCGTTCCTTAATTTGTCTAACTATATGTGTATGCTCATGTGACCAAGGTTTTGGGTTTTTCCTAAGTCTTCTATACAAGGGAGCACACAAATGTTTCAAATGTGGGAAGAAGTCTGACACATAATTGAGACATCCTAAAAATCTTTGTAATTGATTTTTGTCATGAATTTCATTAGGAAATTTGTCAGCAAAAACTAATGATCTTTGAATTGGTTTAATAGTACCTTGATAAATATCATGGCCTAAAAACCGAACTTTTGTTTGAAATAAAAGCATTTTGGATGCAGACACTGCTAGACCATTTTTCTCGATGATTTTCAGCAGATGTTGCAGATGTTTGAAATGTTGATCGAATGATTTTGAAAAGACAAGAACATCATCAATATACACCAGAATGAAATCGGTGTATGGTGTGAAAATGTCATTCATAATATTTTGAAATTCAGAGGGAGCATTTTTTGAGACCAAATGGCATGACATTCCATTCATAATGACCGAATGGAACTGTAAATGCAGTTTTATACCGATCTCGCTCTGCAACCTGAATTTGCCAAAATCCTGATTTCATATCAAATTTTGAGAAAACTTTTGCATTATGAAGTCGATTTAACAAATCCTTTTTGTTAGGGATTGGATAACGAATCCATTGTAAAACTTTGTTCAAAGGTTTGTAATTGATAACCAAACGTGGAACTCCACGTTCTTTCTCTGGAGCATTGTTGACATAGAAAGGTGCACAGCTCCATGGAGATTTTGACGGTCTAATTAGTTTTTTTGTCTAAAAGACTTTGAATTTCCTTTTTGCAAAATTCCAGAAGTTCAAAGTTCATTTGTGTAGGTCTGGCTTTGGTTGGAATATTTCTTTCATCAAAACCAGGTTCATATGGTAGCGAAACAACATGCTTTTTTCTTTCCCAGAAAGCATTGGGAAGATCAGAGCATACCTTTTATTTGAAAAGTTTTTCAAGATTAGAAATCTTAATTTGTACGGAAGGATCTTGTAACTTTTCTTCAATATGTTTGTAAGAAATTTCTTCTTGTAAATGTTGAATTAAATTTTGTTTTGTTTGTAAACAATTAATTTGTTTGAAAATAGAAAACGATTGTAATTTCATAACTTCCTTTTGCCTAGCAGAAGTTAGAAATGGAAAAGTAATGGGATTTCCCATTATGGTTGTATGAACACCCTTTTGATTAACAGAAAATGGATAAATTTGTGTTAAAAATGGCGTACCCAAATTACATCATTTGTAAGATTGGCTACGATTAAGAAGACATTTTTGAAACAATAATTGTTATTTTGAATATAACCTTTGTTTAATTTGTAGCGAAAGCTTAACGGGTCACCACTAGCACTTGCTAGTTGTTCCCTTGTGTGTTCACAATACTTTGTTGGAACAATTCATTCTTTAATGCAATTTTGATCTGCTCCACTATCAATTAGAGCAATTACATTAAGGGAGAAATCGTCAACAACAAGTTTAACAATTGAATACCATTTTTGAAATGTTATTTTTGAAATCGTTTGTAAAAACTGCGTTTGTGGGATTTCTGAATCAGAAATCGCAGGAGAATTTTCTTCAATTTGCAATGGAGTAGCCGTGATGGCTTTAAGCATAGATATTTTGGCTTCTATTTCTAAATCTTTTGTTTTAAGAAGAAGGACTTCATCTTTTAGAAGACGAACTTGTCCTTTTAGCTCATTGAGCTCTGTTTGCAACTGCTTTGTTGTTGTTTGTTGGAAAGAATTTGGAATTGGGTAATTGTCAAAGATCTGATTAAATGAGGAGGACGATGCTGCATTAAAATCAAAGCGAGGAGGTTTATCTTCTTCAAGGATTAATTCCTGTAATCTTTGAAGATACTCTTTTTTAGTCTCAGCATCTGTGATTTGTCCAATGAGTTCAATAAGAAACTCTTTTTGCGATTTTGAAGTAATGACATTCACCGTTTGAAAAGGCGAAGATTCATACTCATAATCATCATTGCTGGATTCTGCATAGTATTCGTCTTCGTTTTCAGAGTCTGGAATGTCTTTAATCAAGAGAGAAAGAAGTTTTTGTTTGAGCTCTGGATCTTCTGAAAATAACTCATTGATCTTTTGCTCTGTTTTGTATTGAAAGGCTTTATGGCCCGTTTTGCCGCATTTGTAACAGACTATGGGCTTTTTGGCCTTAGTGGGCTTTTTCTTTTTTGGAATAGGCTTTGTCTCTTTTTGGGCAAATGGCCTAGGCTGCCTTATTGGCGGTCTAGGTTTGGGCTTATTTTGTTTCTTTTGGGCTTTCTTTCGGGCTGTTGAAGGGGCTTCAATTTTTGTAATTCCAAAAGTTTCACAGAACGTACCCATTTCTTTACGAGATTGTGCACGCTCATTTCCATATTTGGATTGAAGCTTAATCTCATTACAAAGATTGAGTGCTTCAGATTTGACTAGCCCAAATAATTGACCAAATGTTAAAAGACTAAAAGGTATATCATTGGTACCAAAATTCTGTCGAAGTTTATTGAGGATTCTTTCACCAAATAATTTTGGTAATCCAGCAATAAATCGTTCTTTCCAGAAATCTTGGGTATTGTCTTCTCTTTTGAGAACTTGAGTGAGAAAAACATCTTTGTACCAACGATAATCTGTTAATGTAGGACACCTTAAATTAATAAGGATGGTTTTGGCAACTGCCTGCTCTTCTTTTGGATTTTCTAAGAAGTGAAGAGTAATGACATGAATAAGAGTTTCAACACAATCTGGCTCTTCTATATTTGCTCCTGTATCTAGATTTTTGCCAACGACTTTCTTATGGTTGAGAATTGCCATTCTGGATTCTAAAGAGAATGTATTATCCCACCAAGATTTGAGCTGACCAGTAAATCCAATTACTAAGGCAATAGCTATATTTAAGTCTAAATGACCTTGGGATTTGTAAGCATGGAATGCCATCCACATTTCTTGAACAGTGGATAATATTTCATGCTCAGATTTGCTATCAATATTCCATTGATGAATGGATCTGCCATCAAAACTTGATATTGTAAATGATCCACGTTCTTCATATTGAATCTCTGGTGGCATTGGTCTGGGGTAGAAATTCTTTCCTGGACCTCTAGACCAGTTATTAATTTTGTTGACTGATGTAGGTTCTTCAGCGATTTCCTCAAGAACTTGAATTGCTTCCTGATCATCACTAGATTCTTCAGTAGTATCACTACTAGTGGATTCTATTTGATCTAGTTGACAAGTTTTGTCAAGACAGGAAGTCGAAGGTTTTTTTGAGGATATGTCTAAAGCTTTGAGTTGATCAGCTATCATTTTTAGATACTGATCATTTGAAGACGAAGCTTTATGAAAGGCTTCTAATTTGGCTTGAGGAATACTATCTGTTTTGAAGAATGGCTGGGATATTTCATCAGCAATTTTGGGGGATTGAATAATCTGCTGATGCTTAGTTTCAGCTACTTGAGCAAAAACTTGATTGAGTTGTTCAACAATTGTTTGGAGAATAGTGTTTGTATAATTGACCTGTTGATGAACCTTTTTAAGATCATCAAGTTTGACCGCCTCAGTACCCTTCCGGCCCTTTCGAAAAGGTGTCGCCAGAATGGTGTCACCTTTGAGAAGAAGTTTGAGATCATCAGCGGGAGGATGAATAGAGGAAACACTTGAGCCATTTGAAAAATGCCAAACCTTGAGAAGAGACGTTTGAACATTAAGACTGGAGAGGGAGTAAGGATTTTGAAGATGGTATTTGGAAGAAAAGGTAGGAAACCAAAGAAAAAAAGGAATATTGGTGCGCAGACGTTCCATATCTGCAATCCATTCCTTTTTAATGGCTTCCATGAGGTTCTTATCGAATTTTTCAAACCAATTTCGAAGAGAACTATTTTGACTGGAATAATAATCTTCTTTGATTATATCCCAATGGATTTGAAAATTTGTATTTGTCAAAACATTGACAACTGCTCCAATACCGGAGGAAGTTGGAGAGGGTGGATCAGGAATAGGTTCAGGAATAGGATTCCTAAATCTGTAACGAGTTGTATGATCCAGAGGTTCATAATTTGAAGAAGTATCAGAAAAAGATCTTCTGTAATTTGAAGGAACAGGTTGAAGGGGATCTTCTCGAATGGACATTGATCGAAATTTAAGAATAATCCTGCCATCAGGTTCTTCTACAATTTGATCAATATCTCTTCTTTCAATTTGAGAAGATGTTTGTGGTTCATGGAGTTCTAACTCATCAGGGAGAGCGATCTCATCCCATTTGAGCAATTTTGTAGTGAAGACAGTTGGCTTTTCGTCTTCAATTTGAAGTAAAATTGTCTGCTGAGAATTTGCAGGAAGAGGATTGAGAAATCTTGTATTTAAATTGGTGTTCATGACACGAAAATAAATTCTGTGAAGAACAACAAAGTTTTTGAAATCCAAAAACTCATTTCCTTGAATATGAACATCAAGTTTTAGAGCTTCTGTTGTCAAAGGATAGGTTAGATCAACCATAAAATCTGAGTAGCAATTGAAAAATATTGGACCTTTGCAAATGTTAGTTTGTATAACTGCAAGTAAGGAAGATTTGTATTTTCGTAATCTTTTGTCTCTTAAAGCTAAATAAATTGGAGCATTAATACCTTTTTTAAGTAAAGGTTTAATGGCAACTTGTACAAGACCAATATGCATGAATCTATATTTGGCTTGTAAATGACTATCAATTGAAGTTTGTTTAATCATATCAATTGTTTGTAATCCATTTTGTAAACTCATGACTTCTTCATGAGTTTTGCAAGAATATTCTTTGACGAAATCAAAAGTTCCTATTTTGTAAATGGTATGCATCTCGATCCTAGGTAGAGACCAATTTGCAAAATGTTCTGGATTGGGAGCCCTAAAGATGGGTCCAGTTCTTTGTTCATTTCAACTAACGATGTTACTGTTGCCAACCATCCGGTCAGTTATATGAGCCAACCATCCGGTCAGTTATATGTCTTTTGGTTGAAATTGGTTATGCTTTGGGATGTAAACCCCATACTCCAGTTGTGTGAACCGTTGAGTTGTATCTTTTACTGTTTCTGTATTAATGATCTATTATGTTTGGTATACTCCGAGCGGGTGGCTCGTCGAGTTATGAACGCGTGTGGCCGTTGAGTTATGTTTTAAATGTTTACGCTTCCGTTGATTTACAGGGACTTTTGTAAGGTGTTTAGCCTGGGAACGTTCAGTTTTCAGGGGAAACTCTATCCGTTTCGTCCCAGAATTTAAGTAAGAAGTTAGGAAAACGTAACGCTTTCGGCCCTAGGGGCTGGGGGTGTTACATTGATGGTATCAGAGCATGGTCCTGGACCATAGGCCGCGACCTGAGTCTTACATCTCATATAGGTGCCTAGAAACACTTTGTGGTTATGTGGCATATGCCTGCTTCGTGTGCAAGTGTGCCTTGTAGTGCAGCCATCGTTGACTTATGTGAGGCTCGAGTAGGTCGATTAAGTGAAAGTGGCGAGTTATGCGCTAGTATAGGAGTCAAATAGCTCTCCCCACACCTTCAGGTGACGTTGTGAGTACTTCATTGGTGCAATATGCTTCTAACACGCCAATTGATTTCATTGATTGACTTTTAGGTGATCCGAATGAGCCAATCGGATGTATGTGAGCCTAATCCATTTCCGTGTTCTTGTGTGCGCTAAGCTATGTTTTGATCGGTAAATGTCTTTTTCGTGTACTCTAGTAAGATAGTCGATAGTTTGAGCACGCCGTTTTAAATTCGAATCATTGAAAAGTCTTTCTGTAAGTTCGTCTTTGCCCCTAAAGTACGATTTGCTCCTCGGGCCCCATAATGGAGTGAGCGGACGTACTCAAAGGATGGTAGAGAAGAGGTTCAAAACAGATAAGCCATTTTCACCTTTGAAATCCAAAGTTCCGAAATGTTAATATCTTTTTGTTGTCGCATCAAGATTTACTTTACATTCTTTAGCTATGATGAGCGAGCTTAGGTTTCCGAGTACATGCCATTGTACTATATGTGTCGAAATCGATTGCTATAATTTTAGTTTATGCATATAGTGATGATTGACTGGTATAATAACTTGAATAGTGAAATGATGTTTTTAAATGTGTTAGTTCATATACAACTCATGCTTATGATTATGCTAGCATATGATTATTTATGTCAATTTCATGTACAATTGATTTCATTTAATATGCACTTTGTGTTAGCTTGTACACTTCATGTCACATGTTAGTTCATGCTCGTTCATGTATGATTGCTATAATTGGTTTTTAACATGTTATAGCCCCAAATGTATGATTGCTACAATTATTATGCTACCATACAAGTCACATGTTAATTCATGTTATACAAGTTAATTATTATGCTAGTTCATGTTAGCTCATGTTAATTGATGTTAGTCCATGTATGATTGCTGTAATTGGTAATCCTACTAAACGATATCTTCCCTCTTTCTTTTGAATTCCGAATTCCTTGAACTTGTATACATGCTTGAAAGACTATGTGCTAATAGTAAGACCCCATTAATCATTGCGTAAAGTGTACCTACTGATTCCCTTCTTGGCCATTGTTGCCTAAAATGTGTATTACTTGCTTTCTACTATATGGATTATGATTCATGAATGGGGTGATAATGTTCCGGCCCGAACAAACCCTGATATACCTAGAAAGCATGAGGGAAAAAGAACTTGGCAGACTTTGGAATTGTCCGTAGTGAACAATCCCTACCAAGGTGTGTGACATAAGCAGTAGGATTCCTATGATCACCTGTAGGATGCATGTACCTCATAAAACCTTAATGTGTACCTATAAGGCCATCGATGTGGTGTAGTTAAATGCCAACAAAGTGACTTATTGTAATTGCTTGGTTTGAATTTGATTGAACATGTGAGTCTGTGACTGTATTAGTTAGAGCCATTTGATTATGTAGTTAGTTTCACACCATGACTCTAGGACCACCATTTACAACCCATCAATACTGTTTTCTCGTGTTATAATTGGACCGGTTGAACTCGATATATGTAATGCATGATTGAATGACAATAGAGCTATATCTACATGAATCACGAGTATAGAGTATATATTTCGTGTTTAAGAAAGTGGCATGGTAGAATACTTGGGGTTATGGCATCATGCGCAGTTATCAAGTATCCTGTGAATGATTGGCTTAGTGAATGCATATCTTGGTGTTTGTTTGACTTAAGTTAGCTTGGCATGTGGCTTGATTAGCCAATTATTTAAGTTTTGTAAATAAGGGCATGACTTGACCTCTAACCCGTTATTTGCATTCCATGAATTCTATGATTCCATATCATAGCTGAATAGCTGCATACACACATACCTATAAGACCAATGACACCGTTGTTCTTACCTCTGCTAGTTGATTGCTGACCAGTTATGTGTTTTCTGAGCGAACAGTTTAGTAAATGAACTACCTGGTGCATGTTCGACTTGATTCTTGTTGGGTGTGTTCCTAATTTGGCCAAATAGTCCAACCCACGTCAATTGTCGCTTAATGTAATTACAGTTAGCTACTTTCTACTTGGCATTTAGCCTTTATGTTTTGGTTAAATGGCTGGCTATGCATATATTCTATAACATACTTATGTGGCTACAACCCTTTGCTTTCAAACACTTACATTGGTATGCATCATTGAATGGTATGCTGGGATATGCGTGACTATAACGGAGGTTACTCATCTCCTATATGATTAAGTCCTATGTACCTTGTGATTGATGTGTGAACATGTACGGACCTATTCCCGCTCATCGATCCATATTCTTGCTATGTAACCTCCTAAGTTATATGCTTACATGATTAATGATGGTCGAATTTGTTATGCTCTTTCATGTTATTTATTACATATACGTGATGGATTGATGCATGTTGGATGTGACTGTTGGGCTGAAAATGTTGAATTGTTGATTCCATGTGATGTCATTGTGCTAAAGTGATTTTATGTGATGCTATGTGACAACTTTATTACTCCAGTGTGTTATAACAGTCTCAAGGTTAACCGATGTGACCCTGAAAGTGATTGAGTTCATGTTTTAGATTGAAACCATTTATGAATGACCCAATAACTTTCTGCCTTTGAATGAACTTGACTAAGATGATTGCTTTCATATGAACCTGGATTGTCTATCATACATGTTTTCATTTTGTGAATTGCTATATATATATCAACCGATTTCATATTACCTCCAATTCCTAAACTTGAGAATGCTGAGCTTGCTGGTATTATGCAATACTATGTGATGCTGTTACGCTTAAATGATGTTATGTGATGCTATTATGCTTAAATGATACTATGTGGTGCTATGTGACGTTTTTTGTTATTCTAAATGTGTTGTTGGAGTCTCCATGTTAATCATTGTGATTACAAAGTGACTTGAATTCATGTTTTAGTATGATACTACTAGTGTATGACCTTAATATGTCATTGTCCCGATTGTCATGCCTTTAGATGCGCACTTATAGTTGCCTATGTCTAGCATTATTGCTTGTCATGCGAATTGAGCTTAGACCATCGAAAATCTATGTTTCATGTTCCAATATGGTTGTCCATGCCAACTCATTTGCCCCTCTTCAATGCGATTTGCCCTCGGCGCCTAAATAGAGTGAGTAGACGCTTGAAGAGGATTGGCGAGGAGGAGACTGGATAACATAAGCCATTTCCTTTTGACTTAAAAAGAAATAGTGTTTGCAAAATGAAAACCTTTTGAAAACCAATCACGTAGATCTTAGTTGTGTACATGCATTCTAGGAAAGACTGAACTTAGATTTAGGATTTCGAGGGCGAAATTCTTTTAAAGGGGGAAGAGTGTAAGACCCGCCTTCGTTATCTTTATGTTAAGTTGCTTGTATTACCTTTTTATGTTATAAAATCGTATTTTTAGTAACTATATGAGTGAAATGATTATCGATTTGCTTTTGGAAACTGTAATTTTATTAAAAAAAAAGGATTATTATTTCTATTATTGATTTCAAAGTTAATTCGTGTCATTTATGCCTTTAAATTATATTGATAGTTTAATCTAGTCGTTGAACGACTAATTTCATTTAAAAGAACGACTATTTGATTTATGTTATTATTGACGTTACTTATTTATAAAATGTTTGAATCGGTACTAAACTGAGTTTTTAAAATCATTTTCCATTTTACTTAATCGATTTCCAACGTTTAAACTGAAATGTTCGTCATGGGTCGTTTTAACCCGAGTTTAGCCTAACCACTAACGAGTACGGGACCGGGAATCAGTTGAATGATATTATTAAGCCAAAAAAAGGGAGGAAAAAGGAAACAAAAGGGGGGGGAGGCTCTCGGACCTGAGAACCCGAAACCAAACCCCGACCCCCTCTCTCTCTCTAACCCACGCTCTCTCTCACTCTCGCGACCCTCTCTCTCCTCTGGTTCCCCTCTCATCCTCTTCACGCAGAACCGCCAGCCACCACCGCCACGGGCATCGCCGGTGAGCCAGGAAGGGACCACGGCGGTCCCCTGCGCGCGACCACCACCCCCTTTCCTCGCCGCGAATAGAGCCGGTCAGCGGCACTTCGGGTGGCCTCGAAGCACCACCCACATGCCGGAATTCGGCCAACCACCCAGAATCAACCTCCCCCATCAGTCGACTGGTCGAATTCAACCCAAATCAGCCACGGTTTGGCCAAATTCAACGCGGGTAGAACCGATGCTCGAACAAAATTCACTTGCATGGTGAGTTTTGACCCTTTAGCCTTCTTTAAATTGAATCTCTATCTCAAACCGTCACTAATCGTGTGAAAATTGGACAAAATCGCGAGCTAGGGTTTTGGATTTGGGCTAGGTCGTGAATTGCGCGAAGGACAGAGGAGACTCTGAGCAATTGGTGTTCGAATTTGCTTTAATTCCAGCTAATTTGTGTGCCCTAAGCTAGGACCGAGGTGGGTGTTCCTTGCCTCCTAAATTAGTATTAATTTCGAAAACGTTTTCAGCAGAATGATGTTGCATGTCAAGTTAGGGTTAGTTAGATTCGTTAGAAATGTCAAGAAATGGGTTGTACATGTTTAGGTTCGAAGCATTTGGTTAATTTATGCCTGAGATTGTAAATCGATGCAAGTTATGTGCGTATAAAGGGAACCATGCGTGAATTGGACTTGAATGAAAACCATGCATGAAAAGAGATTAATTTGAAGTTATAAAGACGTGGTTAGCTTGAATTTGATTAGAATAAGCTAAGGTATAAAAAGAATTAAAAACGAAGTTGTTTTGATATGTTTAACTTCGATTCGAGTAATCAGTGATGCATGAAAAGGGATTAATTTTGAAGTTGTGAGAACATGGTTGGCTTGAATGTGACTAAAGTTAACTAATGTATAAAAGGGGTTAAAAACGAAGTTGTTTTGATATGTTTAGCCTTGATTCGAGTAATTAGCGATTCATGAAAAAGGATTCATTTTGATATTATGAGGACATGGTTAGCTTGAATGTGACCAAAGCTAACTAATGTATAAAAAGGGTTAAAAACGAAGTTAGTTTAGTATGCTTAGCTTCGATTCGAGTTAAGCTATAATTGAATGAAACTTGAAGTTATTGAGATGTGCTTAACTTCATTCAAAGTATGTTCATGCTTAGGAAAGCTTCTTTTAAAATGCATCGTGTATGTTAGATTTGAATCATGTCTGGTTGACTTAGTAATGTATTGTCAAGTGATGACTGAATATGGGTATATGTGGCTGAAAGGTGCGGTTTGCACAGGTAAGAGTCTAAACTTCACCCTCTTTAATAAATCTTTATGATAGCATATTATGATTAATAAATTGATGAAACGAGCTAGTAGCTGGATGGTTTGAGGATAACATCATGAGTGTTTAAGGTCTTGTGTGTACGGTGAAAGTAAGGTGGGAGACTGGGTTGTGAATTAACCGCAATCGTGTGGATTGCGAGGCCATGTGTGGCTTATTGTGTTGAATTGATATGACTAATATGAAGTGTTTAAATGTGATATATGTGGTATATGTGCTTAAATGCTTAGATTGCATTATGTACATAAGAGTGGGTTTTTAAAGGAAGATTTCATGTTTTGATACGAGAGTAGCCATACCTATTAATGCATGATGGCATGTTTTGTTTAAATGAAAACAGTTGTGGGAGTGAACTCGCTTGAACGGGGGAATCCCTAAAGAATTTTATAAAGGCGTGAGTTACACGTTGAATGATTTTACGATTTGAAACGCAAAGTTATAGCCGTTATGGCCGATACGCTTTAAGTGGCTAAGATAATGTGCTGCGGACAATATGATATGATATGAACGATGTTAACCTAGGGGATAAGTCCGGATAAACCCTAGAGGCCCTGACGAGGGCTGATGTAATGGTCCGATATGTTATATGTAGCCATCCCGGGAGTAAGAGCTTAAGCGTGAGCGTTAGGTCTCACTATGGGGTCGAGAATAGTTCTCACCCGATCAGCACCCTGTAATGATCTTATGCCAGAAGTATTTTCCTACTAAGATAAGTAAAGCATTTGGCTTTTGCCATTCTATATGTTTTAAAGTTTTAAGGAAAAGAATGCTTTACGGGCCCGAAGAGGCCAATTGAATGAAATGAGAAAAGTTATAAGGGTCAGTACGCGACCGATAGGAAAGAATATGAGCCTCAAGAGGCTAAAAGAAGAGTTTATATGAGCCTCAAGAGGCTAAAAGAAGAGTTTTTATGAGCCTTAAGAGGCTAAATGAAACGTTTTCAAAGAAAGGAAAGAAAGTTTTCTTAGCATGCTCTATGCTTGAATGATATGTGAATGAAATGCTTACAAGGGTCGTTTTACGACGAATACGAAATGTGAACCTTTTCAAAGGATTGAGAACCTCAAGGTTTCGAAACGCTTTCAAATGTTCAAAGAAAGTTCTTATGTGTGACATATGCATGCTCTATATGAATGAGTTATGTTTGCAAGAAAGAAACGAACACCTGGAACTTCAAAGCATGTAAATGTAAAGAATATACGATTCCAAAGTGCACAAGCCTTATAGATTAGAAGTATGTGTTCTCAAGTAAGCATGTGGCCATGTTTGTTTTCATGATGATCATGTGGTGACTCCCTGAAGTACATACTCAACACGTAGGTGATAGTGCATCCCATGTTATGTTTAGAGTCACATGACATGTAAGAAAGTCTCTAGCATGCCACACTCATTGAAAATAAGAGCTTGTCATGAATCTAAGAACCTATCATGTTTAAGTGTTTACAATATGTGACATGTAGCTTATAATTATAGCCATAATGTGACCTAAATGTTCATTAAGTGGATATGTGAGTTATGTTTATGAGAAAGAACGTTATGTGCTTAGCTTCATTGCTTGTCTAAGTGTTTAACTACCTGTAATCAAGAAGTTTGGTCATTTAAGGACCTAGAAAATGCGTTAAGTGGTTAAAGTGAAGCTTATGGCTAGTGATAGTTCTATAAGAACTTCGTGAATGCCTATTATAATATTATAGCATGAATACGTGATACGTGATTAATAAAGATATTATTTGCCTGCAAAGGTTTTGGTTTTAAGGGGGTTGGGGGACACCCACTGAGCGTGTGGTTGCTCATCCCACTACTCTTTCCCTTTTTCCCCCAGGTTTTCTTTATGACAGGAAGAAGTTGAATCAGCTAGAATCGATTATTGCTTGCAAGGTGTCATTAGTGCCTATTTATGTCTTGAGGAGTTATGTAAATCCCTTTTTAGTTTGTAAACATTTGTAAACAGTGTTCTAAGTTCATGTAATGCATATTGGTTATGAGTCGCTCTGTATGGCCATATGAGCCAACCATCCGGTCAGTTATATGTCTTTTGGTTGAAATTGGTTATGTTTTGGGATGTAAACCCCATACTCCGATTGTGTGAACTGTTGAGTTATATCTTTTACTGTTTCTGTATTAATGATCTATTATGTTTGGTATACTCCGAGCGGGTGGCTCATCGAGTTATGAACTCCGGCGTGTGGCCGTTGAGTTATGTTTCAAATGTTTACGCTTCCGTTGATTTACAGGGACTTTTGTAAGGCGTTTAGCCTGGGAACGTTCAATTTTCAGGGGAAACTCTGTCCGTTTCGTCCCAGAATTTAAGTAAGAAGTTAGGAAAACGTAACGCTTTCGGCCCTAGGGGCTGGGGGTGTTACAATATAT
>JACYFF010031958.1:21217999-21228304 GCA_017589665.1 Selenicereus undatus | reverse complement strand
TTTCTGAGTGCTTCCCTGATGAGCAGTTATATGCCGTCCACTCCGATCCTTGGTGTACTGATATTGTGAACTACCTGGTTGCTGGTAGGATCCATGAGACTTGGACTAAGAATGATAGGGATAGGTTTTTCCACCTTGTGAAGTTCTTTATTTGGGATGACCCTTATTTGTTTAAGTATTGCTCTGACCAATTGTTTAGGAGGTGTATTCCCGACCATGAGGTGAGAAGTGTCCTTTCTTTCTGTCATGATCAAGCATGTGGGGGGCATTTTAGTGGGAGGAAGACTGCAACCAAAGTTCTTCAATGTGGTTTCTACTGGCCTACTCTATTTAGGGATGCTTTTGAGTACTGTAAGAGTTGCCCTAGGTGCCAGCAGTTGGGTAGAATAAGCAGGTGGGATATGATGCCACTGAACCCCATCATTGTGGTGGAGATTTTTGATGTGTGGGGTATAGACTTTATGGGACCATTTCCATCATCTTTTGGGAATGAGTATATTTTGCTAGCTGTGGACTATGTGTCTAAATGGGTTAAAGTCATCCCTTCTAGGACTAATGATGCTAAAGTTGTTGTGAAGTTCTTGAGGGAGAACATCTTTGCTAGATTTGGCATGCCCCGTGCTATTATTAGTGATCAGGGCACCCATTTCAATAATAGGACCTTTGATGTCTTACTGAAGAGGTATTCAATTTTCCATAGGCTTGCTACCCCTTATCATCCCCAAACCAGTGGTCAGGTTGAGGTGTCTAACCGACAGATTAAGCAAATTCTTGAAAAGACAGTGAGTCAGAATAGAAAGGATTGGGCTGACAAACTCGTAGATGCTCTTTGGGCTTATAGGATAGCTTTTGAAACTCCCTTGGGTATGTCACCTTATAGGGTTGTTTATGGTAAGCCTTGTCATCTTCCTGTGGAAATAGAGCATAGAGCTTGGTGGGCCATTAAGAAACTAAACTATGACTTGACTGAGGCTGGTGAGGAGCGTAGACTGCAACTGAATGAACTTGATGAGATTAGAGCTGAGGCTTATGAGAGTGCTCGTTCTTACAAAGAAAGGGCTAAGTTGTTTCATGATAGGCGTATCCTTCAGAGAGAGTTTGCCCCGGGCATGAAAGTGTTCTTGTATGACTCTAGGCTCCATTTGTTTCCAGGGAAGTTAAGGTCCCGATGGACTGGTCTTTACATTGTCTCACATATTTTTCCCTATGGTGCAGTCGAGATTCAGGACTCTGACAATGGTGCTACTTTTAAGGTAAATGGTCAACGATTGAAGCAATTTCTGGAGTTGCCTAGCAAGGAAGATGTGGAGTGTCTGATACTCCGCGAGCCGAGTCCTGCTCAGTGATGTGTTGAGATGATAGCTTGGGTGTACTTAGCACCCGACCTAGTTTGCTAAACACTTCTTTTTATCTCTTCTCTCTTTTTCTCTTTTCTCTTTTGTCTTTTTCTTTTCTTCTGTATAGTTGGTTCTTTTTGGCTTTCTTTTGTATATATGTTGCCTATTTGGTTTTGAGTCGTGTCTTTATGAATTTTGTTTTCTTTTTCAGTTTTATTTTGTGGTTTTATGTTTACTTCCACTCCCAATGAGGACATTGTGAGATTTCGGTGTGGGGGTGGGGAAACTTTGCCCAAAAAACAAAAACACACAAAAACCAAAAATTTAAAAAAAAAAAACTAAAAAAAGGAAAATAAAACTAAAAATAAAAAGACAAAATTCAAAAAGATTTTTGTTTTGTTTTTGGGGAAGCTTAGTACTATTCTGATCAACTTAAATTCCCTGTACTTTGATTATTAGCCTGTATATACGCATGATGTGTATGTTAGCTCTCTGTCCTTGGTGTGGCATTTTTGACTCTAATTCTAATCCCATTTGTTCATTATCACTGTGTGATCCAATCCCTATTTAATTCATCCTCCTTGTCTTAAGGTTTTAGTTTTCCATTATCGGCTCTCCCATTTGTTTGATTCGAAAAAAAAAAGAAAAAAAAAGATGCAAAATTTGAAACAAAAAAAAGGCAAAAGAAAATGAAATAAAATTTGGAATGACCAGCAACCCTTTGAGGCATGCGCTACTGGGTGTTACCCTTTGAGGCAATATTGCTACTGGGAAAGCTTGCTTCCAATGTTAATGAGTCAATTATGTAATTTGTGTTAATCAAGTGGGATTGAGTTTGATTTTGGTAAACCTAAGCCTTAGGATGATGGGACACTTGCACACGAGCACAGGGATGGATTCAAAGTTTTAGTGTACAACGTGGGATGAGAAATTAGTGCTTTAATGTCATTTATGGGGTATGGTGCCTTGATGTGTACATTATGTTTATATGCCTGCCACTATCTTTGTCACATGGGTGATTTAGTTGATTGGAATGTGTGCATATCTTTCCTCAGTTTTGTCCATAGTATTTTTGTGAGTTTCTCTTTTCTTTTTCTAGGATTTTTAGTTTTGTTTTACTCGAGGGCGAGCAAAATTTCGGTGTGGGGGTATTTGTTCAACCAAAAATTATGATGTTTTATACCCGTCATTACCTAATATTCTCTCAAAATAAATTATTAATTTAAGATTTTAATATTGATTTTTTATTTATTTTGTAGGAATTTGAGACATCTGAAAAATAAATAAATTGCTTGAAGAAAAAGAGAGAAAATTGCATCAAAATTGGATTGGGTCATAACAAGCAATTGATTGGAAGAAGAAGAAGGATCGGCCCAGCAGAACCCGAAGCCCAACCTCTACCGTGTGCTGGGGCCAGCCCGGTCTTCTTCCCCCTTTTTTTTTCTCCTTGGCCCAGCAACCCATTTCTCCCTTCTCTCTTTCTCTCTCCCACGGGCCAGGCCCAGCAGCACCTCACTTAAGTGAGGTGTGCCTCGCACGTGAGCAGGCCGAGTTCCCCCCCTCCTCGGTTTCTTCTTCTTCCTCATTCTGCAACGCACATTCCCAGACCCAAACAGACCACCCCCTCCTCGACGCTTTGTCTTCCTCTCTGCCATAACCGTTGCCCACTTTCTTCCTCTCACTTTCCTCATTCATTTTCCATCATAATCACCATCATTAATCCTTCAGTTACAAGAGTCAATGAAGGCAATCGAAGGGGGTGGCGGATGACGTTTTGGGCGAGCTTCAAATGGAGGGTCGAAGGGTAGAGCATAGGGAAGAGGCGAGTTAGCTTAGCTCATTTTGCAAGTTTTTTTTTACAATTCCGAATTCATCTATAGCCATTGAACGTTTATGTAATTGACTCAGTTTTGAGTAAATTGAAAGAGCAATCTAATTTTGGAGATGAAATTGTGAGTTGGTTGGTTCAAATTTGCAAGAAAAGGAAACCATGGCTGGACTCCGGCTATTTTTGGGCACAAGTTTGTGAGTGTCGTTTGCTTTGCTGCTGGGTTCGATTACTCTGCTGGGCTGATTCGTTCATTGTATTTGGGTTTCTTGTTTTTGTTTCATTCTTTCATTCTCTCTCCTCTGTTTCGTGTTTTCAATTTCAGGAAATACACTAATTTCGTTTAAGTGTTGCTTCCCTAGATTAATTATAGTTTGGTGTTTTATTTCCTTAGCTTCAAGCCGGCCTTTGCAAGTCACGCTACATGAATTAACTTAGTATCAATTTTGGAATATCTTAACTTTGGTATTTGTTAATTTTGGTATCTAGTTTTAATTTATTTTTGGAATTTTG
This sequence comes from Selenicereus undatus, assembly GCA_017589665.1. Taxonomy (NCBI): domain Eukaryota; kingdom Viridiplantae; phylum Streptophyta; class Magnoliopsida; order Caryophyllales; family Cactaceae; genus Selenicereus; species Selenicereus undatus. The sequence goes on along the minus strand of JACYFF010031958.1, from coordinate 21,224,626 downwards.
ACAACCTAATTTCACAATCCGTCCCTGCGGATCGACCCTCAAGTGTTACAACGAGAACTGTGCGCTTGCAGAAATTCACAACAAGTTTTTGGCGCCGTTGCCGGGGATGAGTTTGTGAAAATGGGTTTCCTCAAGTCGTAGTTTAATTATTAGAGTCGTTAGAGTCGTTTTCGTTTTTAGTTTTAGTTGAGTCGTAATTTTTGTTTTAATAGTTTAGTTTAGTTTTATTTTTTGAATTTAGTTTATATTTTGATTTTGATTTTTGTTTTTGTTAAGATTAGTTTATTTCCAATTTTTAGATGCTGTTTATTGCTGGAAAAAAATAAAAAAAACAGTACTAATCAGTTTGGTTTATGTGCAGTGAACAAAATTCAAGGTTGAACTGATCCGCAAATATTTACACTGCAGATTTTTCATCAATTTTCGCATTCTGTTTGAATTTTCTGGACCTATTCTGGTGTGATTTATGCTATTTTGATATTTTTCCTAGATGCAGCATAATTTTTAGAGTGTGTGTGGATGTTTCTGGAATTTTTGGAGCTGTTTAGATTTTCCTGTGAATTTTAGAATCAATATTCTGTTTGCATTTTTCTGCATTATTCAGGTACAGAAAAAAATTAGGAAAAATTATATTTATGTCCTTTGTGATTGTGTGGACTTTTCTGTATATTTAGTTCTGATTTTAGGAGTTTTATTTTCTGTTTTAATTTTATTCTTAGAATTAGGGTGTTTAGGTGTAGTTTTATTTCTTATTTTCTTTTAGTTTCTTTGTGTTTGTGTTTTTGTTTTCAGTTTTGTTCATTTTCTGTTTTAATAGTGTTTTTAGTTTTATTATTCATTTTGTTGTTTTGTGAAAACAAAACAAAATAAAATAATAATAATAATAAAAAAAAAAACAGAACTTTGGGGTGAGGGTGTTGGATTTATATGACTAGTTGGGTTAGAAATCCTGAAAATCATAGACTTTTTAGGAGTGAACCCGACCCTGACTTAGAACCCGAACCAAAACCCAAGCTTGAAGAAATGGCACAAGAAAGACCTTTGAGTGATATCTTTTATCCCCCTAGGACTGCTTTGCCATCTTGCTTCACTATACCTGACCTTGGACCCAATGTGACCTTCAAATTAAAACCTCACTATACTCAGATGCTCCCTAAATTCACTAGCTTAGAGGATGCTTATTTGTTTTTGAGGGAATTCGAAGAAGTTTGTTCTATGATGCATTTTTCTAATATTCCCATTGATGTTGTGCGCATGAAATTAATTCCTTTTGCTTTGAAAGATTCTGCTAAACGTTGGATGTATGGCTTGGCTACTAATTCTGTAACTTCTTGGTATGATTTTGTAAAATTGTTCTTAAGAAAATATTTTCCTAATGTCAAGACTGTTAAGCTAAGGAATGAGATTAATCAATTTGTGCAACTAGATAGGGAATCATTTTGGAAATATTTTGATAGGTTCAAGAATTTGTAGTCTCAATGTCCCCATCATGGTTTAGACTAAGCACGTTTGTGCCAAATTGTTTATGAAGGGCTGGACCAACAAACTAGGACCATGGTAGAATCTATGTGTTAGGGTGACTTTCTTTCTAAGAGCGCCACAGATGCTTGGGAATTTTTAGAGGACTTAGCTGAGAAAACTATGCAGTGGGAAACCGCTCGGTATGACAGCTTAAGTTCTAGGATTGCTAGGGGTGGGTTACATTCTATCTCTGATGTGAGTCACTTAGAGTCTAAGATTGCTACTCTAGAAAACATATTGAAAGGATTGACTCCACAGATGACTCAGTTATCCTAGACTTCTTCAGTGTCTTGCTCTCATTGTCAGGCCTTAGATCATTCATTAAGTGCTTGTCCCTACTTTGCTCACCAGTTAGCAACGGGGCAAGAGCAAGCAAGTATGGCCTTCCAGAGACCTAAGAATGACCCTTTCTCTCCTTTTTACAATCCAGGGTGGAGAAATCACCCTAACTTCTCTTGGAGTAATGGACCAAATGTTGCGGTTCCTAACTCCTAGCCTATCTCTAACCCTTCTAGTTCCTTTCAGAGACCAGTTTTTCCAGGTGTGTCTAATGCACCTAGACCTCCACCTCCTGTAGCTCAAGTTCAACCTCCTCCTGGTGACAATGATATTGATAAAATGGAGAGGAGAATTAATACTAATGTGGAGAGAATGATTAATGCTAACATGGAAAGAATGATGAGAATGATGACTGAACAATTTTCCCAGTTAGCATCATCTTCTAGGGAGCCAGGTACTTTTCCAAGTCAGCATGAGGTGAACCCTAAGGGTCACGCATCTTTTTCTTCTGGTAACCCTAATGAGCCTGTGAGGAAAGTGAATGCAGTGATATCTCTCCGTTCTGGGCAAGAGATTGACAACCAGGTTAGAAGTCCTAATGAGGCCTGCAGGTATCCTCACCAATTCTTCGAGAGATCTTCTTCATCTTCTTCACCTCCAGAGACTGGATCATCCAGTAATTCAGGGGATGCTACTGATGGTGTCCCCAATGATTCTGATTCTCACCCTCTTATTGAGTCACTGTCTGAGGAAGAGGAGCTTAAAAAGAAAGACTCATCTGAGTCAGTTGACCCTTCTCCTTCTAAGGGTCCTTTTTCTTCTTCTTCTTCTTCTTCTTCTTCTTCTTCTTCTTCTTCTTCTTCTTCTTCTCCTCCTCCTCCTTCCGAGAGAGTCCATATGCCTTTGCCTCCTTTTCCCCATAGGCTTAAGAAGAAAGACCAAGCTCATGTTGAGAAGATGAGAGAGACTTTCTTTCAAGTCAAGATCAACATTCCTTTGGTCGATGCTATTCAGCAGATGCCTCCATATGCTAGGTTTTTAAAGGATCTGTGCACAACCAAGAGAGCTACCAATGTCCCTAGGAAGACTTTCTTAGCCTCTAGTGCTAGTTCTATTATATCTCATCAGATCCCAGTGAAGTATAAGGACCCCGGTTGCCCTACTATTTCTATAGTTATAGGGGACCAACTCATTCATAGAGCCCTGCTTGTAGGGGTGTTCATCGGTCTAAACCCGGACCGGACCGGACCGGGTTGGACCGAGGACCGAATAAGAGGAAGGTTATGGACCGTGGACCGGACCGAATAAGTCAAGGACCGGACCGAAAAAAACCGGACCGGACCGAGTTGTCAAACTAGCAAATTTTTACGATATGAACATCTTATATTTATTTTCATATGAATAATTTCAACATATTTTCACCATAAAAAGCAAATCAATATTCTTGAACGTTTGAGAAATTATAAGTTGCAAAAGAAAATTAAAATTAAATAAGTAAAAAGTAAGTTTTCAAATTTTTTTTATTCGGTCATCGGTCCGGACCGGTGGACCGGACTGGACCGGACCGAAGACCGAATAAAAAAAATTTGTGGACCGCGGACCGGACCGAATTCATTCAGTTCGGTCCGATCCGGTCCGGTCTAGGCCGGTCTTCGGTCCGGTCCGGGTTTGGACCGAATAATGAACACCCCTAACTGCTTGATTTAGGGGCCAATGTCAACTTGATTCCCTTCACTGAATATGAGAGGTTAGGGTTAGGTGAGCTAAAACCTACCAAGATGGTCCTTCAATTAGCTAACAGGTCGACCAGATTACCTAGGGGGATAGTTGAGGATGTGCTAATTAGAGTGGGTGAATTCATTTACCCTGTGAACTTTGTTGTGATTGAGACTGAGACGATACCTAACTTAGCTAGTCAAGTCCCTGTGATTCTAGGGCGTCCTTTCTTGGCCACTGCCAATGCCCTCATTAATTGCAGAAATGGCATGATGAGACTGTCTTTTGGTAACATGACTTTAGAGCTTAATATTTTTAATCTGTAAAGATAGCCTTCTGGTTTTGATGATATGGAGTTCTCTACTCTTTACTGGGTAGAGGATTCTATTCTTGATGATGCTTGTGATGATGTGTTTGCTGTTGAGTATGAGTCCTTTCTTGTTAATGATGAGCCTGAATATGATGCTTTTAAGTTTGATGACTTGTGCTCTACTGCTGATTGTTTGCTCACTGCTGCTTCTGAATCTGCTTCTGAAACTGTTTCCCCTCCTGCTCTTGAATTGAAACCCCTTCCTGATTCTCTTAAGTATGCATTTCTAGGCCCCAATGAATCTTTGCTTGTCATTATTGCTTCTGACCTAGACAGGGACCAAGAGACCAAGTTGATTGCCCTACTTAGAGAGAACAAGGAAGCTTTGGGTTGGGCCTTAGGGGATATTAAGGGCATTAGTCCTTCCATTGTGCAGCATAGGATTCATCTAGATGACAATGCTAAGCCCTACTGTGATCGTCAAAGGCGTTTGAACCCTACTCTTCAGGAAGTAGTTAGGAAAGAAGTGCTGAAGTGGTTAGACCATGGGATTATCTATCCCATTTCTGATAGTGAGTGGGTTAGCCCCGTTCAAGTTGTTCCTAAGAAGACCGGGATCACCGTGATTAGGAATGACAGGAATGAGTTAGTCTCTACTCGAGTGCAATCTGGGTGGCGTGTTTGCATAGATTATAGAAAATTGAATGCTGCCACTAGGAAATGCCACTTTCCCCTTCCTTTCTTGGACCAGATGTTAGAGAGGTTGGCTGGACATTCCTTCTATTGCTTTTTAGATGGATACTCTGGCTATACCCAGATCTCTATTGCTCCTGAGGATCAGGAGAAGACTACTTTCACCTGTCCCTTTGGAACTTATGCCTTTAGACGTATACCTTTTGGACTATGCAATGTCCCTGCTACTTTTCAACGTTGCATGATTTCCATTTTCTCAGACCTAGTTGAGCTTTGTATGGAAATTTTCATGGATGACGTCTCTGTGTTTGGGTCTTCCTTTGATGACTGTTTGTCTAATCTGAAAAAAGTGTTGGAAAGATGTAGGGAGAAAAATTTGACTCTGAATTGGGAGAAATGCCATTTTATGGTTAGGAAGGGAATAGTCTTAGGCCATGTTATTTCTAAAGATGGAATTGAGGTTGATAAGGCTAAGACTGATTTGATTGTTAATCTTCCCCTTCCCACCTGTGTGAAAGAAGTAAGGTCTTTTCTTGGACATGCTGGCTTCTTTCGTCGATTCATTAAAGACTTTAGTAAAATTGCAAAGCCCTTGTCAACCTTGTTAGCTAAATATGTGCCTTTTCACTTTTCTGATGACTGTCTTGAGGCATTTTCTAAGCTTAAGAAGGCCTTAACTTCTGCTCCTGTTCTTCATCCTCCCATCTGGGGAGAATCATTTGAATTGATGTGTGATGCTTCTGATTATGCTGTTGGGGTAGTTTTAGGGCAGTGTGTTGATAAGAAACCCCATGTGATTTATTATGCTAGTCACACTTTGAATGATGCCCAATTGAACTATACTGTGACTGAGAAAGAATTTTTGGCTGTGATTTTTAGGTTTGAGAAGTTTAGACCTTATCTGATTGGGTCTCATGTGATTGTCTATACTGATCACTCTGCTCTTAAGCATCTTTTTTCTAAGAAGGATGCTAAGCCTAGACTTGTTAGATGGATATTGTTGTTGCAAGAGTTTGACTGTGAGATTAGAGATAAGAAAGGTTCTGAAACCTTGTAGCTGATCATTTGTCTAGGATTCTTTATGATAGAGTGTGTGAGTCCACTATTTCTGAGTGCTTCCCTGATGAGCAGTTATATGCCGTCCACTCCGATCCTTGGTGTACTGATATTGTGAACTACCTGGTTGCTGGTAGGATCCATGAGACTTGGACTAAGAATGATAGGGATAGGTTTTTCCACCTTGTGAAGTTCTTTATTTGGGATGACCCTTATTTGTTTAAGTATTGCTCTGACCAATTGTTTAGGAGGTGTATTCCCGACCATGAGGTGAGAAGTGTCCTTTCTTTCTGTCATGATCAAGCATGTGGGGGGCATTTTAGTGGGAGGAAGACTGCAACCAAAGTTCTTCAATGTGGTTTCTACTGGCCTACTCTATTTAGGGATGCTTTTGAGTACTGTAAGAGTTGCCCTAGGTGCCAGCAGTTGGGTAGAATAAGCAGGTGGGATATGATGCCACTGAACCCCATCATTGTGGTGGAGATTTTTGATGTGTGGGGTATAGACTTTATGGGACCATTTCCATCATCTTTTGGGAATGAGTATATTTTGCTAGCTGTGGACTATGTGTCTAAATGGGTTAAAGTCATCCCTTCTAGGACTAATGATGCTAAAGTTGTTGTGAAGTTCTTGAGGGAGAACATCTTTGCTAGATTTGGCATGCCCCGTGCTATTATTAGTGATCAGGGCACCCATTTCAATAATAGGACCTTTGATGTCTTACTGAAGAGGTATTCAATTTTCCATAGGCTTGCTACCCCTTATCATCCCCAAACCAGTGGTCAGGTTGAGGTGTCTAACCGACAGATTAAGCAAATTCTTGAAAAGACAGTGAGTCAGAATAGAAAGGATTGGGCTGACAAACTCGTAGATGCTCTTTGGGCTTATAGGATAGCTTTTGAAACTCCCTTGGGTATGTCACCTTATAGGGTTGTTTATGGTAAGCCTTGTCATCTTCCTGTGGAAATAGAGCATAGAGCTTGGTGGGCCATTAAGAAACTAAACTATGACTTGACTGAGGCTGGTGAGGAGCGTAGACTGCAACTGAATGA
>JACYFF010031958.1:21149088-21171119 GCA_017589665.1 Selenicereus undatus | reverse complement strand
AAATATGAACCTAAGGGCCTGTTTTTTTCGTGGATAAATTGCAAAATACAAACCTCAATCCACTTTAAACCACTTCAACCTACTTCAATCAGGTTCCGCTATTTTAAGCAAGTTCAATTTATCACATATAAAAAATTCAAAACACTTCAACCTACGTAAACTTACTTCAACCCAACTTAACTTCAACCCGCTTAATCCTTTTATCCATCCAAATTTACCCACGAATAGAACAGGTTCTAAGTGGCGGGAGAGGTGGATAGGATGGAGGTGCTTGCGACTCAATTTTCAGCAAATAATACCAAGCATGATCACTTGTAAAACATCGCTTTGGTGGGATTCCAACTCTTCTCCTCTCGCAAGTTAAGGGGATCAAGGGGGGTTGAATTTTCATTTCGTATTTAGTTTCTTTTTTGAAGAAATATAAGCTTTTCACTTGCAATGAGGGAAAAGGCAAGTGAATCCTTGTACGTGGTGAAATTTGAATCTCTAACGTCCCATTTACAAGATGAGTACCCTACAAGCAACTATGTTTTCTCGATAAAGGGGGTTGATTGTACGATGACTATTTTTGAGAAATTTCATCTTAGATTTACTGTCTGCAATACACCTGACTTGGGGATAGGGCGAGTTTCAACTGTCAGAAAAACGAACACTTTAAATTATCAGCAAAAAAAAAGCAATGATGAACAGCGATTTTTTTCCGCTCTTCTTTTAAAAAAAAAAAAAATACAAGACAGCCGTGAGAAATGGTTGAGACTTTAGAGAGTTTTCCACAAATTCAGATTGCGATAATTGGTATACATTTTTGTTGAATAGTTGAGTATTCCTAGATGATAAAACAAACCAAAACTGTGCTACCAAATTATTAGGTATGAATCCAACTGTGTCCTCGTCTCAGCTCCCATCGGATCACTGGCAGACAAGATGGTCGACAACAATTACACGACTAAACCCATCAGAAGTCACAAACAAAATGAAACTGCCAAACTCATCACTGTAATTATGCAACGAAAAGTACACAATTAAAGAAGCCCAAATTTACCGATGAGGCATTTGGCCAAGTGGTTAAGATTGAAGTCCTAAATATATTACGTCTCACGTTTGATTCCCTCTCTCAATTATATTGTACTGTCTTTGTGGCTCGTTTGACCCCAAAAGGGGGGGGGGGGGGGGAGACGCCCGAATTTGTAAAATTTCCCTCTCATCAACTCTCTTCTTTAGCTCCACCTTTCCGGCGTTCCTGTTTTGGGTAGGTATGTTGTCACCACACGCCACTCTGCCTGTGCAAGGTTGACGCATCAGACTGGTGATGAATAGGGAGGCGTCAGAACGGGCTAGGCCCAACAGAGGCTTGGCTCACAAGGTATCAAAGTACCAAGGGTCTTATTAGCTCCAACCGAGTTCACCCTATTACCTAATAGCAACGTGATTTTCACTTGTAATTTACTAGCATCAATCACCCCCCCCCCCCCCCCAAAAAAAAAAAACCTGAAAGAGTAAAAGAAGATGACTGCCTATGCAGGACTTCATAGTATCTTTTTCCCCAAACATCCAGCTAAAAACAATAGTTCTCAGAAGACACATACCCAAGACTTTTCTTGTGTTGATGGCACAGTGACAACACCGTCACTTCGTTTGCAGAGAACCATTGGGCCTAGTGACTTCTATGGTGCCCCCACCCCCCCCTGTGGGCCTTGTAACCCCACAGGACTGCCCTGGCTAGGGGCTCTGTCGTAGCGTCCAGTGTAACATTTTTTTAATAAAAAAAAGCCCTGTCTGGCAAAGAACTGTTAGCTGTTTGTATTAGAGCTGTTTCTAATAAAGTTGTGAGACAAAAAGCTAATTCTTCAAAAAGTTATTCCAAAAAGCTAATCAAATTGTGCAAAAAGCTTTTTCAAAAAGTTATTCCACCAAATACCTAAATTAGCTTTTTGAGTAGGTCAAATAGCCAATTTTGGTCAAAAAAACTCTTTTTAGCCAAAAAGCTATCCAAAAAGTTATTTACTAAACACCTCCAAAATCCGCAACTTTTAATGGTTCATTTGCGCATCCCTTGCAGAAAAATATGAAATTTGACATTGTGTTGAAGGAAGAAGAAATCATTACCTTTCACAGTAAAAGTGATTTCCCATAAACTTCAAAGGACGGGCCATCAAATGACAGAACCTCAAAGCTACAGCAGAAAAGAACCACATGAGAATCTACAAGCGGACTTCACCCTCTTAAAAACGACAATTAAGTGCCATGGCTCAGCCTTTTGAAGAGTTATACATGGCCAAGTCAATGGACTCTCTCATTTTCAACAAATGGATTGTTCTTCTTGATCAGCTGTTTCAAATACGACTCAATTGTTAGATGCAATAAAAATATTCAAAAAAAAGAACATGCACATATGTTAGTATATGCTCATGCGCAAGCGCGTGAAAATTTGACGGAGTGAAGATGAATTTATGATGATGCCGAAAGATGCAACCTAGCAAACGCTTATGATGAAAATGCTAAATGATGAAATTAAATTTTTGCTTGGAAACAAGAAGCACAATCATAAAAGCTGACTGACCAATATCAGGTAATACAACAGATATTTTGGATGCAAATGCCTTGCCAAATGCTGATATCACTCAGACCAAGGGTCAGCAAACATTGTTATTCAGCAGTGACTAACCTACACTGGAGGACAAGCCATGGACAAACTAAAGGTCATCATAAAACAGAAATACAGATAAGAAGGATTACAAAAAGATTGAAAGGCAGGCATATGGTACATGTCCCAGTCACCTGGAGCACTCCAGTCCCCCACAAGATGCAGTATCATCCCTAGTGATACACCGTGATCCCCATCCAACGGCCTAAAATAGAAGGAGCATAAGTTGTTCAGATTGCCGTGCTCTATCCATTATGCAGATGATTCACAATCCATGTGACTATGGATCTATGGATCTATGGTACATGTCCAAGCAAATGGCATATCGGTGTGATTAGATAGTCTCATTAGCAAAGATACTGTGAAAAGGAAAGGGATGAACTGTATAAGCATGCTCCATTACTCCATAGCTGAAAAAGTTTCATATGTCAATCAATTAGTTAGGCCTTGTTCTCTTCGACTTATATTTTGAAGAATAAGTTCAAATAAGTTCAGTAAATAAGTTCAGCAAAGTTTAGAATAAGTTCACTTCAAAATAAGTTCGGCAAACAAGTTCAGTTCATAATAAGTTCTTAATAAGTTCATAATAAGTTTAGAAGAAATTCGACAAATAAATTCAAAATAAGTTCAGATATGTTCAATTCATAACAAGTTCAGACAAAATAAGTCGAAGAGAATAGGGCCTTAGTGAGACAAATTTTCCATCCAACCATTACAATATCATCCCCCATAATTTGCTTGTACAACTCCCGAACAACAACTGGTTAGAAGCTCAACTACTTGTGCCCAATGGCTGAAACTAAGGTTAATGACCTATCCTACATGGCAAATAACAACACCCTAGGCACAACCAGGAAAAAAAAAAGAAAAAATTTCAAAGAAATACCAACTTCATACGATTATATCAACTTGTTTTCATCAGGTTCTACAACTCTTGAAGATATAGAAGAAAAGCAGGGGGGGGGACTTAATTTTCCTCCCGCCTTCAGTGCATTAGACATCTCCATGAACACTCAAAATTATCCCAGTTTGACAGGCATGCAGTAATAAAGGTCGGAAGATTATTCATGATTACCTTGAAAGGGAAAGGAAAGGAAAATACACATGCATGCTATCTTTATGATGTGCGTGTTTTGAGGAATCAACAAAACCACCTACATTGTCCGTTGGATACTTCACTTTGACATTTGGGTTCAACCAAGAAATGTAAAAGATGTTCCGGTGGCATGAAAAAGAAGGATGACAAAAGGGTTGAGCTTTTGGAGTGTGAAAGTAGATTCTGCTGACTATTTGGGAAGTACACGGAAGGCAAGGGATAGGTGGATTTTTTGTTGCAAAGCATCCTCTTGCCAAAAGTTCGGATGTACTCTAGTGAGAATATTATTTTTAAGGACCTCATTGTGGGCAGCCCTTAAACTATTTCAATTTCGAGGATGAAATCATTTATGATAAATTGCGGCAGCCAGCATGATGGTTTTCATTCGTTCTTTTGTAAATGGATAAAAAAGAATCCTAGGTGTCCTAATATCCATATTTGTTAGGAAGAGTTAAAATTATGAACACCAGTCATGCCACAGGCATATTTGTAACAAAGGGAACAGTTAAAATGATGTACATCCTTGTTCCATGCAATTCTTAAACAAGCATGAGATAAACCTACCCACGCCCCCCCCCCCCCAAAAAAAAACAAAAAAGAGAAAAGGGCATTGTCCTACAGGTCTTCCGACCAATCACAGACAAAAATTACTCGAAATAAAGGCATGACTAAGTCATCCCTGAAAAAGAAAAGAGATGTCTAGCCCAATAATGCACACCACCAAAAGGCCATTAAACAAAAAGTAAAGAACTAAAGATGTTCCATTGGTCCCGAAGACCTGAGCACATGCTATTGGCTGCTGGTATTTATGCCCAGAGCATCCAGGTGAAAAGGTCCTATAAGCCACACAAGGATCAGGAATGAAGGGGGGAGGGCAAGTTAATTTGGATAAAAAAAAAAAAGAGAAAGGGAAATAGGATACATAATCATGAGAAGCAAGCTATAGAGCGCTACACTGGAATGCAAGAGGTATGGTACATTCAGTAGCACAAGTGAGAATGCAGGATGATAACTTAAATTAGCAACTCCTTCTTTCTATCCAAGTTAATCAGCTAAAATATGCATCACCGCTTCTCGTAATTGAAGGCAACAAGGCAAATTTCCAACAGAAATATTATGGCAAAACACACACTAATAAAAATAAAATTTAACAGGAATGCAGAAGCACCTTGTAGAAATATTTTTTCCGGAGCTTGATCGCTGTCCTTACGCATCTTTTGACTTTTATCTTCAGCAAATTATCATTGAATATCTGCAGAATTATTCATTGAAAAAGAGTATATAATTCAGATATCAGGTCTCGTATACAAGATAACAACTAGAGATATTTCATACAGATAAGGTAAAAACATATATTGTGATAGTAGGAATCATGAAGGACAAGACACAGTCACAGAGCACCTCATGTTATACCTCTATTTTGTGAGGAACTAACTCGAAATCATACATTTTCAGCTTAATGTAATGCTTGAGATTGATAATGGAGCACACCTGAGAGCAACTTTAGGAAGCAAAGAAATGGGAACTAAATACCACTCAAGACCCAAATACTAATACATACCCCGAGAGCACCACTCAGGGAGGGGTGGGGGCTCAGGTATAGGAGCTTTACCCGTGGGGTTAGAGAGGCCAGGGTCATCAAAACTGGATCAACAACTGCCTACTTATTTTTTTGGATGAGTAATCAAGAATTGGAAAGACACCAAGGGGATGTCACCCTTGTACGAAAGGTGCAAATGCAAAAAATCAAAATGACCACATGCTTTTCATAAATGGTAAATCTACAAGCTCTCCCCCCAAAAAAGAAATGTTTTTAGATGTTCCGTACATGATTCTAATGTTTTTAGATGTTCAGTACATGATTCTACCCATGTAACAAATAACTAAATGTTCATCCTTCATACTGCTAGAAGTTCAACATATATAGGAAAGCGGCTTCATATGGTTGTGAGAGAGAGAGAGAGAGAGAGAAAGAGAGAGCGAGAGGGTAGTCTGCTTGGTGGGTGGGACTCAGGACTAACCAGGGGTCAACGGTGCCTGGGGTACGCTGGACCTCGGGTATCTGGGAGCCTCAACAGTTTTGCTTGCCTGCTGGCAGGTTTCTCTCTTGCCGGACTACCTTTCTTTCCAGATCTGCTCACGCTGGATTGGAGTCTCTCTCAACTGTGGTGATCAGTGAGATCTCTGTTAGTTCTGTCGCCGCTGGTGAGGTTTCCGCCGGAGTTCTTGTCCGGGCCCAAAATGTCGTCGGAGCATCTGTTTATGCGTTTTTTTTGGGGGGGGGGGGGGCTTAAGAAAAGGCAGATGGCATTTAGTGGGCCTGTTCTGCTTGATTTTTGCGTTCTGGTGGCGCTGTCTTGTGCTTCCCTCTTCATTTTGGTTTTCTGTTTACTGTTTTTCTTCTCTGTTGAATTAGTATGAGAAGAGGCTGCAAGAGGTTTGTGGCTATTGAAAGCAAGTCTTTTGACTTAGCTATTGTTGGGACTAGAGGAGATATCTTGAAGATCTCAGAGAACAGGAGTGGGCGAAGGTTCTCGCACTTGCTGCGTGAGCAAATTGCTTTGTGGTTGCTGAGGGCATGGGCAGATTTTGCAAGGCTAAGTCTCCCAATTGGTGGTAATCAAATGTGCTGAGGTTCTAGTATTTTTCTGTTAGAATTCAAGAGAAACAGGGAGTGTTAATTTCTACCGTTATCTGAAATCAAAGATGGCAGGAGATCTTTTGTCATTTTCACAGCAGGCTGGAATGACAAGGGTTGGACCACAATTTTTGAGTCACTTTCTGAGATTGTCGGCTCGTCCTTGGAGCCAGTGGGTCATCTACATAGGTGATGGCCCTCTCCTCTGGCATCAACGGTCTCTGCTACTGCACCCCAACCTCCACCTCCACCACCACTTCCATCTCCACCTCCAGGGTGCTGTCCTAATTGTGGTTTTACTGGAAACCAGCTTGCTTTCTGCGATCCTTTGCTCATGTTGTTTCAGCCACGCCTTTGAGGAATGCTACTGAAGCACTTAAAGAAGCCACAACTTCCAATGAGTTAGAATTGATCACTAATTCTAAAGAGAGGCCAAGGTACACTGTAGAGAGGGTGGGCAGGTTTCTAGTCCTTTGAGCAGGCAAGTCTATGCTCGTCGTAGAAGCTCTGGGAGTAGAGATAGCAAATGGTGGCTTCTCCAGACCTACATCTGAAGGCGAGGTTCCTGCAATTTGGCCCCCAGATGCTTTATTAGCCTTGGACACGAGTTTTTCTTGTTCAGATGATGTTAACCGGATAATGTTAGCCAGCTTCATGGCATCTCTTGTGGCCCTTTGGGAAGGGATGTTGTTTCTCTAGAAGGTTGGGGGGATTGCTTGGCTATGAATATCCTTTCACCTTCGACTTTTTCCAATGATTCTAGTCGCCTGGTTGCGTCCTCTGCTCTCAGTTTGCCTTGGGTAATTGAAGAGAATGTTCAGCCCCTTCTTTGGTGGTCAATTCTCCGACTTCTTTTTTCTCCATGGGCAGTCATTAGATGCAGTCACCTCATAACTGGGGTTTCAATTTATGTGGCAGTGTTTCGTGCAAGCTGCCTCAGGATGTTCGTGATGCTCTCGCGATGAGTGTTAGCTCTCACAATAATGCTCCTATCTCCAGGGTGTAATAGGTGTGACAATGATCATGAGTGGCCTTCGATTCCCGTAGTATACTCAATCAGAAGTTGACAATTTGCAAGCCCCATCAGCAGTTGACATCTATCATATTCACAGCTCCAAAACGCTATTCTATAGATGATATTTGGGATGATGAAAATGTTAATTCTGAAATGTTTCCAAGTGGGTAGCCTCCAACTTAGAAGCATTGATGCGTGTATTGGGGTGGCTTCTCTGGCTATGAAGATGAGGTTATTCACCTACTATCAAGAATTGAGAAGAACAATGTTATGCCCAGAACTCGTGTGCAAAAGCGCCGCTAGCAATTAGGAGGCAGAGGACTACAGTTCGGTGTCAACTATGATAGGCCTTGTCCCTCATCCAGTGGGATGATGGTGCCTTATGTTTAGGTTTATTTCTTGGAATGTGAGAGGTTTAAATGATCGTGACAAAAGAGATTTAAAAAAAATTTTGAGTGATTGGAAATGCGAGTTAGTTTGCCTTCAAGAGACGAAACTTAAGGATGTTCAACTTTCGAATATTCAAAGCATGTGGGGGAACCAGTCTGTTGGTTTTGCTTTTGCTTTGCTTTTGCTTCTCGTAAGGCGATAGGGTCAACTAGTGGCATCTTGGTGATGTGGGACAAAAACACTTTCCATTTGGAATCTTCATCTTGTGGAGATTTCTCAGTCACTTGCATCTTCCAAATGGTTGGTGGTAACTTCTCAAGGGCCTTCACTAGTGTTTATGGTTTGCAAGCCAGAACAGAGAAATTGAGGATGTGGGATGAGCTGCATGGTATTAGAGATGAATGGTCTTATACTCTTATCCTTGGTGCTGCGGGGGAGATTTCAATGAAATTTTGCAGAGTCATGAAAGAAGTACCGAAGTTTATCCTTCTAATACATGGTGCAGTTTGTCCTTGATGGATCTTCCATCGGGGGGGGGGGGGGGCGGGGAGACTTCACTTGGTCTAGGAGTGGAGATCAATCTATGCATTCAAGATTGGATTGTTTTCTTCAGTCCACAGATTGGGAGGAGCACTTTTCGGGCATGCTTCAGAATAGACTACATAGACCTATCTCAAAAAAAATTCCTATCTGTTTTGAGACTACAAAGTGGAAGAGGGGTAAGACCCCTTTCAGAATTGAAAATTTGTAGCTGGAATTTGAGGGTTTCTTTGATCTTATCAATTGGTGGGGGGAGCCGCATTTTGTTGATTTTGCTTGTTATATTGTTGCTAGAAAACTCATGTATATAAAAGAGAAGCTTAAGAAGTGGAAGCAAGATGCTTTTGGTGACATCAAGACCCAAAAATATAATCTCATTGGTATTATTCAATTCTTTGGAGTTACTTGGGATCTCAACTCTAAAGGTTTTTTCACTGTTAAATCTTATAATCTAAAGCTCCTCTCTAATTCTACCTTCGCTATGGAGTCTAGATTTTTGGGGCGGTTCCCTTGGAAAATCATTTGGAAGAGTTTGGCTCCCTTAAAGGTGTCAGTTTTTGTGTGGGAAGCTTCGCATGGGAGTATTCTGACATGTGATAATTTACAAAAGAAGGGAATTATTTTGGTGAATAGATGTTCCATGTGCAAAGACGATTTGGAGTCTCCTGATCACCTAACATAATCAATTTGCAAGGGCTCTGTGGGAGTTATCCTTTAGTTGCTTGGAAGTCTCCTGGGTTGTCTCGGATTCTGTGAGGAATCATCTTTTGGCTTGAGAGGGTGCCTTTGGTAGGAAAGTTAAAGAGAGAAGCGTCTTCTTGATCCCACATGCGAATTTTTGGGCTATTTGGCGAGAGAGAAACAAAAGAGTCTTTGAAGGATAGGAGACGCCCCTTCAACGAATCAAAGATATTATTATCAAGACTCGTTTTTTTCTGGGATAGTGAGCATTTTTGTGAATCTTCTTTTGATGTAATTGATTTTGTGGATAGGTTCCATCTTGGGTGTACATAATCCTTTTGTAGGCTGCCTGCTTGCATCCATCCCTTTGTACATTCTTCAGTTTAATTTATTTTACTCTTTTCCTTATCAAAAAAAATTATTCAATTCTTTGGATGCAAAAGAAGATTCATGTGATCTTACTAGCGACGAGATTTGGGAGAGGAATGCTGCTAAAGATGAATGGGTCAAGATCACTTTAATGAAGGAAATATCTAGGAGACAAAAATCTAGAGCTCGATCGCCAAAGGCAAGTGATCTTAACACTAAGTTCTTCCATAGGGTGGTGGCTAATCTTTGCGGGCAATTTAATTTTACGTCTTTTGTGGTTGTGGATGGGAATCACTTTGATGTGCTTCAAGATGTGAAGTCTACAACACATGATGTCTACAAATCTTTGTTTAATGAGCTTGAACCTTGGATGCCAAAGTTGTTGGTTTGTTCTTGTGCTATTTACGGGATTCTGATAGGGAGGTTATTGAGATGCCGTTTGATGAGGAGGACGTTACCAAAGATCTTCTTGACTATTGTGGGGATAAGGCTCGTGGACCTGATGGCATGACCATGGCATTCATTCAATCTAATTGAGTTACGATTAGAGATAATGTCATGCATATGTTTCTAGAGTTTTTCTCTTCAGGAAAATTTATGGCTAGCATTAATGCGACTTTTATTGGTCTTATTCCTAAGAAAGCAAATGCTAAGAATAAGAGATTTCGACCTATCAGCTTGGTGGGTTTCATTTACAAGTTGTTTTCCAAAGTTTTAGTTCGTAGATTGAGAGGCGTCATCGGGTATCTTATTTCGGAAAATCAAAATGCCTTTTGGGGGGGGGGGGGGGAAATTCTAGATGCTATGCTTATAGGTCATAGCAAATGAACTTATTAATACTAGGATCAAATTAGAAAAGCCTGGAGTTATTTGTAAGTTGAACATCGAAAAGGCTTATCACCATGGGAATTTGGGATTTCTTGATGTATGTGTAAAAAGAATGGGTTTTGACAAACCCCCTAGCTCCTCTCTCGCGACTAGCACGACCCCCACCCCTCTCTCCCCAGGTGTTGGTCCTCAGTGGCCGGTAAAGCTCAGGGTGCCCGGAGTGGTCATCGGAGGTCCACCTAAGGTCTGCTGGACCTTAGGTCTCTGGGAGCCGCCGATAGTCCACTTCGCCGGTCGTCTTGGTTCAATTTCGGCTCTCCATTGTGGTTTTTTCAGATTTCTGAGCCGAAGGAGGTCTTATGTGATTTCCGGTCAGTGCTCTGGGTTGGCCGGTTCTGGTGAGTTTTGTGGCAGCTTTCCGGTTGCCGGCGACTTTTCCGGTCATCGGAATCTCGCCGGAATTTCCTCAGCTCCCTTTTCCGGCCCAAATTCAGCCGTCTTCTCTATTGGTGCTGCTGTTCTCTCCGTCCAGTCTCCAGTGAGTGGCTTTTGTGTTATTCCTCCTCGTTCTCTCTCTTTTCCGACCACTGTTCGGTGTAGGTGGGTTTAGTGGTCAGTTCTTTGGCTCCCTTCTTAGCTTGTTTCATTTTGTGGGTTTTCTTCCTCCCCTTTCTTTGCATTGGGCTCGTGTTCTGTCATGTATGCTGCTGTGAGGGTGGAGGCCTGGAAATGACTAGGGGTACGGGTGGTCCTTTTCCTGTTAAAGTCGCTAAATCTAGTAAAAGGAAAAGGTCTTTCATCCAGTTAAGTCTCCAGGAGTTTCGATGGGTGGCGGTTCAAATGGTTCGCTTCTGCTTTTCAAAGGGAGAACCATTGTGGTTGAAAACTTTTACGTAGGACCAGAGGTGTCTATTGCTTCAGCTGAGAAAGAATAACAGAGGTAGATTCATTGTCCTCTCTCTTTTGGGTAATAGTGGACAGGTTAGGACAGTAATCTTCCCTGAGGGTGCGAAGGTAGAGGGTTGGTTTGGGGTGACAAAGATTTTCAAGGAAACTCTGATTGAAGGCCACAAGAAGCAATCTCATTCAAAAAGGAATGCTCCTATTCCCTCTAGGATTCGTGTGAGCAGGGATAGGTCTTTTGCTAGTGTCGTTCGAGGGCAACTGGGTGGCCCCCCTGATTCTTCTTTGATGGGATGGAAGTGTAGGGAATGCGGATCATGGGATGTTGGAGCAGTGATAGGCGAAGTTCATAATGGTAGTAGAGACATGTTGAAGCAGAAGATCTCCTTCAAGGACAATGTTAGGGATGTGTCAGTGTCTCCTGGCACGAAGGGTGGTTCTAAGGAGTGTGTGGAGGCCTCTTCTCCCTGCATTAATCAATTTCAAGTGTGGAGAGATCTTTTGGAGAACTATCCCTCCTCTGATTGTGAGTGCAGCTCCCCGTGTGCCTCAAGGGTCCCAGAATCACCTCTTAATGTGGTGGAGGAGTTGCATCCTGCAGCTCGCTCACCAGCCACGAGTGTGGTAGTTTACTCTCGTAGGAAGAAGCTTGGAAAGACTAAGCTCGTTGTTGATGCTGGGTCGGGTGCTCCTAACAGGCAGGAGGTGGGAGGGCCTTCTTTGTTTGAGGAAGCTCTGCATCAAGCCCACACTCAAGGTTTAGATGATGTTGCATTAGTCAGTTCTGCTTATTCAGGAAATGTAAGTGAAGGTTTGGCGTGGGTCTTGGAAAGAATGATCTTCTTTTGTAAGATGGGTTTGGCCATTGAAGGTAGAGAGATGGAGTTGCTCTCTTTTCTTGCCTCGCTGGAAGCCAATAGAATGAAAGGTGATCAAGTGGTTAAAGAGAGTAGGGGGGATGCAGTTGCAAGGGAGAGATTGTCTTCGGATGGGGCCTGCCGTTAAAGTTCTTGCCTGGAATGTCACGGGGTTCAATTGTCCAAACATGCGAGGGGATGTTAAGTGGGTGTTGCGCACTTTTGCATGCGATGTTGCCGTTCTCCAAGAATCCAAGTTGGAAGTTGTAAGTCGTCCAATAGCAATTAGTCTGTGGGGCCGTCGTCCGATTGAGTGGCTTTACTTACCTTCGGTGGGTCGATCAGGAGGCATTATTGTCATTTGGGATCCTCAAGTCTTGGAGCTTGGTGACTCTCGCATTGGGTCTTTTTCTGTTTGTTGTAAGTTTAGGTCTCTGGAGGACAATTTTGAGTGGGGTTTGATTGGGGTATATGGGCCTAATGATGACTATATGCAACGGGCCTTATTTGAGGAGTTGTCGTTCTTTATGTCCTATTGGGTTATACCGTGGTGTTTGGGTGGGGACTTTAATGTCATCATATTTCCTTCAGAGAGATCCTCAGGTGGTTGGTTGTCTTGGGCAATGAGCGAGTTCTCTAGTTTTATTGATTCTTGCAATCTGATCGATCCTCCATTGGAAGGTGCTCGCTTTACTTGGTCCAGCCATGAGGAGGTTCTTGCGTTATCTCGCATTGACCGATTTCTGTTCTCAGTTGAGTGAGAAGACCACTTCCAGGGGGTCCATCAAGTTACCCTTCCGAAAATTACTTCGGACCATTTTCCCATTCTCCTTCAGGTTGGGAAAGTCTCTAGAGGTAGACATCCTTTTAAATTTGAAAATATGTGGCTTGAGGTGGATGGCTTTAGTGACCTTATGATGTAGGATGCTCTTAAGAGCAATTCCCACACTTAAACAAATCACACAAGAACTTTTGAAAAACTCAATAATTCAATTCATTCAAGTGTGTCTTTCCCCAAAGCACGAGGGGGGTTTATATAGGAATCAATACAGCTGAAACAGAATATAAAATAAATCTAAAGATTACGATAAGATTTGATAACTAAGAATAATCTAGGAAAATAAAATATTTTATCCTAAAAGAGGATCCCTAGATTACGAAATCTCTTATTCTTCTTAGAATACACATTGCCATAGAATTCCTTCGGAGATACGACATCATTCTCCCCCACCGGAAAAGAACTCGACGCCGACGAGTTGTCTTGGAGGTACCACTCTAAAAGAGTCAGATTCATATCACGAAACTCATCTTCAATAATCCAAGTAGCATCTGACTAGAGCCGCACGAGGAAGCGTCGGAACCCACCACGAGAAGAGGACACAAACTCATCATCTAACCTCGCCTTGATGTCGGTCTGCGACTATGGCAAAGGTAGAAGTCTAAGGACCTGAGTACCTGCAGAAACCCCAAAAGGAAGACAAGGAGGCTCGAAAGTACCTCGATGAAGAGTGAGATCCTCTACATTGAAAATAGGACTAATACCTAAACTATCAGGGAGATCAAGTACATATGCATTAGATCCCAACTTTTGAAGGATTTGGTAAGGTCCCATGGCACGAGCGTGAAGCTTTTTGGGGGAGTTTTTGGGTAATCGTTCAGGTCGAATCTGAGCCATAACAAAATCACCCACCTCAAAATTCACAGTTCTACGATGCATGTCAGCTGAATCCTTATAACTGTCATTGCTTAAAGCAATCTTGCGTCGAATCTCAGCATGCAAGTCATGAATATGCTGTGCAAATGTGGAGGTACTTTTCTTTCAAAATATTTTATCCTAAAATAGGATTCCTAGATTATGAAATCTCCTATTCTTCCTAGAATACATATTGCCATAGAATTCCTTCGGAGATACGACATCACCTTATCAAATCTTTTTGGGATGAGCTGGTTGTCAGTAGTCCCTCCAGGTTTTTTTTTGGCAAAGAAACTGAACTTTTTGAAGACCAAGTGGAACAGGGATGTGTTTGGCCATTTAGAGTTGAAGATGGCTAGTTTGGTGGAGAAAGTGAAGCTCTTAGATGAGAAGGAGCAACAACAGTCTCTCTCATAGGTAGATAGAATTGAAAGACTGGAAGTTAAAAAAGAGCTCTCTTTAGTGCGAAGGTCCATTGATATTTTATGGCGCCAAAGAGCAAAGCAACAGTGGATGGTGGATGGTGATCGCAACACCAAATTTTTCCATCAAGTAGCAAATAGGAGAAGTTTAATGCCATTCACAAAATTAAAGTGGATGGCGAGCTCTTTGATGATGATGCCTTGGCCAATGATGCAATTGTCCACTTCTATGATGATCTGTATCATGAAGATCATCCATCAAGGATCTTTCTTGATGGTATTGCTTTTGCCTCTATTAGTCTTGACGATGCTAGGGATCTTGAAAATGAGTTTACTGAAGCTGAAGTTTGGAATGCCATCACTGAGTTAGGAAATGAGAAAACACAAGGGCCAAACGGTTTCAATTTAGCCTTTTTCCAACACTGTTGGTCTACTGTCAAGGAGGAAGTTACGGGTTTTTTTGTTGATTTCCATAATAAAGGTGTCTTTGAGAAAAGTTTAAATGCCACTTTTATTAGTTTGATCCCCAAAGTGGCTGGAGCAGATGATATTAACCTTTTTAGGCCCATCAGTTTGGTAGGGAGTGTTTATAAGATTCTTGCCAAAGTCCTCGCTTCAAGATTGAGGAAAGTTGTGGGAAAAATTGTGGGTCCCTCACAGCATGTTCCTGGCCGTCAAATCTTGGATGCTACCTTGATTGCCAATGAATGCATCGATTCTTATTTAAGATATCGGATTTCGGGTATCCTGTGTAAGCTTAATATTGAAAAGGCTTATGATCACGTCTCTTGGAGTTTTCTTTTGGCTATTCTTGAGAAAATGGGCTTCCATAACAAGTGGAGGAAATGGATCTCTTTTTGTATTTCCACTATGCGCTTCTCTAACTTGATTAATGGTGAAGCATCTAGTTTATTCTCTAGTTCGAGAGGTCTGAGGCAAGGGGACCCTTTGTCGCCTTTATTGTTCATTTTGGTGATGGAGACGCTTAGTAAGTTGGTGATTAAAACAGGTGAGGCCAGTTTCTTGAATGGCTTTCGGATTAGCAACCCTCATTCCGAGAGTTTGTTGATTTCTCATTTGCTCTTTGCCGATGATACCCTTGTTTTTTGCAAGCCGAACAAAGGTAATTTGGGTTACTTAAGGTGCATTCTTCTGCTGTTTGAAGCTATGCCTGGGCTGAGGGTTAACCTTTCCAAAAGTGCACTCATCCCCGTTGGTGAGGTGCCTAATGTTCATGATTCGGCCCGGTTCTTTGGGTGTGCTGTTGAGTATCTGCCTTCTTCTTATCTTGATCTTCCTCTTGGTGCTTCTTATAAGAGCATAGCTGTTTGGGACCCAGTTATTAAGAGGTTCTATAAAAAATTGGCAGGCTAGAAGTCTAAGCACTTTTGAAGAGCACTTCGAGTAGTTTACCTATCTACTTCATGTCTTTATTCACCATTCCAGCTAGCATTGCTAGTCGGTTAAAGAAAACCATGAGAGATTTCTTTGAAATTCTATTGATAATGGTAATGGCCTCCATTGGCTTAATTGGAACGAAGTATGTTGTCCTAAGCAAGAGGGAGGACTTGGCATAAGACCTCTCCGTGTTATGAACGATGCTCTGAAGACCAAATGGTTGTGGAGGTTTGCAAAGGAGGAGGATGCTATGTGGAGAAACGTGATCAAGGCAAAATTTGGGGTTGATGAGATGGGTTGGTGGAGTAAGAAGAGTTCTTATGCCCACGGTGTTGGTTGTTGGACATCTATCTTAACAGGTCTTGTGCGTTTTAAATCTTTAGTGCATTTTGAGGTGAAGGATGGCTCAAGGGTGTTATTTTGGCATGATGTGTGGCGTGGGGAGCAGTCTTTAAAGATTCTTTTTCCAGATCTTTTTAGGATGGCTCGCCTAAAGTATGCTATGGTTCAAGAAGTTGTTTCTTGGAATGGGGATATTAGCCATTGGAACTTGACTTTTGTGAGGAATCTTAATGATTGCGAAGAGGACAGTTTTTGCAATTTGTTAGCCGTACTTGCTGACAAAGAAATTCTGTCGCAAGGAAAGGATGAGATTGTGTGGCCACTTAACTCTAAGGGATCCTTTAGTGTCAAGAGTTTTTGTTCCACACATTCTGATGCCTTGGGTGGTTATGATTTTGTTGCTAAGTCCATTTGGAAGTCAAAAGCTCCCACAAAAGTGTGTTTCTTTGCGTGGGCAGCCACCATAGGAAAGATCCCAACTGATGACATGCTTAAAAGAAGAAATTTTAGAGGTCCAAGCAGATGCTCTTTGTGCTTGGAGGAGGAAGAAACCGCGGATCATCTCCTTGTACATTGTCGATGGGTTTCCGTGTTTTGGAATTTAGCTCTCTTATGGGGATTAGTTGGGTCCAACCTTCTAATGTTAGAGATGTGCTAGTAGCTTGGAGGAGAAGGATGAAGAAAAGTTGGGTCCTTGGAGTTTGGAACATGGTGCGTTTAGCTATTTGGTGGACTACGTGGAAGGAGAGAAATCGTCATATCTTCGACGACAAAGCCTTGTCGTTTCAAGATTTTAAGCTCTATTTTTTTAGGTTGCTGTATAGTTGGAGTGTCGGGCTTTGTAGTTACAAAAATTTAAATTTTTTGCCTTTTGTCGATTGCATTATGGATAAGAGCTTAAGGGCATAATGTTTTTATATTTGCCCCTTTTGTAAATGGGTGACATTCCCTTGGTGTCCTTTTAATATACCTCTTGATTACTTACCAAAAAAATAAAATAAATAAAAATAAATAAAAAGAATGGGTTTTGGAGATAAGTTGATTGGTAGATCAGTCATTGTATCTCTTCCACTTCTATAGCATTACTTGTCAATGACTCTCCAACTACGTTTTTCTCGGTTTCTAGAGGGCTTTGAGAAGGTGATCCCTTATCCCCCTTCTTTTTCTGTTGGTCATGGAGGTTTTCACCGGGATGATTGATTCAGCTTCTAACAACATACTCATATCTAGGTTTTATGTTGGTCGATTGAAATTGACAGCCATGAATGTCTCACATCTTCTTTTTGCGAAAGATGCTATAATTTTTTGTGACAATGAGTGTGGGTAAATGGTGAATCTCCGTTTTGTTCTTACTTGGTTTGAGGCGGTTTCAAGTTTGAGGGTTAACTTGACAAAGAGCTCTATACTAGTTGTCGGTCATATGCACAACATTCCACTGCTTGCAGGCGTTTTAGGTTGCACATTGATTCGTTTCCTACCACTTAACTTGCTCTTCCTCTAGGTTCGAAATTTAAGGAGTAATCCATTTGGGAGCCAATTATTGATAGGTTTCAAAAACGACTCTCGGGGTGGAAGTCTAAATACCTATCGAAAGGGGAGAGGTTACCTCTTATCAAAAGTGTCCTCTCAAGCATCCCAACTTACGTCCTCTCCGTCTTTCCCTTCCCAACTACTGTGGCCAACAAGTTAGAAGCTATCCATAGAAACTTCCTTTGGAGCTCTTTTGGGAGTGACTTCAAGTATCATCTTATGAGATGGAACATTGTGAAACAACCCGTGTCACAAGGTGGGTTAGGTATCAACCACTTACGTCTCTTCAATGAGGCTCTTCTCGCTAAGCGGAAAGGGTGATCTATGAATGGAAAGGGAAATCTCTGGAGAAAAGTGGTTACCATCAAGTATGATGAGGGTGAATTCGGTTGGTCCCCCACTTTACCTTGCTCTTATGGGCATAGTCTTTGGAGACATATTGCTGAAGGTTCGAAGCGATTCTGTCTTCACTTTTCTTTTGAGGTTGGTGATGGTTCTACCATTTATTTCTACTGTTTACTTCTGGCATGATCGGTGGTGTGAGGAGGCTCCATTAAGAGAACTCTTCCCTGCCCTTGTTGTCCTCGCTCTGGATAGAGATGCTTCAGTTGCTAATTACCGAAAGCAAGTGCCTGACATTGATATTTGGAGCCCCATTTTTTATCTGAGATAGCTTTGTTGAGGATGACACTCTTATAAGCCTTTTTAACAACCTCAACTGAGGCTAAACTTGGGGACTCCTTGTGTGATATGGTGAGATGGGACCTAAACTCTAAAGGAGTCTTTTCAGTCAAATCTTATTATGTGAAGGTCCTGCAATTGAGTTTGCTATGCCTACCTACACTTTACGATGGGGGATTCCGTTGTAAGCTCATTTAGAAGTCTTTGGGCCCCTTTAAAGGTTTCTGTTTTTATTTGGGAGCAATGCATGGAAATATATTGCCGTGCTATTTGCCAAAAGGGGAAAGATCCTTGTGAATAGATGCTTTATACGCAAAGAAGGCTTTGAATCCACATATCACTTGCTGTTTCATTATCACTTTGCTACGACTCTTTGGGGACTTGCATTTAGTTTCTTGGGCATATTTTGGGTCACTTCTAAGTCCATTAGGAACCATCTCCTGGCTTGGGAGGGTTTCTTCTATAGGAAAGTGAAGAAGAAGGTCATGGATATACCTCATGTGATATTTTGGAGTATTTCGGGAGAAAGAAATCAAAGAATTTTCGATGGAGTTAAAACTCCTCTAGGGCGCTTAAAAGACAATTTCATCAAGACAATTTATTTTTGGGATAACGAGAAGATTTGCTTATCCTCTTCTGATGTGATTGAGTGTGTGGATATTTTGTATTTTGGATGTATATAGTCTTTTATAGGATGTTAGTTGACCATCCATTATTTTAACACCCATTTATAATATTACTTTTTCCCTATCAACCCCCGCCCCAAGAAAAAAAAAATCTCGACAAATAAAGTATAAACTCTTGAGAAGACATTACCTTACCCTCAAAATCAAGTCTAAAGTCCAAACTCCTACTTAAACATCACTTTGCCCTCAAATATCTATTTGTTCATAATACTCCATAAAAGAAAGAACAGAGCAGCTTAAAGGGGCAGTCCCCTATCTAAGGTATGTGTAAGCCTTAGAGTTGTAGGAAATCCTATGAGCGACAACCTTCTTAAGTTGCAAATAGACCAAATCTAACGTGATAATCTCATTATCCTTCCTTGGACATCTCCTCATTGGTGCATCTATAATCTTAGTGTGTTCAAACCATTTAAGTCTTACTCCCCACATCTTCACCTCTATTGTGCCATTCCTACCTTTTCTCTAGTCACTTCTTTTCTTATCTTATCCAATCTTGTATAGACATAAATCCATCGAATTATCCTCATCTCTTGCAAATATCATCTTTTGAATTTGAGTCTTTTTAATCGCCAACATTCTGGCCATACAATAAGGCTAGTGTAACCACTATATGGCAACATTTTCCCTTTAGTCTAATTGTGATCTTAATCACATAGAACTCCCAATCCATTCCTTAGACTAGGTTTAAATTTACTTTGAGTTGATTATAGAATGAATTATTAGACCAAAGAACCAAACCCCCTTTTTTCCATTAATTCATGTTCAATGACACTAATCAGACAAACTTTTACTTAAGCATGTTTTGATCATTCTCTGAGAGAAATCAGATTGGCTCCTTAGAACTCAACAAAATTAATATGATTCGATCTTTCTCCCTACTTCCTTCAAACACTGACTTGTTAATTGAGAAGGTATAATTCCAGGAGTTGGAGACACAAAAAGTAACCAGCAAGATCATTTTCTAGACTCTAGAGTAACTAAAATGAAGAATTAAGATATAGGAATTGGACTGATCACCTTTATTAGATCATCAATTGAACGAGTTCCGTTGATGATCTTGTGACGGTTTAAGATCAGAATTGCAGCAACGCAGAAAACAGGCAGTTCATCTTCCTTACTCCTTGATGCTGAGGACCCAGAGTGTACATGCATGTGACCGTTCCATAACAAAAAGGGCCTAGTTAATCCACAAAATGAGTGGTTGGACCTTAATGACTTCATCACGGCCTCATGTGGGCTGACAGGTTCAACATTTGCATGTTTTGGATGTGAGCCACCCTCTGTGTTTCCCTCATCTGTGTCGTTTCTTTCCTCACCACCATCAGCGCCTAAGTCATACGGAAGTTGCAGCACCAATGGCTCAAGACAGTTTTGTGCTAGATTCCAAGACAGGGACTCATCAAAATCAGCTGCCCACATCATCTGCAGTGATGGTTATGTTTGACATAACTGAGAACACATACAAAATATGTACTCTACATTCTGACTTGAGGAAAAGAAAGAAGAAAACATGTAAGAGAAGATACTGATAGTTATGAGAAGATACAGATTCTTCTCCTCAATGCACGTTTTTTTTCATAGTAGACTATAAAAAATACTACTCCAATGTAGTCAAGCTGTCCAATATTAGGTGCAGATACTATAAGATGACCATTGAGACAAATTGCAAGGATTGACAGCCTCTTGTACATAAGGATTACTATTCTTCAACCTTCTGCCATGCACACTTTTTCCCCTTTTTTTGGCCATTGGACAAAAGAAAACATCCCCAGGTACATTCAATACTACAAACATATTTGCATCAACAGCTTCATGACATACAGGCAAACATCAAGATTGACACATTCTTTTGCAGCTGTCAGTCCAATCCAACCATGCAAACTAAGACAATTGATGGATCAACTATCATCATTCACCAAATCAACTCAAACTAGCATCTCAGTTTGACCTCATTAAATAGCATACTTGCATATTTTAGGTCATTTTCTAGGGGCATAAAGAACAACACCAATTAGGAAGTACAAAGGTCCAGGAGAATCAAGTCGAATCCCAGACATCCACACATGTTGGGTCAAAAAGGTCCAAGGCTACAAGAAATTTAGCATTAGAAAATCAGTAGCATTCATATCATATCGCCTACTGGTACATAATGGCAAGAAAAGTTCTGTTCCAACAAGGGTCATGGGCAGAGTTTGAGAGAACAAACCTCCCACATGCAAAGGACTTCATTAAATGATAATTCCCTGCGAAAGAGAACCAGCAGCATCCGGAAAGCAAAGATAAGGCTTTCAGCACCTATGTGGGACAAGTGTGAAAACATTTCCCGGTCAGTAACTTGTAATATGTGCCACAGTGTTTGTAACTGCTTCATCACTCCGGTCTGTCCCTCCATCCGAAAGTTTTCACGCTGAACAGGTACGAGGTCCACAGGTCAGATGAACAGTATGCTAATAATCAAGACAAAAGGAAATTTGAAGCTTTAAGTTCAAACCGTTCTTCGAAGAAGCATCTCAAAGCACCAAAATGCATCAGCATCATTTTCAAAGATAACAACAAATGGAGACAGAAGGTCACTCATACCTGAAACATAAATTCACATTGAACACATCAATTTTCTTTTTCTTTTTTTCGTTGGGTGGGGGTTAAGAAAGATTAACATAATAAGAGTCATTCACTTTTCTGAACAAAAAAGGAGACAAATGAGCATCAAAAGAGAGAACAGTTGAGGAAAATCCAAGAACCTTGGCAGTACCCTGTCTCCGGATCAACCCATGCATAAACAGCAAGAATATCCGACATCCTCGCCAAATTTTTTGGATCTTCATAGAACTCTAGATGACTATCAGTTCTGACCACATCAACCACTGGAGACAAACATGGTCCACTTAGTAAAGGACAATTAAGGGACTAGAAAAAAGAGAACATGACATTTATGTTTCTATCACCTATTCGATGCAGAGTCCAGAGCCACTCAGATACTTTATCTTCACTAGGGCCATCTCCTTGGCAATTGCTTGAATATGGCTCAGTTGTTTCTGGTACATCAGATATTCTCAGTCTGTTAAGCACTTTGTTCTTGTAATTGAGAATATCAGAACTCTTCAATGATTGTTCATGATGTTTACGAACATAGCCATTAGCTGTCTCAATTTCAGAACTGATAACGTGTCGGACACTTTCAGATGGCGAACCATGTGATTCAATTATTAACTCTTCATTATTACCAATCTGGAAGCTGTGCATGCTCTCCTCATCAAGGCTTGATTTCCATTGTGTAGAATATCCATCTTTGTGTGATTGCTGTGTAGAATATCCATC
>JACYFF010031958.1:21135309-21149078 GCA_017589665.1 Selenicereus undatus | reverse complement strand
TGTGTAGAATATCCATCTTTGTGTGATTGCTGTGTAGAATATCCATCTTTGTGTGATTGCCTGACCTCTTCACCTTCACTCTTCTCAAACAAATTTGTAAGAGGCAGAGCAGGTAAATCAAAAAACTCATCTCCTGGAAATTGAGGTACATGGGCTTGCTTCCTTCGTCTCAAGGAACTACAATTGCTTTTGGAAGGGCTAGGCACAAGCCCAGATGAGTCATAAGCAGTGCTATCGATGCTTTCTCTTACACTAATGTCAGAAGAATCACTAAAACTTTCCCTTTGGCATGTGTATGTTGTATCTGCACAGTTATTATTCCTATTACAGTAACCATTAAGTTTGTTAATATTATTACTATCCCCTGAGGCTTGCCTGCCTTCATCTTCAGCCTCTTGACTCCCGTTGTCTTTGCAATATGTCCGTACATCCATAATTTTAGAACCAACAACATAAGCAAGTGAACCCGTTCCTATGCTTGAATGCATTTTTTGACATTCTTTCACCAGTTCTTCATATCGTTCCCTGCACGATATATTTTAAACCCATACAGATAGAGTTATTTACCTCACATCAAGAAATGCTAACATGTCCACAAATTCTTGTGCTGATTTCATTTCATTTTCTTTTTCCAGTTCCTTTTTGGGGGGAGGGGGGGGGTTGGGTAATAAGGGAAAGATAGATACATTGAGAACATAAGAATAGAGATGCAGGTAGACATCCTAATTTTATAATATACTATCTACGAAAGACACAGCACTAATTCAACAAACACTACCACCACCCAGGGTGAGTCCCACCAGCGGGGGTCTTGGACACAATATAAATTCATGAAGAATAAAAATCCTGATTCTTTAAAAAAGTTTAAATCAGATACTGGTCTCGTCTGGTATTACTACAAGGAGAAGAAAGAAGGCCCACAAACATTAAAATAACAGATGCTATAAAAATAATTGCCAAATGCATTATCAATTCTGAGATTATATCATTAAAAGTCTAATTATAGCTCCAGACAAATAAGCCTTTCACATCAACCATATATTCACATTGGACTAGCATTGTAAGAGGATTCCATCCTGCAGCTATGCATGTGCCCTTAAGGAATACTGACAACATTGATTGCCATCATCTGAGGAAGGCTCAATAAGAAACTACTCAATTTGAAAACGTTCCACAAAAGCATATAAGAATCTTATGTGGTCCACAGAAGATCCTATTCTTAGTCCCAACTTCTCCCCCTCCCCCCCCCCCCAAAAAAAATCAGGACCAAGGCCCACTCCACATCAACAGTGTTCAATATCAACTGATCTGAAACAGAGGGCAAAATGCAATTTTCATACCATAGACTAACCTAAGAACTATTACAAGCTGAAAACAGCACAGAACAATATTTCTTTCAGAAAGTTCTTGCAGACTAACCTCTATCATCTAGATCATAATAAATTTCTCTGGCATTTAGCTTGCCATGCCTCAATTCAAAGTTAATTATCTCTCCATTCATGAAAGTCCGTCCTTTTTAACCAAATTTTCCATGATCCCCATAATATCTTCAAGGAGTATAAAGGAAGGCTCTAAGCCTCTAACTACCAAAGATGCCAGAATGAAGAGAAAAACTACAGCATCGTTGAATTTGGTCCTTTGAAGCCCTTGATAATCTATCAATCCAGAGTAGAAATCATATTTATCAACCACTTTTCTTACAGATCTGTACGCCCCGTTTCATTCCAAACAACCAAATGTTTGCAAGCGCATACTAGATTTTAACAGAGATTTATTCCCTTATCCTAGACACTATGATGCAGGAAATCGGGATAAACTGCTCCATATCGATTGAAACATGGGGCCAGAAAAAGAAAAACATAAAGGATTTTATCTGAATCCAGGAAAATACTAAACTAGAAGACATCACACTTTTTCAGATAACTCACATGAAATTTAGAAGGTGCCAACAAAATGATATGCAGCAAGAAACATTGACAATAAATCCTGAAAGTGAAAAAGTTTAAACCTCCGAGCTGCTCTTAATAGTTTCCGATACTCTGTGGTACTGCCCAATTCATAACAGCCAAGAAGGAATTCCCATACTTCCGATCTTATAGAGGGATCCACACCCTATAATGGAAGCCCATACAGTTAGCTAAAATATTTGACTTTTTCTAAATCACATAAGCTACATGAAAACCCAGAAAATAGAATACTTTTCAAGGTAACAGCCAACAGGCATCAAGAAATACATTCAAAACAAAAGAAAAATATACGCAAGTAGATAACACAGTAAACTAAAGATTACTTTTCTTTGCCAAACCACTCAGAGACTCCATAACAAAACCTAAGAAACTTTACAAAAGCCAAATTCCGACCATGGCTTGGCACAGAATTAGACATGTGCACACATGCACGCAAGATAGAGAGTTGAGTTCCACAGAAAGCTAAAATAGTCAAATTGTAAAAATCAGAACACACTTAGACAAGGCTATTAGAGCATTATCATTTTGCCTTCTAAGTTACAACGTGACCTACATTGCGCAATGATATCTGGTTTATACTTCTGAAAACTGAACCACCTGACTAATCGAAAAATTAAGGGGCCAAGTCAATCACAATACGCTTGACAGAACTTGCATACACAGCTCTAAATAGTACTTACAGTAGTGGATACATGTTGGCAGGGGCACTGTGCGTTAAATTGTTGAAGGTGACCCCCATAACATTTTTGCCCTTATAAAATTCAAGACAAACTCTAAAGTAGACACACAGACAAATTTTCTAGATCCACCACTGAGAACTTATTTATAATCTGCAGCATGATCTACAAGCAGAAGGCAGGAAGGATGACTAGGTCATTGACTCCAACGATTGACATTTACCAATCAAAACAATTACAGTTACTTTAAAGCAAAATACTGAGCATAATCTGTGTGAAAAGGTTGAATAGTAATCATGGCACGCTAAAATGGAACTCTATCATAAAAATTAACATGATCTAAGAATATGTCAATGTTACGTTCCAACAAAGAGATAAACCAAAAAATAATAATCTCTTAGAAATCAGAAATCAGAAATAGTGTTAAACTGCTGTAAGAGCTGTGGTTGCCACATAAGTTTCAGAAAGTTCATGACTGAAGACTGCATGTAAATGAAGTAAGAGACATGGGAACCCAAAATTGTCAATTACATATTGTACAAGCAAGGAATCTACATCATGGGATGACATGAACTTGGGAGCTAGAGAGGATGGATAAGATTCTGACAAGTGATTACTCCATGGAATGGGATCCTAAAACTCAACAGGCCGCCACAAATATAATAACCCCCCCCCCCAAAAAAAAACCACCACCAAAAACGAAAAGGAATAATAATAAGAAGAAGAACAACTAAAGATATAAGCATGCTTGGCAACTCAAACAGAAGGGATACATCATGTAAACTTAATCCACCATATATTGAGAGGAACAAATTTATATACTATAAAAGTACAAAGTACACAGATATACCATGTGAACATACTAAAAGAAGCAAACATGTATATGTATTGTCTAGCAACAAATAACCCAATTTTTGAACGCTTTACCAGAAAAGGGAAATAGGAGCAAAGTAGTAAGACGCACCCCCAGGATGATATATTTTAGTGCTTTCTGAAAACCAACAGCTTTGCCATCACTATCAAATACTGAGTGCCATTTGTCTGGCTTCAGCATTCTGGTTGCCTGCAATGTGAGAGAAATAGAATGGTGAAACCTG
Source organism: Selenicereus undatus (assembly GCA_017589665.1). Lineage (NCBI taxonomy): Eukaryota > Viridiplantae > Streptophyta > Magnoliopsida > Caryophyllales > Cactaceae > Selenicereus > Selenicereus undatus. The sequence goes on along the minus strand of JACYFF010031958.1, from coordinate 21,145,337 downwards.
TCAGGCTTCAATGATAGGCGAATGATTATGTATAATCAACAGGACACCCTCATTTCCAAGAAACCAACAATTGAGTTTAACCGGCTCTCTTTCTTATTGTCTGGTATTTTATTTTGCTCTGTTGGGAAGCAGGCTCCAATCAGCAGAAGAAATGGAAAAGAGGGGGGGGGGAGTAAAAAAGAAACTACAAAGAAACAGCAAATAGTTCCAAATTAGATTGCCCAAATCCATATTCAGGAAATTTGAAACATCTAGATGCACTTGACATAGAATATGTATAATAACCTGCTAGTATTGTTGTCCTTCCCCAGGAAAAGGTAACACCATAGATATGGGACACCAAAAAAATAATCAACGAAAGGATCCAGATGGATTATGCAGCAACTACAATTGTTTAAAACAAAGAAAGACTGCTAGTGGATAGATGAAAGTAGCCAGCAATACAGGAAAGGTCTCAGATCTGAGTATTTTGGAAACTCCTATCAAACTCAGCATGCAAGTTCCCCAATGGACTTAAACAAGAAAAGTTGGATCAAAACATATCATCACTAATTAATCTTTTCCTTTATCCTTAAAATGATATTATGCTCCATAATTCTAGTTAAGGCAAGGTACAATGCAGGGATTCAAACCACCTTTAGTTCATAATATCACTTGGACAGCTTATGATGTTTATGCACCTGGAACCAAATATTGGAACATATAAAAAACCAGGCCTGACTATGGGGAAAAAATGAAAGACAAGGGAATCTAGGTCACCTCAAACAGTCTAACACTCCCTCCATCAACTTGTGAATTTTGAAGGTCCCCTTTCTCCCTTAATGACAATAAATGCCCTTCATTAACAGAATAGAACCAGGGGGGTGGGGTGACATCATTAAAATTTGAACGATTACTTTCTCATATGTCTTCACTATCTTTTAATTTTACGACCAAAAAACTAGTTATCTAATACAGATATAAGGGAATATATCAATTAGTTAAGCTCACATGAACATTTTCACAAGAGTGGAAAGAGCAATGGTAGATGAAGGAAGTTGCTGGCTATTCAGTCTTTTCAGTCTTCTCTTTCCAATAATTTCTGCAATGACTCATGTGCTCATGTGCTGAATTCCTAAAGTGAACACTTCACAGAAATTGCTGCTAAGTCTGAGGCTTGAATTTGTGACAGTTTCTGTGACCCTTTTATCCTCATACTCCATCTATGTCGCCCAATAAAGCAGCCTAGATAAATTTGCCTGTTTCTTCAGATGAAATTATACCATTGATCGCATCCTTTATTGCCTTTGTCTTCCCCGTATACTGTCTCACAGCACAAATTTGCAGTAGCAATTTAACAAATTCCATTCTAAAGTGTAAAACTCTGATCATATCTAGTTTTTTCTACTTTGGCATCCACTAAAGGAAAGATTCCCACAGAGGATAAAGGAAGAAGTTTTATTTGACCTTAGCTAATCAATGTGGGCTTGAGGAGAACGAATTAATCAATCACATCCTTCTACATTGCATTCGCTGGTGGGCTGCTTCACCCTCGGATTTGTCATTCCCTTTGATGGAAGTTTGAAGGACTCAACCATTGAACTTCAAAGATGTGTTCGTGGCCAAGAAGAGAAGAAAGAAGAGTTGGGTATTTGGAGTTTGGAAGATGATTCCTTTGTCTATTTTGCTATTTAGACAGAAAGGAATCAAAGGATCTTTTAGGGAAAGCTAATGCCCCATTTGGAATTCAAACTCTATGTTTTGAGAACTTTATATATTTGGATTTTAGTGCTCAATTATGTAAGAAATTTGACTTCTTGGGTTTTGTGGACGGTTCATGCACGCAAGTTTGAGGGCATCATGATTTTCATAATTGCCCTTTTCGTACATTGGGCCATTCCCTTGGTGTCTTTCTAAAATATGCTGTTTAGTTACTCATTATAAAAAAAGTAAAAAAGAACAAACTTGATTCACAAATTTCCTCTTTCATTGAAAAGAAGCTATTATGCACACATGCAAAACCAACATGGCCCTCAAGCTGGCAGAAATCAAATAAGATCATAACTTACAAGTTAACTATGCTGAAGATATATAAGAAATGACATTATATTAATACATCATTTTGCAAGAATTATACATGGGTACAACAATTGGCTTCAAGCGGCATGCTTATGAGATCTCTAGACTATCAATGGCACTAGACCAAGTAGCCATCACAAAGCATGGTTCTTTCAGAGGAAAAAATTGGAAACAAAAAAAATAGTGATGCGGGATAAGGATAGAGGAATAAGGAGATATGGTTATCAAAGCCTCGATTCAAGCCAGTGCCAATTCTTCTTTTTGATCCCTGTTCTCATATTTCGCAAGACAGCCAAGAAATGGGGAAAAAAACTGGGGCAGCGAAGTATACTGTGACATAGCTCCATCTTCTAGATTATTTGTTTGATGTTGTTCGGATCAGCCTATAGCGACCATTACTTGGTGTAACAAAGACCATCGTGCACTTTTCATGATAATGCATAACAAGTCATGGCCTGTTACAACGAATGCCTTGTTTCAATTTTTCTCCACTTATGGGGATGTAGAAAACATAGATTTCGGACAATGGCCGATTTTTATGCTGGAGTGAATTTTCATTCCCTAAGAGATGCTGTGAACGCCTTTTGCAAGCTTCAAGGGTGTCAAATTTATGAAGATTGCAGTGAGTTGGATCTTTATTTTGTTAGTGAGTTCATTTGCGGTTTTCGGCTGTATATTCCTAGCTACAAACTGGATTATGAACATCCTAGAGCTCCTGTAATACCTTGGCAACATTCTGCCAAAAATTATAGGGTTTCATCACCAAGGTCGTCCTAGAAGCAACCAATTTCTTATCCGAATGAGACAAAATTCTGTTATGATGCGCATGACAGGGGATTTATCATCGAGGACAAGAAAGAGGAGACTCTTGATGATGAGTATATGAAAGGAGATGACCAAGTACAAGAGCCTCATCAAGTTTCAGATATCAGCAGGTCAAGTGATATAAACAACTTCCTTGATTCTATGAATCAAGAAGTTGAAGTTGTGACTGCCAATCATATGTAAATGAAGTGCACAATGAGGGAATGTTCATGTCCAATGACAATGTCGAAACTTTTGCTAAGGGAACTGATATAGAGGACGTCCAAGCACCAGTACAAGTGGATGAAGAGTCAAAGAGATCAGAAAACAAGTTTTCCAATATCCCTCATGAATTTTCATTAGACATTCAAGAATTTGGCCACAAGCAAAGAGAATCTAATATGGACCAAGTAGTTGGCATACATGCTGAATATGCTGAATTTTTTATCCCTGATTACTTTTTTGAGAAAAACACTCTACACCCATTGCTGGCATGGTGCTTAATGATGGAGAAGAATCTAAGGCTAGAGTTTTAGTAAAGTGCAAGGACGTTAAATCATTTTTTTCATATTCTTCTCCGGCTCCTTTTCATGTCAAAACTCAAGGATGAGTTTTTTCCAACCGGGGGAGAATGATGTAGGATGAGGAGATATGGATAAGGAGATATGGATATATCTTAATATTTCCATATGTGAAGTATTCGATATTTTATTATCTTAGTAGTTTATCTTTTAGGAATACCTTATCTTTTAATTAGCATCTTGGATAGAAAATAACATCTTTGTGATCTTGTTTATCTTTAATTTCCTTATTGTTTTAGGTATCTTCTCTATTTAAACTCCCTATTATGCATTAGAAGTCAGACTTGAATGAATTAAATTGAATTAAGAATCATTTGTGACTGTTCACTTGTTTGGGTGTGAATTTTCCCGTCGTAAGAATTGATCTTAGAGCGTCCAACATCAATTGTTCCCTTTGTAAGAATTGCTCTTGGAGCGTCCTATATCAAATAGTTACACATCTAGGGTAATTAAATATGAATATGAACCATAACGCACAGCATGGTGATCAATATCATTCCAATTAAGGATACTATGGAAACAACCTCTCTACAAGCCCTTATCAAAACCAAAAACAAAAAACAAAAAACAAAAAAAAACTCTCTACAAGCAGGCATGGTTTCTCAGTTTATTACTCATGACTACAAAAGTAACACATCATGAAAGCTTTCCAATCAAGGGCACTGCAGAAAGAACCTATTTAAAACAGCAGGTATATTCTTGGTTCATCGTCCATGACTACAAATCAGAACATGCAATGAATAAAATCAGGTGCCTTATGGAAACATTCTATCTAAAGCAGCAAAGGCCAGACTATGCACTTAGCCTGAGACACATCATCAGTGGGATAACCGAAACAACTGCCGCATGGGTGCTATGACATGGTAATGTACAGACCGTAACATGATTATCTCAGTTGGCCACGCAAACTGCCCAATTAAAAATAGTAATTTGTGTTCAGATGCAACTAAGAAAGATTTCCACAACATCAAGAGGGGAGGGGACTGAAGCTGCTTATAAGTGCTTACACCACAACCTTTAAAGATGATTGATGAAAGCAAGGGTCTCCCATGTCGCAAACCATGGAGCCCATTCTTTGCAATTTTACAGCATGTGACTTTCCGCAACCCCATTGCTTCTCGATGAAATCGACAGACATGACCAATCTCTAACTTCTTAACTCCTCCCCTGAAATTGGCAAACATTAAACAAACCCAGCTCAATAAGAACACTGCATATGAAAAATTCGAAGTAAAAATGTCTGCTCAAACAAAGGCAAAACCAAATGCATGTTTCTAGTCACAACTCTAAAATGACACCAAACATAGTTTCTCAAAAGACTCGGCATTTCTCTAATAACTTCATAGAGAACGACTAAACTGCTGATTAGTGGAAAGTTCATCTCATCTTCCACCCAATTTCCCACCCATAAATCCCATAAATCCTCCGAAGATTCCCATTTTATCATTGATCATAACCGACCCAGTAAGACCCATCAATCATAAAAGAGGAAACTGATTTTGGGTATTGTCCATTACAACATATGCATCAACATTCTGATGATCTGATCGCGGCAATTGCTCTAAATATAGTGAAGTAAATCAAAAGAGATGGTGGGGCATTTACCTTAGAAGAGACGGCGTAGATTGGGAGGACTCTTGGGAAAAATATCAAAGATCGGTTGACGAGCTCCGTCGCCATCTACACATACACAACTCTTCCCCCCCCCCCCCCCCCTGTTTTTTTTTTCTTTTTTTCCCCCGGGAGTTTTCTTTTGTTAATCTGTAATTGTTGACAAGAATGTTCCTGTTCTGTGAAAGCTCGACCGAGTGGGTTTGTAGCCCTGTAGGCATGAGGCATCAGGCAGCCTCGTCCTTGGATTTCTTTTTTTCTTTTCTTTTTTTTGAGGGGAACAAATTTACAGGAGGGTCATGCCTTGACAAGTTAGTAACTGAACTATTTTTTCTCAATAAATGGATGTTACTGTTAGAGGGAAAGATAAGTAGGTAAAAAAGTAAAAGCACGTTAAATGATCAAAATATCTTTAATGAGTAACTACTCAATCTCTGTCTACCTGATGGTTGTCACTTTCTCTCTCCAGTAGAACGTGGAAGCAAAATTAGTGGCATCTTCTACCATGGTCCAAATCGAGGGTTTGTGCACAGTACATAGATGTGCTCTCTCTCTCTCTCTCAATAGCTAAATCTACTCCTGAAAGTATGTGGTGGTGAGCAATTGTGCTTCAAAATTGAGAGAAGTCTTACCCAAATTTCTTCAATGAAGCGTGATTGTGGGAGAAGAACTGAGTGAGGCAAAGTGCATAGCTGTAGGTCGGAGAAAGTGTAGAGGGAGGCTGGTCTTGAACTTGGAGTGTTTGGTGATGGTGGATAGCTGACGACGGAGGTCGGCCATGAATGCGAACAGGGAAGGATTGGAACATCTTACGTGGGTAGACGACTGTCAACGGAGTGGTAGACGACAAGTGATGTGGAGCAACTCCCGAGCTTGGGCCTCCTCTCACTAGTAAGGGTTATCAACCAAGTCAACCCAATATTGACCCTAGGTCAAGGAAGAGATCCCCCTAGGTCAATATTGACTCGGGACCCTTAAGAAGGTCCAAGTAGGGTTAGAAAATGTGGTTGGACCAATAGTAGCCCTAAATAAGGAGTTTGACCACTTAATCCTCCCAAAACCACCTCATTAGCTCATTTTAGTTTCTGGGCAGAATACTTTGCTTCATTTTGAGCTCAAATTTAACCAAGCAAATGAGCTCCAATTTCTATAAATTATACATGGATGGAAAGCCCCAAACGTGTACTTTCTAATGAGTCTTGAATTGCACTCAAATCCGAGTATTGAGGAAGTTATGGGCCAAATACCTAGTAAGGGTCGCTCCAAGACTAGAAATGCACGGTTCTAAATTTGGGCTTAATTGAGGAGGTTAAAGCTGTAATTTTAGAGATTAATCAGCTTGGAGTGATTCTTCACACACAAGATAAGAGTCGACAAATGGCGTTACCTCATTTGGAGGAGTAGAGCCTACTCATTGCTTTTTAGAAGATGGAGGATGAATTCTGGAAAATACAGTTCACAGTTATTGTAATTATCTTAAGCTTCTTGATTTATTTTCCAAGGATATTTTGTAAGCCTCCTATTGGAGCACTTGCCCCACTAATGTACTGCTAATTCCCCCATCTCATTGGGTATTTATTGACTCAATTATCTCCACGAAAAAAGAGATTGAATGAATAATATGAGAGCTTGGAGCTTGATTTTCCTCAAAATCTCAAAATCTTTATCTCTCTTAGGAGGGTGGTGATTTGAGTCTTCCCTTTCATCTAATCTTTGGTGTTAAAGCTTTAGAGGGTTAGAGGGTGAGGTGAATTATCTTCTTGCTACTTATTTCAAGTGTTGAATGTTTGCCATTAGAAGCCTTTTCTAATTTTATTTTTTTTGAACACTCTTTCTGACTTTGTCGCTTGGTTCATCTTTGGGCTGATTAATCTTCAACCTCCATTGGGCTCATCTACCGGTATTTCATGCGTTTATTTGGCTAAATGGAAGTCTCCATGCATCAACAGGTATGAGAAGTATTGTTTTAACTTTAAGACAACGTCATGTCCAATGATGCTGTGGTGAATGGTTTCGGCTGTATGAATGGTAAATGTCTGGGGTAAATGTATGTCATGTAGTTGGTCACCATTTACCAGGATATCATAAGAGTAGTTGTGGCGTGAACCCAATTGTATGAGTAACCGGGGGAATGTAGCAGGGTGGGATAGGGGGTTATTCTTTACCAAGGAAGATGATGTTGTAAAAACCAACATTGAATAAGAACAGAGTGGTGGTAAACAGGGAAATGTCGTGTTCACCATGGTAGATGTTGAGCAAAAATTTAATAAATAAATATAAACACACAACACAACTTTCCGACATACAAAAATGTACATCGACTTATTTTGAGTACTACCCTATTCAAGAGGATATACCTTCTTAATTACGTTCTCTCTCGGGGATACTACCTTTTGATTCCGATTCATTTTGTTTTATTTTCTTTCTTGGTTTCGTCTTGCATATATAATTTGGGTCAACAATTAACTTGTTTTTAATATCGACTTGTCAGTATCCAAAACTTTATTGCATCAGATAGTGGTTGTATAGGTACCTTCTAGGAAGGGTACTATACGTACGCATTCTTCATGTATAGGTTAGGAAACAGGTAATTTTATTTGATTTGGAGTTTAAGTTGCACTCACTTTTTGTTGTGAGTTGCTTACGTACCTCTTTTATAGAAGATCAAACCGGTTGTAGTTCTTTAAAATTTTATTTTATTTAAATTATCTTTTATTTTGGTTAAGTTAATAACCATTTATATGATTTTAATTATTTATGTTGGCCTAAAAAAATGATCGTAATTTTAATTTAATTTTGATATTTGGATTTTTTTTAACTTATGCCTAAGTTGTATTTTTAGCCATTTCACGATTTTTATTTACTGACTTAGCCTTGATTAGGGTTGGTCCATTAATATCTTTAACTTGCGAATGCACCCGAAATTTATTTGTGGGTTTTGTACTTACTCTTGGCGAGATCAAATCAACGTAGTTTTTGGACCAAAAATTATTTTTTTAGGCTCGCATCCTGGGGGGAATTTGGTGAGCTTGTTTGTATATTTGGCTCAAGTTTTGTCCATTTTGGCGGACTCTGAAAATGAGAAAGATACGATTTTTTTGAGCAACTTGGTTTTTGGATTTTTTTCCTTTTGGTTACGTAATGTGTAACCAAGGGTTTTAGAATTATAATTTGGTCTTCTGTGAAAGAGGGGGGCAACAAATAATGATTTTTGGTCCATTTCTTTGACTTGAAAATTTGAGGGGAGTCGGTTTCTATTTTATAAGGCTTGATTTTTCATCGTTTTAAGCAGGCAAAGTGCAATCAATTTGAAAAAATTAACTTTTCGTGAAGAGGGGGGTGTCGGTTTAAGCCCGTTTGAGGACCTTGATCTAGACTGAACCCAAAAATTTTATATCGAGCTTTCTACGTATCCTTATTGAAATCAAGTTACTTTAGTTTTGGTCGAGACTTGATTTAGGCATATATTGGATTCTCCCCTTTTCACCAATTTTGAAATAGATGCAGAGACCTTATTCACCTCTAATCGATAATTGATGGATGCGAGGTTCTTAATTCACTATAGCACATTCCATTTAATATCGAATAGGAAGTAAATGACTATATTATTCACTTAAATTTTTTTTTGAATACAATTGACTTTGGCTGACATATTGATAATAATAATAATCAAACCCTCATGCTTTATTTACATTCGAATGGACTCAACATTTCACCCGTTCATCCACTTCACCAAATTTGTTTATAAAAATGTCCAAACCTTCCTCTGCTTTTATTGAATTATTATTGAACTTGAAACAATCCCCTCTCAATCAGCCTTCTTTGAACAAAGTTCATTTCGTATGCTTTAATGGGTAATAGATTCGACAAGTATATTTCGTATGCTTTTTCGTAATTTAGAGTTATTGATGATGGAAAATAATCTTCAGAGTGCCAGCCCTGTAGTTTGTTACTTTCATTGAACCAGACTATTCTGGTTAACAAGTCTTTAATTTCATATAAGGAAGTTAAAAAAAAAAAAGCCCTTTTCATTTCGATGATAAAGATCACGATGGTGTCTCAGACTCCCATACAGAGTGATTCACTCAGAATGAGTTTTGCCAATTAAAAGACTCCTCTCATTTTATTTTTTAATCAATATCTCAATTAATTGTAGGAAGTGACCTCTGTGATCCATAATACATAAAGAATCTCTATGTCAAAGCATGATCTCCAGCCCAGTTTTTAATTCATTGACAATGCAAGCCTGTGAGGTGATAAGGAGTGGTGATCTCATTGAGTACCCATCGTCATCACTTCCATTGTTTCTTCATTTTGTTAAACGTAACCAAGTGCTTCATATTTAGAACCAATGACTCATGGATCTTCGCAAACTGCACATTTTTTAAAGGGTCTTTGCAAATCAGGATCCTCTCGAATCCAAAATTTGGGTCCTTGCAAATCGAGATCCTTCCGAATCTATTTTTTCGAGTCGTTTCGAACTTCAGATCCTTGTGAATCCAAATACATGATTCTTTTCGAACTTGATCGGGATCCTTGAGCATCCGCAGTTGTGAGTCTCTTTGAACCCAATTTTTATCGGGTATCTTATTTCGATCCTTCCGAATCAATAACACGGTACCCATTTGTTTGGGTTACTAATATGCTTTCGGCTTTGATAGAGGTGTAGGACTTTCTTGTAAAAAGCCATGGAGGAGATGAATTCTGAAATGAGTGACATAAAAGGGGTAAATTATCTCGATTTCATTTTTGAATTACCTTCGAATTCGGTTGTAGAGAATATTGAATTTACCCTTAGCTTCGCTTCTCCTCTTGCTTCTCTTTTCTTCATTTCACTGTTTGCCTCAATCTTTTATATACATACATACATACATACATACATACACACACACACATATACACATACATATATATATATGTATACATACATACATACATATATATATATATGTGTGTGTGTGTGTGTGTGTGTGT
>JACYFF010031958.1:21110150-21129470 GCA_017589665.1 Selenicereus undatus | reverse complement strand
TGCTTCGTCTCTTTTTTTCTTTTTGCATCCAACCTTGTGTCTTCCATTTATAAAGATGGAGACGATTATTCTACTTCCCTCCCACATTGCAGTGAAGGTATAGAAGTGGTGCTACTTGGTTGGTTATGTGGTAACTCCCAAATTTGATAGCCAAGTCAAGGGAATGAAACCAACTTTTTTTTTTTGAGTTCACGAGCAAAGCTTAATTTATGGGCTTTGATTTCATCTAGTATCCAAGGCCCAATTAATTAATTTGGCTCCTCTTTTTTTTTTTTTGGATTTAAGAGGAAATTATGGAAAAATGAAACAATAATCAGGGTGCAGGTCAAATTTCATGCCCCCACTCTATGTAATGATTTTCTTTTTAATAAAAGAAATATGACAATTTGCATTTGTTAGAGAACACGTCACGTGTACCCATTTATTTTTATTTTCAGTTTCTTTCAGGAGTGCTTTTATGTGCTTGAAATTTTACTCACATTCGTGATGATGCGGCTGGGCTCGATCTTACGAATAGTAATCTTAACTGTCCAAAATTCACCAAAAGTTTATGTTCAACAGTAGACATAGTGTACTGAATAAGTACACCGTCAGTAGTGGTGTTGGGGATAATATTTTGTACTTCTGTATAGCAATTTATGCATTATTAGTTGTGATGACAAAAAGCTATTATTGTATGATGTGCAGGGTAATTGGGAAGATAGATGACCGATTGACTAGTACGATAGCCGTTGTTGTGAGGTTTGGTATAAATGGATGCAAACGGTACCGTTGTAACAGGCAATGGTAGCGGGAGAGATGTAGTTGTTTATGTGTTATGGGGGTGAGTTGGAGGAAGGTGGAGACGGAAAAGTAACATATGGGGGGGTCAAGAAAATGTATTGTGCTAATGGAGGGGATGGGGATGGAGGAGGTGTGAAGAATGGTGACAGGGATTACTGGGAATGATTTGTCTAAGCAAAAATTGTGGTATAGTTTGAAGTACGACCGAAAAATGGTAATGGCAGTCGAGGGGGACGCTGATATTAGGATGTTTTTCAAGGGGAATAAGGAGCATAGGTATTTTTATGTGGGTAAGAATGATGGGCCGAAGAGGCTAGCACAAAAACAGATGCATTATGAGAAGGGAGAATGCAGAGCTGTGATCATGGCGTGATTTGTGCAAGAAATGGGAGGGATGGGGATTCTGTGGTGCAAAAGGGTCATAAGGGAGATGGTAGACAACCATGACTGAAAAGGTAGGTCAATTGGGAAGATTGATTTGATGAACTACATTAATGAACATGGTTTTTGAGAATGAGCTATTTATATGCTGTTTTCGTGGAAATTGCAGGATGTTGATGACTGAAAGGGGTAGATGCGTTGGTGATCACCCCAGAAGCAGGCTGAGACTTGGGGGGAAATAATTGAACTATCTGATGATGATGAGATCTCGATGGTGCCAGACAGTATGGGTGAGGAGGACACACCAGTAGAAGGAGGCAAAGAAGGCAGCAAAGCAAGTGGGAGGTGATGAACGGAATAATGAGAATGAGAGCGTGTAGCCACGATTAGGTCTACAAGCACAATGCTACTACCGCAAGTTGAGCATATGGAAGAAGTTAATTAGCGGAGGGGGAAAATCTTGCAATCAACAGAAGCTTTTGGACAAGTGATATGCAAGTTTGCAATCGCAAACCATTTCAACTATAGGTTTAAGCGAAACTACAGGCAAAAAATTGTGTTCAGGTGCGATGCAACAGACTGTTTTCTACATGTGTGAAAGGTGGGAAGAACATGTAGATGATGTCCATAAAAAAGTTTAGAGGGTAGCATAAACATAGTGTTGGGGAGCTATGTCAGATGGGTGTTGGGGGTAGACAGCGTGTTAGGGTAGAATTTCTTGCACACCTCATTGAAGGTCAAGTGAGGTTGTGTCTTGATTATTTACAGAGGGACATTATCTGGGATGTGGAGTTCGAGTTGGGGATTCGAGTAACATACATGTAGTCATGGAGGGCAAGGGAGTTCGTGCGCATGATGGTGCATGGGAAGCTAGTTGATCATTACAAACTGCTCATTTGAATGTGTGCTGCCATCGTAAGAGCGAACCCGAGGACTATGGCTTTCGGTGAGGTTGAAGGTTCTAGGGTTAAGAGGATGTTTGTCGTATACGCTGCTAATGTGAATGACTTCAAACTTGGGTGCAGGATAATACATTTTGTGGACGGCACCAATCTGAGCGGACCTAACAAAGGGAAGCTGGTTACTGCCTGCGCCCTGGATGCGGACAACCACCTGATCAATTTTGCGTATGGCATAGTTTGTTGGTGAGAAAATTGAGGAGTGGGTCTGGTTCTTGGAAACGATTGCTGAGTGCTTGGGGGTTTGAAGCTGGTGATCATGTCGGACAGAGACCTTATCGCTGTTGTGGCATAAGTGTTTAGTAAGGAGCACCACAGCTACTGTCTACGTCACTTGATGGAGAATTTTTCACAAGAGGTAGCTAAGCATGATATTCGGAAAGAAGCGACAAAACAGGTTGTGAAGGAAATATTGTACAGAGTTTCCTATGCTCTAACAATAGCTAAGTACAACACTGCATTGGAAGAATTGAGGTACTACAAGATAGAGCTTGTTGTCTGTGTAGAGGAGAACGAGGCAGAACAGTGGGTTGCTTCCAAATTTGGGAAGGAAAGATGGGGTAGAATGAACAACATTCCTTATAGAAAGCTGGAACAATTGGATGAGATGACTACGCCCTATACCTGTGCCTTGGCTTGTGAATAGCCACCTAGAGAAGTTTGGGAAGAAAATGGACAAGCACAAGCAGGACATTGTGAAGTGGATGAATGGGGTGGGGTAGAAAATAGAGCAGAAGTTAGTGGACACTTACAAGAAGATGAGTTGTATTACAGCGATGGAGTGCTACAGTTTCATGTTGGGGAAATATAGTGTGGAGCTAACCAACAGCCGTAAGTTAGTGGTGAAGTTGGGCTAGTAGATGTGCACTTGCAGGCAATGGAAAATGCGAGGTCTTCCATGCTGTTATGACTCAGCTGTGATAGCTAAGACAAACTTATGGGTGTATGACTATGTGCATCCAATTTTTGAGGGTGCGACACAACAACTCATATACAACCAGCTAGTTCACCCAATGGAAATACATGACATGGGAAAAGGTGATGGGAAGACGGACCGGGTGGTTGGTAAGGAAGAGCTTGATGACGAGTATGACTGATGCATATTACCCCCTAACAATGGGCTCTTGATGCAAGCTATTGAGGCGATCTTGTGCAGGTGAAGATTTATTGGATGGTTCGTATGTGTCTGGCTTAAGTTGGACATGAGGTTGTGTTGTATAATTATCAACCATAGACAGAGGAGGTTATCCCTCGAAGGTGTAAGCGGTGTAGTAATTGCTGGTGTGTGTGGTGTATGCTTCGGAACGGGGTCATAGTGGCTGAGAAGTCACCGCATGAGCAACCTTTTTTGTTCAAGATAAAGGCAATTTTTGCATGGTGAATGCGTGCAGCTGATCTTCTATGTTAGTCGACCGGAAGAGAGAAGTTCACCGTGGTAAACCGTGATCAAGCACGGGAAAAATCACTACTGCTTGGCAAACTACAACTAGGATTGTTGTAAACTATTTAATGATTGTGATGGACGACCACCCAATTGGGGTGGTCATAAGCTGAGTCCTGGGTGACTGTTGATGTACCACCAGCCCTGATTTGAGGACGTTGTTTGCCATGGTAAACAGTGCCTGTGTGCTGGAATGCAGAAGGTTGGCCCCACAGTGTATCCAGGGTGTTGATGATTCATATTTTATATAATTTTATCCTTCATTTTACCTACTTTTAAGTCTTTGAAATATACTTTATGAGTAAATAATGCATATTTTATGTGATTTTCAGTTGAAAATAAAAAGAAATGAATTTGAGCATGAAGCTTATCAAAACTCGACTTGACCCAACTCCAAGCAGTGTTTGAGCCCAGCCCAGCAGCAATAAAAATTTAAAAAAAGGGGAAAAGACCAGCAAAACAAGGCCCAACCTCTCATTGCCCTCATTTTCTATTCCTCTCAACATGTGGGCCTGTTGCGCAACCCATCAAACGATCCCATCCCTGTATCCACCTCTCTTCTCTCACCTCTTCACAAGCTCCGCTTGGGCCTGTCCGTTCTCCAGCCACAGCGAGGCCTAGCCGGTTCACCATCTCCCCCACTCCCCTTCTCTCTCCAACTTTCACTATCTCTTTCCCCCATGCGTGCGGGCCTGCGACTATGGCCTAGCGAGATAATGCCCAATTTACTCCTTTCTTTTTGTATTCCACGCACAATCCCAGCTCTTGATTTTGCACGTGGGTCAATTCTCGCATTAACTTCCAAGAGTATGACCAGGCAATTCCTTAGCAAAAATCTTCAATTTTCCTTGACTAGTAACTACTGGGTAATTAAATCAAAATTAATTTTTCTAATTAATTTTGGGTAGTAAGAGGGGTGTGAAACTAATATAAAAAGGGGTCATGGGCTGGAGTCATGGACTCACTCATTCATTCATCTATTCTTACTCCCATTCTTTGATCTTCCATCTTCTATTTTTCTAGAGAGTATTTTGTAAGACAAAATCATTTGGGTTGAGCGGTTTAGAAGAAAATTAAGCTTTGCTGGCTATTTTGCTCTTCTCTACTCACCTCATTTGTGAGTCAAACTTGAGAGTGTATGCTACATTTGTTTTGTAATTGAGTACAAAAGTTTGGACATAGGAAGTGAAATATACCAACTTCAATGGTGTATTTACTAACTATGACCGGCTAAACTACTTATTTCTAGGATTAGGATGGATTCTTGATAATAATATTATTTTTGCTAATTTCTTTTGGGGTAATTTTTATCTCTTTAGTTGCATAATTTTGAGTTTAAACTTGATCTTAATCTATTCATGCATTTTAATACTATTGTTTGTTCATTTTGATTACAATAGTTTAATTTGCTATCTCAAATAAATATTAGACCTTGTAGGCTAATATGACATTATGCAATTTTTAACATTATAATTGTTAAAATTGAATAATTTATTTTAGAAATTAGATGAATTATATCTAAAAAGAATGATTCATACTAATCTTCTAGATAAATAATCTCATTTGATAATTATAATCATCTTTTTAATTTATGACCTAATGCTTGTAGCTTAGGTGGAACAAGAGATATATTGAATTTCCATTTGAATTAGTAAATCAATATTTGCATCAAAGGTGAAATCTGAAATCCTAGATCATTCTCTCATCTGAATTCTCTCTACTTGACACTTTTACTCTTGTTTTTGCTCCTTTAATTCATATCGATAATTAAACTCCTCATTCGACTTATTCTTTATAATCGGAAAAGTTGAATTAAAAATCACTATTGTTTCTCGTGAGATCGACACTCATATACTCGCTAGTATACAATTAACCTTGAGCACTTGCAAATAAAAAGAGTGTTAAAAATAAACATAAAATTCACATCAAGTTTTTGGCGTCGTTATCGGGGAACGAATAGTGATTTTTAAATTTTCTCTTCCTTTTATTTTATTTTATTTTTTTATCTATTCTCCATCCCCTTCCCTTTTATTTTCATTTTTCATTCCCCAATCTCTCCTAATTTAACCATTTTATTTTTGTGCTTCCCTCTCCCTCTAATCTAACTACTTTTTCGATCCCTTCTAACCTAATCTTATCTAATCTAACCCTTTTATTTGTGTTGTTTTATTTATTGTATCTAATCTAACAATCCCCATCCCTTTTATTTCATTTTTTTTCTTTTCTTTTCCCTATCCCTTTTATTTCTGTTATTTTATTTTTTTATTTTCCATTATTTTTTTTCTCTAGTTTTCCCCCTTCCCTTGGATCTTTCGTTTATTTGTTTTTTTTCCCTTCTTATCTCTCTCCTCTCTTTTCTTCTTATTTTGTTTGGTGGTTAATATTATGGTGATTTCTTTCTATTATCTTGATTGTTTGTGGGTATATGCATGGTAGACGTTCTTTGTGCTTAGATCTTGAACCATATAACGCTGAAATTGAATGCTCTCTTCGTAAAATAAGAGTTAAGACAAAGGAATTTAAGAAAAAGATGGCTGAAGAATAAGCTCCACCACCTAAGCAACTTAAGGAGTATTTCACTCCCACCACATATGACTCACCAACAAGAGCATGTATGCCCACTGTTACGGTGCCATTTGAGATTAAACATTCTCTTATCCAAATGCTTTCGTCGTTTTATGAGCTAGAGTCTGAAAATCTTTTCAAGCACACTGATGCGTTCTTAGAGATTTGTTCCACTGTATTCTTGAATAATATCTCTGATGATGCTCTTCGCTTGTGGCTTTTTCCTTTTTCTTTAAAAGATAAAGCTAAAGCTTGGTTGGACACTTAGACAATATCACCACTTGGGATCAATTGCAAAAGGAATTCTTGAAAAGGTTTTTCTCTATTGGTAAATTGATTGCCTTAAGACTTACTATAACCACTTTCTCACAGAATAAGAATGAGCAATTGCATGAAAGTTGGGAAAGGTTTAAAGAGTTGTTGCGAAGTTGTCCTCACCATGAGGTCCCTATGTCGCAACTTGTCTAGAGTTTTTACTTGGACTTAGATGAGCATAATAGGAAAATGGTTGATGCATCATGTAGTGGTAGTTTTTTGTACAAAACTCCCCAAGAAGCTTAGGAATTGTTTGAACATTTGAGTGAGAATTCACACTTGCGGGCTACTTTCTCGTATTCTGATTTGCCTAGGCAGTTAGGAAGTAAAGGGGGGATCTATGAGGTTTCACATTCAGTTGACCTTTCTAGTAAAGTTGATGCTTTAGCTAAGAAATTTGATTAATTGTTGTGCATGAACAAAGTGTCTAATGCCCCTTCTATGCAAGATGTGTGTTCGATTTGTATTAGTCTCATGCATGCTTCTGTTGACTGTCCTTGTATTGGTAAGTCTGACTGTGTGACTGAACAAGTGCATGCAGCCCAAGGATTTCTTCCATCCAACAACCCTTATTCTAATACCTATAATCATGGTTGGAGGAATCATCCGAATTTTTCATGGAGGTCTCAAAATATTGAGAATCCTCAAGCCTAGTCTAGCAGACCTACCCCTCCTGGTTTCCAAAACTAGAGGTATGCTCCTCCTTCTTCCCATCAAGCTCCATCTGGGAGCTCTGATATTGACAAGGTAATTTCTGCCCCTTGGTACCTTGACCTCTGTTGTGCAAAATGTCGATTCTAAGGTCCAAAGAGTTGAGTCTAAAATGCATATTATTGACTCTCACTCACAATCTATCGCTAAGTTAGAAACCCAACTTGGGCAACTAGCCAAAAGAGAAGAAGGAAGACTTCCAAGTCATCTTATGCAGAACCCGAAAGGACAACAATTTGAGCAATTGAAAGCTGTAATGGTTCTTAGGAGTGGTAAAGACGTAGATAATAAGGTGAGTGAGAAGGAACATGATAAAGAGGAAAGACTTAAGACCATGGAGAATGACCTTGAATATGAAAAAGAGAATGACCCATTCGCTTCTCCTGTTGTGTATGACTCCTCTGTGACCTATAAGCCAAGGGTTCCTTACCCTGAAGCTTTGGATGCACCATTCCCTTCTAGGAAAGACAAGCAAAGAGATGACATCCTTGAGACCTTTAAACAAGTTAAGGTCAATCTTCCCTTCTTGGAAGCGATTAGATAAATCCCAGCTTATGCTAAGTTCCTTAAAGATATGTGCACTTTTAAAAGGAAATCTAAAGTTGACGAGTCTAAAAAGGTTCTGCTACGTGAACAAGTTAGCTCGATTTTAAAACGTGACACTCCACTTAAGTTCAAAGATCCTGATGTCCCTACCATTTTATGTTATATTGACAATCACAAAATTGAAAGGACACTTTTGGATTTGGGTTCTAGTGTTAGTTTAATACCATATTCTATTTACTTAGAGTTGGGATTGGGTGAGCTAAAACCTTCCAACTGTGCCTTTCAGCTTGCTGATGGGTCAGTTAGGACTCCTACGGGGCGGATAGATGATGTCTTGGTTCAAATTGGTAAATGATTATTTCCTATTGATTTTGTTGTATTGGACATAGACCTAATTATGCTTCCAAGCAAATCCCTCTTATTTTAGGAAGTCCATTCCTAGCCATAGCTAATGCCACTATTAACTGTAGGTCAGGAGTGACGGATGTCTCGGTCATGAACATGAGGGTTAGGCTTAGCATTTTCAAAGCTTCTGCTTAACCTGTGTTTGAAGATGAATCTGAATACTTCTTTATTGATGTGATTGATGAAATGATTGAAGAGGCTTTGCCTGCTATTTTGAGTAGTGATCCCTTGGGAACCTGTCTTTTCTATGGGGATTTAAGATTGTTTGACTTAGGGAGTACAATAGATGAGATGGATTCTACTCTTGATTCCACCCCTTATCTTGAGTCTTCCTCTTATGTGTCCCCTTATGAACCTCTTCCCCCTTTGGCTAGTTCTCCTATGTGACATTTTGTTATATCTCCACCAAACTTGAGTTGAAACCTCTTTCTGATTCGCTCAAGTATGTGTTTTTAGGCCCTAAAGAGACCTTACCTATTATTATATCCTCTCTTTTATCTTGTGATTAAGAGGAAGTGTTGATTCATGTCTTATCTGATCATAAGGGTGCCATTAGGTGGTCAGTTGCTGAGTTGAAAGGGATTAGTCCTACAATTTGCATGCACAGAATTCATTTAGAGGACGATGCTAAACCTGTTAGGCAAATGCAACGCAGACTGAACCCTCACGTTAAAGAAGTTATCCAGAAAGAGGTATTAAAGCTTTTAGGTGGAAGCATTATCTACCCTATTTCTAATAGTCAATGGGTCAGTCGGGTTCAAGTAGTCCCTAAGAAATATGGCATAACTGTGGTTAAGAATAAGATGAATTAATTCCTACTAGACAGACCACAGGGTGGAGAGTGTGCATTGATTACAGAAAGCTGAATTCTATCACGAGAAAGGACCATTTTTTCCTTCCATTCATTGATCAAAATTTGGAAAAATTGGCTGGATTGAGTTTTCATTGCTTTTTAGATGGTTATTCTGGTTACAACCAAATACCTGTCTATCCTGAGGACCAAGAGAAAACAACATTTACATGCCCATCAGGTACCTCTGCCTATCGGAGGATGCCTTTTGGGTTATATAAGGCACCTTCCACATTCCAAAGATGCATAACGGCCATATTTTTTGATTATATTGATAATTTCATGGAGGTGTTTATGGATGATTTCTCTATTTTTTTGTTATTTCTTTGATGTGTGTCTGGCTAATTTATCCATTGTGCTAAAACGATGTAAAGAAGTGAATCTTGTCTAGAGTTGGGAAAAGAGTCATTTCATTGTCCAAGAAGGGATTGTTTTGGGACATGAAGTGTTGAAAAAAGGGATTGAGGTTGATAAAGCCAAGGTTGATTTGATTTCTAATCTTCCTGTGCCTTCTTCTGTGAAGTAAGTCAGATCTTTCCTTGGCTATGCTGGTTTCTATAGGAGATTTATTAAGGATTTTAGTAAAGTAGCTCGCCCACTTACTAATCTCCTTACTAAAGATGCTCCTTTTGTGATTGATGAGTCTTTTATAAAAGCTTTTGAAAAGCTTCGATCTTTGTTGGTGTCGGCCCCTATTGTGCAGCCCCCTGATTTTTCTTTGCCATTTGAGATTATGTGCGATGCATCTAATACTACTGATTTTTCTTTGCCTCACGTCATTTACTATGCTAGTAGAAGTCTAACTGATGCTCAAAGGAATTATTCTACTACTGAAAAAGAGTAGCTAGCTGTAGTGTTTGTACTTGATAAATTCTGTCTATACCTTTTGTTTTCAAAAGTGATTGCGATTACTGATCATGCTACATTAATATACTTGTTGGGTAAGA
This sequence comes from Selenicereus undatus, assembly GCA_017589665.1. Classification (NCBI taxonomy): domain Eukaryota; kingdom Viridiplantae; phylum Streptophyta; class Magnoliopsida; order Caryophyllales; family Cactaceae; genus Selenicereus; species Selenicereus undatus. Next base: position 21,119,567 of record JACYFF010031958.1, on the reverse strand, counting down.
ATGACACTAAACCAAGACTCATTAGATGGATTTTGTTGCTCTAAGAGTTTGATGTTGAAATAAAAGATAGGAAAGGTTCTGAAAATTCAGTTGCAGACCACTTGTCTAGAATCTTTACTGAGTATATTGATGACTTAGTTGAATTTTCTGACCACTTTTCTGATGAACAACTGTTTGCTGTGTCACATGCCCCTTCTCCCTCGGTTTGCTCACATTGTGAACTGCCTTGCCACTGGAAAGATTCCCCCTCACTGGTCTAAATGAGAGAAAGATAGGTTCTTCTCACAGGTAAGACATTACTATTGGTTAAATCCATATCTCTTCAAACATTGTCCTGACCAAGTGATTCGTAGATGTATCCCCGAGAGTGAAGTTCATAGTATTCTCAGCTTTTGTTACTCTGATGCTTGTGGTGGTCACTTTGGAGGTCATAGGACAGCTGCTAAAGTCCTACAAAGTGGGTTCTTTTGGCCCACTATGTTTAGAGATGCTTACCGATTTTGTCTTGCTTGTGAGCATTGTCAACATACAGGTGCCTTGTTCCGTTGTGATATGATGTCCCTTTCCCCTATTCTGATTGTTGAGATATTTGATGTGTGGGGCATTGATTTCATGGGTCCCTTTCCTCCATCCTTTGGCTTTGTATACATATTGGTTGCTGTTGATTATGTGTCAAAGTGGGTGGAAGCTCAAGCTACTACGACCAATGACCACAAGGTTGTGGTTTAGTTTGTGAAAAAGTACATTTTCTATCGGTATTTAGTAGTGATGGAGGTAGTCATTTCTGTCGTTGATCTTTTGAAGCTTTGCTTAGAAAGTGTTCTGTGACTCACAAAGTAGCTACCCCTTATGACCCTCAGACTAGTGGTCAAGTTGAGGTGTCTAATCGTGATATTAGGTATATACTTGAGAAAGCGGTTCGGCCTGATAGGAAAGAATGGTCTTTGAGATTGCATGATGCTCTTTGGGCCTATCGTACTGCTTATAAGACTCCCATTGGAATGTCTCCTTACCAACTTCTTTTCGGTAAGGCTTGTCACTTGCCAGTTGAATTAGAACACCGTGCTTTTTGAGCTATTAAAGCTTTTAATTTTGATATGAAACAAGCGGGTTCTAACCGTAGGCTTCAATTGAATGAGTTGGATGAATTGCGTAATGAAGCCTATGAGAATGCTAAGATTTATAAAGCCAAAACCAAAGCTTTTCATGATAAAACGATTTCTCGCAAATCTTTTGAACGTAATAAGAAGGTTTTGCTTTTTAACTCTAAGCTTAAGCTATTTCCTAGCAAGTTGAGATCTAGATGGGATGGTCCTTTTGTTGTCCAACAGGTATTTTCATTTGGGGCGGTTCAAATTTTGGATCCCTAAGATGGTAGAGTTCTCATGGTCAATGGCCAATGTTTGAAACCTGTTGTGACTCATGATATTGACCATGGTTTGATTGAATCCATCAATCTAATAAACCCTGTCTATTATGATTAGTGGGTCCTTGTCTAGCTGAAGACATAAAACTTAGCTTTTATTAAGAAGCAACCCAATCTTTTTAGGTAAGTTTGAGTCTTTTTGTATTTTTTTTCTTTCTTTTTGGTGTGCTTGTGTTTTTTTGGTCTGAGTCTTCACTTGTTTTTTGGTTTTTGTGGTCGGTGATGGTTGTGAAGGTACTTTGGGAGTTTGACTTGTTGGGCTTGTATGGAAATGATTTCTTCATGCTCTTAGGTTGTGTTGCACTTTGCTCCATTTCCCTCTTTCTTATTGTTTTCTACATTGAGGGCAATGTAAGGTTTAGGTGTGAGGGGAAGGCAAATTGAAAATTTTGAGGAAAATTAAACTTGAAAATCTTTGGGTGAATTTGATTTTGGGAAGAGTTTGAGTGTTCTGATTATGCATGTTCTGCTCTTCTTATGTGGATTTGATTCATGTGACCTATGGTCGTTAGAGATCATTTCTAGCTTTGACTAGTTGATGGCCAAAAATTTTTACAGCGCTAATGTCACTATATAACTGATTTTGAGTTTGAAGTGCGACCCCATGTTCAAGGTCACTTTGAGTATTTGATAAGCCTTGAGTTCCCCTTTGACTTTTATATTAATCAATAAAACAAATTGAATTAATTAAGTCCTGATTTCGGTACCAATGTTCAGGTTTTATTTTTTTCCATATCTTTAATGACCTGAATATGTACTAAGTGCTTCTCTAAGTGTCATCTGTATTCATATCTTTATCCACTCAATAAAGCACATGAAGTCAAGTAACTTTCGACAAAATTCAAAATCTCAAAAAAATTAAAAATAAAAACAGACAATAAATTGATTTGGCATTGGGGACTTGATTTTAAAGTTGCTCTTGTGATGTTTGTTATGTGGGGTGAAATTTTATGCTCACGGTCTACTATATTGTTTTCATTGTGTGCTTAATGTGCTTGAATCTTGGCCTATTGACTTAGTTGAGATTAGAAATCTTTGATAAGGACTTGTGGGTTGGTAGTGAATTGATATATGTGATTTGGAGTGGGTATTCATAGTTGGATCACTTGATTTTCTTTCCTTAATCTTGTTCTTATTCTACTTGATGGATTAAATGAATCTATGCATTATGGTTGTTCTTTGCTCGAGGACTAGCAAAGGTTTTGGTGTGGAGGAGTTGATAATTCATGTTTTATATAATTTTATCCTTAATTTTACCTACTTTTAAGTCTTTGAAATATATTTTATAAGTAAACAATGCATATTTTATGTGATTTTCAGGTGAAATAAAAAGAAATGAATTTGAGCATGAAGCTGATCAAAACTCGACTTGACCCAGCTCCAAGTAGTGTTCGAGCCCAACCCAGCAACAAGAAAAATAAAAAAAAGTGAAAAAGGCCAGCAAAACTAGGCCTAGCCTCTCATCTCCCACATTTTCTCTTCCTCTCCACGTGCGGGCCTATCGTGCGGCCCATCAAACGGCCCCATCCCTACACCCACCTTTCTTCTCTCACCTCCTCACAAGCACCGCTTGGGCTCGTCCATTGTTCAGCCACAACCCAGACGCAGCGAGGCCCAGCTGGTTCACCATCTCCCCCACTCCCCTTCTCTCTCCAGCTTTCACTATCTCTCTCCAGATTTTCCATGAGTCCCACATAAGGCAAACTCCACCTACGAAGCCGATCGGCTTTGTGAAGCCATGGTTCATTCTTGTTGATTGCGATATCTCCCTGGAATTTTTGTCTCGGACGCATATGTTGGAGATCACCATAACGGATACCCGAGTCACTGACAGTAACTCCCTAAGATTTGGAAAGATGCCCGTGCAATACCTTTACAATTCCTTATCACAATTCGAACACCAGTCGGGCAAGAGTCACTGACTTGGGGAGGGATGCTAATACATGATCTACTCATGACAGTTTAGAAGGTGTACTTCATCCCGTTCCCTTATGCAACCGGTGTTGAGGTTATGTCCACCTGTGCCTTTGGTTGACCTCGGTGGACAATGTGCATGTATGTGTTGTCAGTCCAGCTGTAGAATTCATGGGCAGTTACGGATTGTAAGACAATGAACGTCCTAAGGAGGGTGATGGACGATCTTCGGATGGGATCTATGTCCGCCACGTGTGTTGTCCCTTCATATGAAGTTACCTCTTTAACGTGTAAGACGCACTCACAGTCATTCCAGGCTAATATACATGCGTGGTTGCTCTACATGCGACGGAAGTCCCTTACAATGGGGATTTGTGCGGGAACATGGACAAACGTTGGGACCAACCACTGTAGGTTGGGCAACCGTTGATGGGAGACAACATTGAAGTCCTCCCAATAATGTATCAGGAAGTCCATATATGAATTCAACATTACGTTGTCCACGGGCATGAATTGCGTACCTTCGACCCACCCAATTGTTGGCGCATAGGGGGTACATTTGTGTCCATGCTCATCCCCAAACGTGATATATGAGAGGGGCTTTGCAGCGGATGATAGTGAATAGGTAAATAATAAAGGCCCAATAGCAACCCATTTTCAAATTGAAGTCGTGCATGTGGTGAACAATATGTGTAGTACTTCATGAATTCAAAAGGGGACCACTTTGTCTACACAACAATTAATCCCTAAATGGTGCGTTAGTGTGAAAGTAGGTGGCACAATTAATTGTATCCCCTTTCATGGTACCGCAGCAGAGTAGTTCACCTCCCACACCATCGTTATGAACCATGGTAAACCTTCAGCTATAGGTGGTAAACGTTTGGAATTTGTTGTAGGTTGCGCGGATAAGGAAGTTTTGGTTAAACGAGGCCCCCACTGTGCGAAATTGCTATGAAGCACTTGTAATTGAAGTGCTTAGGCCGTAGTGTACCGCAGACCATGGTTTTGTATACCACGGTCCCCTTTCAGCAAATGGGTAGTACTCACAAAATAGTCAACACAACAATAAAGTGGAAAATTTAATGTGCCCAACCACTTTAATACCAAATTGAATGTGTACCAAAAGATTACAACGTTGGACATGATTAATGTGTCAATAATAGGTTGGCTTAAATGTGACTGTGTTTGCCATTATAAAAGGGAAGGAGGTGAGGCCACATTAGTTGGTGTTGGTAGTGTTGCGGAGGCTGTGTTCAGAATTTGCCAAGGCAACGTGGCTGGCCCATCAAGGAGAACCTCTTATAGTAAGACATCTCGAGGGTCAGGGACCAGTCTCAATGACTTTAACAATGTGAAAGTTTTATTGCAATTGCAGTTTGGAAGCTGTAATGGCTGAGGTTGACGATAATTACAGGCGACGTTACATTGTTTGCCCTTGTGAGATAAAAAATCATTACTCGAATTTGTATTCTGTTGTTGAGTTCCCAAAAAAAAATAAAAATTTGATTACCGTATTCACTTGTGTTGCCCATGTCGCTCCATTCACCACTGCATGAAGAACCCATATACATGTCCATACTTGGCCGTAGTAGATCCGGACTATCCGAAACAAGGCAAAGATGTCATTGACCAGCTAATTGAGGAGCTATGGGAGGTTTGGGATTTGGTTCGCACAGAATGAAATGATCACTAATTTATCCAAGAAAAAAATCGAGCTATGGACGGGAAGGTGAGGGTTGATCTGCAGAAATGCAAGAAAAGGTGTGCAATCTTCGGCGTAATGAACATCACCCTCGTCATTTGGCTTGTGTAAGTGTCGGAAATGTGAGCCCACTATTGACGGAGGACGTTGTCGTGAAAGATGATGAGGCTTTCTTGACCTCTTCGGTTAGTGACTATGAAAGTCAATACGGACTGATTTTTGGCATCTATGTTTGTGGTGTGTTTATTGTGGTCCACGACGCTAAAACAAAGTTGCACCTAAAGGGGAGGAATAATGTGCTTTATTTTGCTGCTACTCACTTCACCATGTAATGTTATGAAGTCGTACTTTGTTGGTTGATTTGGACGTTGTCATATGTGGAATATGTCAATATAAATGTTCATTTCCCGTTTAAGTACCGTTGTCATCAATGTTAACCCCCCCGTAATTATTTGTGTTATTGTTGTAATTCATAAAGACGCAAACACCATGGTGGGTACCAAATGTTTACACAAAAATACTCCCTTTGTATTTTACTGACAACAAAATTAGGTAATTCTAAGTAAGGGTAACTGCATGCAATTGCAATCCATATGAGGATATGGCATTTAGTGCCAATTTTCCCCTTCCCACATAAACCTATCTCATTTACCCCACGCCCATTATAAAACACTTTCCACCCACCCTTTGCAATCAATTAAACCCCCATAGCTTCTCTGAACATCATCCTACTACTACACCTACTCAATTTAATTGGAAGCATTAATACCGGGAGGATGGAGTTGAATAACCCCTCTTAACATCTGATGCCTCATCACCAATCAAAGGGTGACACGTCAGATCTTCCACCAACAACCACTTCCCAAATGTCGTACCCATACTCTGTGAATGTGGTGTACCAGCTAAATTTGTGGTTGACCCACTTGTGCCCAACATGCGTCACTCGGTTTGTCGTTAGGTATATCACAGTTAACTCAAATTTTGGGTCCATGTTATTTTTTTATGATTGCATACGAAGTTTACTAACCATAAGATTTACTGATAGAGGAGGTGTGAGCATGATGTATGGCTCAAGCGCGGTCGTTTGAGGGCAGAGAAGGTCATCATAATCCAAAAATTACAAGCATATGTGAACAAGTTGAAGGGAATATTACTCAAGAAGGGACACATAGTAAGGGCTTTCGTGGAACGCAATACCAGGTAGAATTATGCTCTGTCATGTGTAGAACAACATACGCGAGGCTGGATTATTACTATCACTGTTATTTTGATTATTTTGTTCATGACGTTGGCGCATGTGTTCAAATGAAGATGGGGGGAGGTGTAATTTTTTGGCGGTTAAGGCCTCCCATATCGTAATGTGGTGCCTAGTTTTTAAAGGTGCCGACGGGGATTGCTGATGCACTATTTTGGGTACAGTAATAGTGAACACAACATATGGATATATATGGTGTTATGTTTTTGTGTCACAATTAAGAAAATAATGACCTGTATGTCCAACTTGTAAACCCACTAGTAACTTAAAAATAGAAATTTGCACCGTTAGTGTGTACCGTCGTTTTTATATGTGGGGTGAGAAGGTCGCATTTATGTAATTATGTTTATGTATCTTTCTATTATGTATTAATGAAGTTGTGTGTGTTATTTGAACTACATTTTCAATGATCAACCATCATTTGCAGGGTTGCATGCAGTGGTACACAAAGTTCTGAATATAGATATATTTTGGGTAATGATTGCTATGGTCTATGAGGTTGTCAACCATGGTAACCAATACTGGAACTCCCGATAAGCAAGGGGCATAGAGATAATCCACAACCACTTCCTCCATATGAAGTACATCGGTAGACCCAGTTAAAGTAATGGGTAAACTATACTGATCTCATTACCATAGTCTAGGCACTAGGGCTGAGCAAAAAAAACCAAAATTGAAAAACCGATTATCCAATTTGATTTTTTAAAACATTCAGTTTGGTTAACGAACTGAAAAAATTTTACGGTTTTGGTTTCGGTTTGGATTCAGCCATTTGAGATTTGGTTAACTAGTACTGCATGGTTAACCAATGGTTAATCGAAACTAAAACTTACACTTTTATTTAAAAAAACTAAATTTATATTAGTCAGTTATAGATTTTATAATTATTAAAGATAAGATTAAACATACAATAATGTATAAATTAATATTTGTGTCTCAAATATTTAAATTAATTAAAAAGGAGTGAAAATTGAAAATTAACAAATTTAAATTAATGGTTAATCGGTAACCGAACCAAAAATCCGGTTACTGAATCGAAAATCTGGTTAACCGAGTTTTTTGGATCGGTTACAGTTCATATTTTCGTCGAATCGAAAAATTCAGTTAACCGAAAGTTTCGGTTCGGCCAGTTCCCAATTTTTGCGAACCAACTTTCTGGTTAACCGATTTTCAGTTAACCGGTTTTGATCATCCCTACTAGGCACCATATGTGGCATACATATCTGGTGAATGGAAGACAGGTACACCATAGGAGGAAGTAATTACAATTAAACAAATCAATATTTCGCCAATACAGTCCACTGCAACCTATGTTAGGAACCTACTCTATGTTAGGGATGCACTAAGGAGAGTGGCATGGGGAAGTTGCAAATTGTACCAGTAAGGATGTTCGCCAAACATTTATCTCACAACTTCCGGATATCGTTCTGGTTGAAGTACATCATCGGACAATTAAGTCTGAGGACATTCATGAAGATCATGACGAATACGCCACAGTCATGGCCAATGCAAGACCATCATATTTGCGAAGTTATTAGTCTTTGAAAGAAAGGATGACAACACATAATCATTTCTTTAGTGCCACATTACAATGTACATGTCTTGGTGAGGGCAATTCGCTTCGGTCACCTCCCAGGTTAGGACGTCGGTGTAACTGTCCATTTTTAGAGTGCGAGCCTAGCAGCAACTTTCTGCAAAGTCATCAACCAACGTAAGCAATGCACATCGAATGCAACATTAATAGCAATAGTATAGTTCAAGGATCTTAACTGCATGATCCACCATCTTCTTGCGCTCTTACTTGTCCTTGGATTTGATTGCTGGTAAGGAATCGTAGACACACATACACCGATGTCGTAAATCTAGTTGCAACAACAACTAGTGCTTTGGGTGCTCGTTGAACAACGGGATGAGCACCTGCGATAGCCACATTTATGACAACTTCCTCCAGTAATGTATGCAACAACCACAAATGTATGCACGTACCATCGACACACTTTCTGACATATGCTTCAACAATGTCGTTGGTAGCATGTATCTGACCGCTGCCAATTTGGCCTGAGTCTGCGACACAAGCATGGATGTGATTAACTTCACGCACAACGAGTGAAACTGAGTCACGTACATAAGTGACACAGGCAAACGTCTACGTAGTCTAACTTATGAGCTCATGAGTCCTGATAAAAATCAATGTTCGACACAATTTGGGAAACAAGAGTTGTCGCTCCTCCAACAAGGAACTATAATGGTCAATTGCGAATCCGTTTATGCAGCACTCTTTCGGTTTGTTTCCCGGACCATTTTGCTGCACAACATTCACCAACCCCTTTACATCCACAGTTAAAATGTGTGGGGCCCCACCCTTAGTTAAGTACATAACCCTGCAACCTTCCGTTAGCAACCGAGAACGTTATTAAAACCGTGAATGGGCGGGCACGTTGTAGTATTGAACGGTGAAATAAAGAATAGTAAACTGGGGCAGGAGCCTATCCACTCAGATGGGCCCTTGAATGACTTCCATCATTTGAGCACATGACAGAGCAGCATCTCGTCCTCTGGGGACAAAGAAAACAACCAATAGTTCCGCACATCTTGCAATGCAAAGGCAGTAACAGTTAACATTTACAAATATGTTCATGTTACGGGGTACAATTCCCTAAAATTTATAGTAGTAGCCCCTGTAAGGCTGACTTGCTCCTCCAAGCCTCTTTTGCAGGCAAGCGCCTTCACGACAATTGCAACAGAAAGGGTGGGTTCATTTTGCCGCTGAAGGGAGTAGTACCAATTGCGGAGCTGCCCTCCGAGGCCACAACATCATCACATGATTACGAAGATTTCCACCAACACACAAGAAATAACATCATACATTACATCAATGATGCACAGCGATATACACAGACATTGAACAATCCCCTGAACAACAACCTACACAACCGCGCATATATATATACATAGATACATATATAAATATATACATATATATATACATATATACAGATAAACACACACACACATACATATACATATACACATATATATACAAATATATATATATATATATATACAAATATATATATATATATATATATATACAAATATATATATATATATATATATATA
>JACYFF010031958.1:21084024-21095150 GCA_017589665.1 Selenicereus undatus | reverse complement strand
ATATATATATATATATATATATATATATATATTGTAAATCCCCCAGCCCCTAGGGCCTGTAGCGTTCCGTTTTCTTAAACTTTTTACTTAAATTGTTGGACAAAACGGACAGATTTTCCCCTAAAAACTGATCGTTTCCAGGCTAAAGGCCTTACAATAAATCTCTGCAAATCAACATAAGCGTAAAACATTTAGAAGAAGTTGAACGGCTACGCGCCGGAGTTCATAACTCAACGAGCCACTCACTTGGAGTACACCAAAGAGAATAGTTCATGAACAAAGAAGAAACGAAGGATACAACTCAACGATTCACACAACCAGAGTATGGGTTTTACATCCCAAAACATAACTAACTTTAACCAAGAAGACATCTAACTAATTAGATGGTCGGCTCATGTGGCCATATAGAGCGACTCATAAACAATATGCATTACATGAACTAGAATACTTGTTTACAAATATTTACAAACTTTACAAGACTTCATTTAAGACGTACGTAGGCACACATGACATCTTGCAAGCAAGAATGGACTCCATCTTGGCATAGCTTACTCAACTTCTTCCTATGTCAAGGAAAACCTGGGGAAAAGGGGGAAATAGTAGTGGGATGAGCAACCACACGCTCAGTAAGTGTCCCCCGACCCCCTTAAAACCAAAACCGTTGCAGGCAATAATATTCATATGAGTGACATATCACGTATTCATACTTTACTATCATATTAGGCATTCGTAAGATCCTTATGGAAGGATTACTAACCATAAGCTTCATTTTGACTGCTCAAACACATTTCTAGGTCCCCAAATGACTAAATTCCTTTACTAACAAGCAATTAACCACATAAGCAAGCATTGAGGGCTAAGCATAGGAATCTTTCTTTTTCATAAACATAACTTACTAGCATTCCATTTAAACTATACATGAAACCTTATACATATGATGTGCACATAAGGTTATTTCTTTTCATAAAAATACTTTTGTTGGCGTTGCATTCATATGATATGCATATGGCACACACACATTTCAGGTCTCATTCGAATCTCATTCATATGATATGCATAAAACGTGCTCATAAGGCTTTCCTTTTTCATAAACGTATCTTACTTAGCATCTCATTTATAAGTTATACTTGGAACATGCACATAACACTTTTATTTTCATGAGCATACTTTACTTAGATCTCATTCATATTTCATTTATAAGAAAAGCATAGAACATGTACAGAAAGCTTTCTTTCTTTTCTTGAAAACACTTCATTTAGCCTATTGAGGCTCATATTCTTTAGAAGAAATCTCTTTCATATCGGTCGCATACGGACCCTTATAAACTTTTCACATTTCATTCATTTGGCCTCTTATCGGCCCATAAAAACATTCTTCTTGAAATACTTGAAATGGTGTAATGCCCACTGCTTTTCTTTGCTGATTAGAAAAATACATATGGCATAAGATCATTACAGGGTGCTGATTGGGTGAGGTCTATTCTTAACCCCATAGTGAGACCTAACGCTCATGCTTAAGCTCTTACTCCCGGGATGGCTACATATAACATATCGGACCATTACATTAACCCTCGTTAGGGCCTCTAGGGTTTCCGGACTTCCCCCTAGGTTAACATCATTTATATCATATTGTCCGCAGCACATTATCTTAGCCACTTTAAAGCGTATCGGCCATAACGGCTAATAATTTTGCTGCCTCTCGCAGCGAAATCCCTTTTCATACGACTCACACCTTTATAAAACTCTTTAGGGATTCCTCCGTTTGAACGAGTTCACTCCCAAAACTGTATTCATTTAGTTAAAATAGGCCATCATGCACTAATAATTATGGCTATTATCATTTCAAAAAATGAAATCCCTTTTTGAAAAACTCACCTCTATGCACATAATGCAACTTGAGGACATACAAGGGAAGCGAGTCCACATGTATCACATTCACACGCATAATGCATCTTAATGACATAAAAGGGGAAAGATTTGCACGTATTACATTCAAGCACTTCATAATCATTTCAACAACACAATGAGCCACACATGGCCTCGCAATCCACACAATTACGGTTAATTCACAACCCAAGCTCCCTCCTCGCAAGCACCTTCCCATACCCATACTCATACTCATAGAAAGGATTTCCTATAAACACTGCATCCACTATTTTGCCACAATAGTATATAAGGTTGACCATAGTCATCACACGCTAAAATTAAGGTAACCTTATCATGCATACCATCATTTCCAGTGACCCCTACTATCCATAGGAAAGGTGTTCCTACATAGAAGCCATTCCTCCCTTTACCATACATCATATTTATGTCCACCATGGTAAATTTATAATGCAATTCAGGTTTACAGGTCAACCACTAACAATGACATCGTTCTACATACAACTTTCAGTACTGGTACTCAATGACACTTCAAATGATAGTCCTTAATATACCATTCTCTTCTACAATGGAAAAGCTTACCATAAACACATATTCCCCTTGCTTACCACCAAAATCAGCATTGTTAACCATGGTCACTACCACTGCAACTTGAGTTTACTACCTTCAACAACGAACATTCAACGATTCCACTCAATGATACCGATTTTAGTTATGAGAACTACACCTACATCTTTTCCAAGGTCCAAGGTTGTATACACCATGTCTACAATGGTTTCCCTAAGTGCTCTAATATGTCGACCATAGTGTACACAGGTTTTGTTTCAGGTTATCAATTTAATATTTAACAATTACTACTTTGATTATAAGTGAGTCAATTGTTGCAAGAATTCACACTTGAACTCCATATACAAGATCCACTTAAAATTTCGTCTATTGAAACAGTCTGTCTAATTTACTTGGGTATGCACATATGCCTACCTAGGTCTACAGTAACCTGCACTATACACAACCTTCGATTTCACATGGCATTCGACCTATACTTCACTTAAATTGGGAAAATCACTACTTCACCATTACGAACCCACCTCCAGAACATCTCCACCAACACTTTTCACCACAAAATTCCACAAGACTCATACATTTATAAAATTCGAACAACTTACCTCAAATTGAACTTAACCAGAACCACCTTCTGTGTCGTTCAGGCCTTTTTTGTATTGTTTCGGTCACCTCTGCTCCTATTGCGGTCTTAACGTCCAATCTTCTTCTTTTTCTACCCCAAACTTCACCTCTCACTTTCTCTCTCTACTGCTATTTTGACTCCCTCTACACTGCCCAGGCTTTGCAAGCCCATGTTGTCATCTTCAACCTCGCTTCCGTTGCTCTTCTACTTGAACCTGTTTTTTCCAATTTCAGTTTCTCTCTCTACTCATGCCCTAGTCTCTTTCTAAGGCTGCAAACAGGATCATTGGTGTGTGGTTATTGCTCCCATGACTACTTCCGCGAACTGCAAAACCGTTCCCATTCATCCTTCCACTAACTGCCAAAACAATTTCATTAAGGGCATTTTCATAATTGAACTTGCTTTTGATTTTCCACCCACTTGCATTTCCCCCTAAAAGCAAGACTCATTTGTTGCAAAAAAAAAATGGGTTAGTTACGGCCTAGTTAATGTATTAACCAGTTGTAAATTTCCCCTTTTTTCTAGTTAAAACAATAACAACAACTCTCAGCATGAGTCTCATTTTCATGGGAACTGGAGAGATTCAGATGTTTGCAATCTTACCATATGCACATGTCTGCACGCAGAGAGAATTTTTTTTCTCCTGGTTGTAATTGGGAAAAAACTTTTAAAAGTTACTATATGGTAATCAAAATTTGATGGATAAACAACATCTTAGATTCGAGTATTATTAATAAGAAAATTTTATGTTGGAAGAATTTTATTCATTATGATTTGACAATAATTTAATTTTTTGTTACTTATCAAAGATTTTTTTTCCTTTCGGAAATGAAACTAGTAAACTAACAAGAACCACAATCAGAGTACATCATGTGCTATCGATGGCTATGAAGAACAAGTAAAATATGTAACCATTACCCAAAATAACTCCAATATTTAAGCAACTTTAAAGATTAATAGCCCTACACTGTAAAATAAATAATAAGATTGATGTGGGAGGTTGTCTGGCTCAGTAGCGGCCCCAACGAGGCAATGTTGGGGAAGGGACGAAGTCGTTGGGCTCCAAAGATGGTGTGGACATGGGCCTAGAGTCACCATCGTTCACGTCTCCTTCTATCGAGGGAAGCACTGAAAGAATTGAAAAGCCGTCCAATTTGGCAGGGGAAAAAGGATATACATTCTCATCAAATGTAAGATCTCGAGATATCCCATATATGGGTTTCAAGGTCAAAAGCTTTTGATCCTTTCTTGTAAGGTAGTACCATAGAAGAAGACACTTGTGACCTTGAGGAGCATACTTATTAGGAGGGGTAAATTTATTAACGACGTAACATAGGCATATGAAGACTCGAAGATGGGAATAATCAAGAGCCTTAGAGTAAAGGATTTCATGTGGAGTTTTGCCATCAAGACCAAATGTAATACCCCTACCCCTAGGGCTAGAAGTGTTAATGGTTTCTTAGAATTTTGGAGTAAAAACGGACAGAGTTCCCCTTAAAAATTGATCATATCCTTGGTTTAAAGCCTTACATTGCAATGAACAAGCGCATGAAAGACATGTCCCAAAAGCTCAATGGCTACACGTCAAAGATCATGACTCTATGGGCCACATGCCCAGAGTACTGCAAGTACAAAGTTCAATAATAAAGAAGGAAACAAGAGATACAACTCAACGGATCACACATCCAGAGCATTGGAGTTTACATCCCAAAAACAACAAACGTTTACTAAAATGATGACTGACTAATCAAATGGTTGGCTCATATGGCCATTCAGAGCGACTGTCATTGAATATGCATTACATGAAGTTTAGCAATTAACTTACATATACTCAACAACTTAATGATACATCAGAATACATTACTAACTCACATACCCAAGCACAAAACATATAATCTCTTTTTCCAGAGCAAGAAGGGAGACTCCACTTCGCCTTAAGTGAACCAACTTCTATCTGTCATGTTAAGAACATGGGGAAAAGGGAAATAGAGAAGGGGTGAGATACCATATGCTTAGTGAATGATTCTCAAGCCCCCAAAAATAAAATAGTTGCACATAATACACTAGGTAGCATTCAAATACAACTTGAAATATAATATCAAACAATAATCATGTAGAGTCTCCCATATTCGTTATTATCTCAATAACCTTCCAAACGCGATGATATCCCTACCCTCCTTCTATTTTATGCACAAGAGTACTCAACTAGCCTAAACTATGTCTCTTGTAGCTTAGTGGTGACAACCACTTGCTTAACTTCACATAACAGGCATACCAGACTTAAAAGCAAACTTACTAGCATACCAGACTTAAAAGCAAACTGACTCATGCACAATTTAGATATGGAGAACAGTAGAGCGTTTAATTCACACATTAGCATGTGTCATCCCAAAGTTCAATTAAAATCACCAAGTGGGACGCTTTTAGTAAGAAACAGGGATTAATGCATAAAAGACAAGGACCACTGCTTAAACCAAAGAAAGTCTTTATAAAATAGTCGTTATTCACTGGCAAATAATTTGGTATTCAATAAAAGATCTTTTCAAGAGTATATACACCTTTCTTAATCTTAGCACTAGCATAGTCTTCAACTGAGGAGTTTACTTCACATAACAAGTACGAAATCATTTCATGGGCATTGCATTCTCATATTTGTGCTATTCAGGGGAGATATACACTCGCCCTTCATATTATCCTCGAGGCCTCTTATAATCAGTGGACCATTATCCTTATTAGGGTCTTTTGGGTTCCCATTTCTGGGTCTACTCTCTAGGAGTTAGGGTTCTAGTATACCGGGTCTACTCCTTAAACATTTGTCCAAACATTTAACACCATTGTTTTAGCTTAAAACATTTCAGATGCATCTCACTTAAATACACTTGCATCAAAATTCTCATTGTATCACAAACAATGACATTTTCATTCTCAAGAGCGCTAGAAAGCCTTAATGAATTCAAGTTTACTTTTGGAAGCATTAAGCCACTCATTTGGGCAAAGTGTGCTAGCAAACATGTTAGCGACTATATGACCATTCACTTATCAAGGGTTGTGATATTAAATCTTGTTTTAGAAGCTAGTAGTTGCAACTATGTATAAACATCTCGATTTTTTTAAGTCTCAGATGCAAACCTGTTCATACCATCATGCGGAATTCCGTGCAGTCGCATGAAGCATCAACTAAGTTATAAAAGAGTCTATGACATTTAATTACCACTCATTCTTATCAAACAAATGGTCTAATAACAGTCATAGTTAATAACATATCTCAGAGCGCTTACCATATCGAAGCAAATCACTTACACACTTATCAATGCACGCCTTTAAGCATGTTGTAAACATATTTATTAGTAATTCACATTGTTTTCCAACTCGGTAACTTATTTAAGCAACCTCTGGGAGCAACCAAGAGATTATTAAACAATCGAATTACTTATTAAAGTAAAAGGGGCATTGCTTTGGTCAATGTAGTAAAACAAGCGACTCATTGAGCTAATTACTTGAGGAATTCAATCATTTGATAACCTCAATGCAAAAATAGTTGGGCAAGGTTAAAGCAAATCCAGTAAGGTTCAACCGAAATCAACTTTTTAGTTCACGAATCATTCAACATGATACTTTTAAATGCACAAGCAACTTTGAACAGCTATGATTGCAACAGTTTCATAGAACTTATCCCATGACACACGCACATACACCCATATAACTTGAAAGCCACCAAAAGGAAGGCAAGACTGAATCGGGTTAGCCGTTGTCCCTGTTTCCTAGCTTGCTTCCAACCGCACATTAACACACACACGACCAAGAAATGACAAACAATACTGCCCATTACAAATCCAAGGGCAATCAAACAAATTAGCGCCGTTATTACACATGCCCCGCTGCCCTAGCTGAGTATTTTAAGCATAAGAATAGCAGTCAAGAAGCACTTCGTAATTCATCAAATCGATTTCAATGCTAATATCTCGATCTCCCTTGTCGCAGCAGCTCCCCAAACTGCACCTCCACTTCTCATTCAATTAGTCCAATGACCTCATTCGATGCATTCAACTTCCCAATCAAGTTCAAGTCCACAGTTCAAAACTTAACTAACTTGGCTAAGGCTAACAAACCTTGAAATTTATTTTGGAATTAATAATAGATCAGGAATCGAGAACCACCCACCTGGCTCTAAGCTCAAGGACCCGATTTATGGGTTATATAAGCGATTTCTAGTCCCAGGTTGAGTTCCGTTTTTTCTGTATGCTACTCCTGTTGCTGTCCAACCTCCTCCTCTCTCCTCGGCTTCTATCTAGTCGCCAGAGTTGGGCAAGACTGCCATGGTGGTGGTACTCGAGGTGGTGTTCAGGGTTCAAAACCCTAACTTTTGAGCCCTCATCTCACATGGTTAATGGTTGGCCCACCAATGGAGGCGCCTCAAACTGGCATCCACCGCTGAGCCTCGCTGTCACTATCTATCTCTTACCTCTCTCTCTCTCTCTTTGCTAGTGGTTGCGAGGCCTGCGCGAAGGCCGCCCCAGGTGTGACGGTGGTCGACACACCTGCTGGCATGGTAGTAACACACCATTGCCTGGTACCCTCTACTCACTCGCTCTCTCTCTCTCTCGGTCTCCTAGTGTAACACCCCTCTACCCCGAGAGGCCTCACACTGCCAGGATCTCCCAAGGGAGACCCCTAAGGCTGACGTAACTATAAACTTCTTCGAGATTCAACCTAACTTTAAGTTAGTTAGGGAATCCTGGAACAAAACGGCAAGAGTTCTGCCTATATTTGCAACATTTGTGAAGGTTCAAAGGTGAACTAAAGGGGTACCAGATGATATTGCAACAAAATTCGAAAGAAATTAGGAGTTTCCTCATGAGTCACACACCCGGGGTTGTGGCTTATGCCATGACATAACATATGTTCAATCATTTACAAAGTTCGAGACATGGCCTAGAGCCAACTATATATTTACATGACATGTTCTTTCAACAAAAGAGGAAGATAGGCAGCTAGACAAAAAGGCAGCTTCTCAAAAAGACTTTACAGGCAACTAATGGCAAGTCTACGCCAGGTAGTAAATGCGCTCGTTTAATCATCACCTAGGGAAAAAGGGGAAAGGAATTGAAGTGAGCCACCACATGCTCAGTAAGTATTCCTCAACTCCTTAAAACCACAATAGTTGCAGGCAGTAATACCAATAATAGTAACATACCATGTATTTACGTAGTACTATCATTGTATTAAACGGAAGAGAATTTCATTAATTCTCAACTATTATGCTATGTGGTATAATACGTAATTTATGTCTGGTCTGTCTAATCACTTTGAGAGATACTTAAGCACATGGACCAAAGATTATGCAAGGAAGTTTCTTCCACAGGATATGCACATTTAAAAACTTAAATGCTTCTTTCATATAATGTATGCTTTAAAAACTTATATGTTCCATGCATTACAAAGATATAGCCATACTTTATTTGACATTTCATTCAAACTCTACTTGGAATCTCATTAATAAGATATGCACAGGTTTCTTTCTTTTTCTTGTAAACACTTTGTTTAGCCTCTTGGGGCTCATATTCTTTTTAAAAAGAATCTCTTTCGTATTGGTCCTCCAATGACCCTTATAATCTTTTCGAATCTTATTCGAACTGGCCTCTTATGGGCCCTTAAAAATCTTTCTTTTCCTTGAAATACTTAAAATGGCGAAATGCCAACTGCTTTAATACTTAAAATGGAGAAATTCCAACTGCTTTTCTTACTTATTAGTAAAATACTCTCGGCATATGATCAACATAATGTGCTGATGGGGTGAGATCTATTCTCAACCCCTAGTGAGACTATCCTCACCTATAAGCTCTTGCTCCTGGGGTGGCAACATAAATGGACCTACACCCTCGTCAGGGTCTTCTAGGGTCTCCCACTTCTGGGACTTACTCCATAGGCTAAGGATTCCTCTATTCTAGCAGGTTTACTCCCATCTTACATATGTCCCTAAGCACGTTGTCTTAGCCAATTTAAAGCGTATGACCATAGAGGCTAATAAGTTTGCTGTCTCTCACAGCGAAATCATTTATCATTCAATTCAACTCACTCCTTTTTTAAAATTCCTTAGGGATTCACCCATTCTAGTGGGCTCATTCCCATCTAAAAACTATATTTGTATAGTTAAAAATAGGCCATGATTCGCTAGTAGTTATGGCTACTATTATTTTCAATCACGAAAAACATTCTTTTTCAAAATCTCACCCTCACACACATGATAAAGCTTAATGACATGAAGGGGAGGGGTTCACACGTAACACATTCAAGCACTTCATAATTAAACTTGGCAGAATAAGCCACACATGGCCTCGCAATCCATATGATTGCGATCAATCACAACCCAGGCTCCCTCATCACACAACACTGACCATAAAGAACCTCAAAACTCTCATTAGTTCATCCTCAAGCCATCAAACTACCAACTCGATTTTAGTTTCATATCCATAACATATCATTATAAAAGTTATAAAGAAATGTGTAATAGAGGCGTATGAACTTACCGAGCGAGTTGCACCCATCCAGTAGCACATTACAATATATATAAACATATATAGTTCATTAACTTAAATAAGGCCCTCAATGGCCTGAAATACACAACAAGGCATGAAACTAACTTGCATTCATAAATCACAATTAGAGAATAAGCATGCCCACTCTATGTCATTTCCAAAAGTAAATCTAGTCACATTAAGGGTTTCGAGTTTATTTTAATTTAACCAAGGTCATTTGGTCATTTCAAGGTCATTTTAGCATGAATCAACCAATTTAGCATGCATCGATTTAAGGCATTCTTAGGTCATTTCAAAGGCAATTCGCAAGCATGAATCAACTGACTTAACACGCATCGCTTCAAGCATTCTTCGATCATTTCAAAGTCATTTTCAAGCATGAATTAGTTAACTTAATAGGCATCGATTCAAAACATTCTTAGGTCATTTTGAAGTCACTTTTAAGCATGAACTAACTAAATTAGCATGCATCGATTCGAAACAATCTTAGGTTAATTCAAAGGCACTGTCAAGCATGAACTAACTAAATTAACATGCATTGATTTAAAATGTGGTTTACTCATATAATACCCAATTTACTAAACATGGAAACCACAAATTCTGTCAATTTAAAGGGCATATTTTCTGTCCAACTACGGATATTGTTCTGACCTAATTTAAGTAGTATCTCAGGCACCAAAAATCAGTTAAATTCTGGCAGTTTTGGACAGCAGCTATACATGCGTAATCTATGCTAATTTCCGTTGAAATAAAACACGCATAATCAGTCATCATGCTCCCAATCAATCTGACTAATTCTAAACCAACATCCATCATCACTTATGGGCTAAAACCTTTTTGAAAGTACTAATACTTAGGAGAAGAGAAATACTTAATTGGATTCAGCTTAAACTCAACTTAATTAGCACCAATGGATGCCCAAACTGCTGAGACCAAACCCTAGCTCTCGATTTAAGGGCGTTTGTGTGCGATTTGAGTCAAATTCAACCCCTCAATTTATAGAGGAGGTCGGCTTGAGGCTCTTGGCCGGATTCCGGCACATGGGTGGCGTGCAGTGGCGACCATAAACGTGGTCGAATGGGTCTAGGTTTGCGTCGATTTGTGTAGGAAAGGGGATGGTGGAGGGAGGAGGAGAAGGCAGGCAAGTGGCTTATCTGGTTCGCGTGGAAGAAGAAGGAGTAGAAGGACAAAGGGTGTGGGGGGTCGGGCTTGAGACCCTGAGAACTCCCCCCCTTTTTACTCCATTCCTTTTTCCCTTTTTTTGTGTTCGATTACTGCTATAGCTAAGTTTCTGATCCCAAATTCGTTAAGGCTCAGTCTAAGTTTGGGTTGAAACGTCCTAAAATCGGCATCCTAATTAAATTTGGGAAACGATTAAATAAATCGAATAATGATTTTGAAGGAATGAGTTAGTATTAACTTAAAAATTTTCTAAATGATTAATGGTTACAATAATAATAATAATAATAATAATAATAATAATAATAATAATAATAATAATAATAATAATAATAATAATAA
>JACYFF010031958.1:21035669-21059282 GCA_017589665.1 Selenicereus undatus | reverse complement strand
TATATATATATATATATATATATATATGTATATATAAATATATATGTATATGCATGTATATATATTTATATGTATGTATGTGTGCATGTATGTATATATATATGTATATATATATATGTATCGAAAATTTTATGGTTCTGGTAGGAACCGAAATCCGATAGGATCTATAATTTTGTTGTCCCGGAGGGAATTGAGATACAAATTTTTTTTATTACTGCTTGGATCCATCTTGAAATTTGGGTTTTCCTTCAGGATGTGCTGGTCTTTTTGAATCTCTTGGAACCTGCTGTTTTGTCAGTTCTGGCAATTGACCATAATGAACGTCGATGTAAGGATCGTATATTTGAGATGAACATATAACGTCCTCCCCCGTTAATCCTACCTTGAATTTACTGGGTTGAACTTGCAAACTTGCAGTTCCCTTTTGTTTCTTTCTTCCTATTCTATCGCCCCTTTTTTTTTGAAATCCTTAGTTACCTATTTTCTTCCTCCCTTTTATAATGGAAGATAAATAAGGCAGTTACCTTCTATTTTAGTATAAAAAAGGAGATAGTTGGAAACGTGAGGGGACCCATGACTGCTAATTGCTCCCCCATATTGTGCTTGTCACTAATTAAAAAAAAATAATTTGAGCCTTATAACCTTGCTTTCCCTCGTAAGTTTGCTCCCTTGCAACTTGAAATTTAGAGCATCACATGCCTTTGTCCCTTGTAACTTTGCTTTCCCCCTTTTTTTTTTAATTGCTAACAATTTTAATTGAAGGTAGGGGCTTCACGTGATCAACACAAGGCTCATTGCACTTTTTTTTAATTTTAATTTTTTTTAAAAAGGGCCATTATAATTCATGCTAGGGGCGTCATGATTTTTCCCCTTATGTATGTGTGTGTGTGTGTGTGTGTGTGTATATGTGTGTGTGTGTGTGTGTGTGTGTGTGTGTGTGTGTGTGTGTGTGTATGTATATATATTTAAAAAAACAAAATTCAAGCTGGATAGGATGGTTGTGGTAGCCTCTATTGAAAATGTCATTATACCTTTTTATTTGTCAAGGCATAAACAAAAGGCGTCAAATGGATTTAAAATTTGATCCTTAGTCATTTTCCATTAATGTGATTTTCGATTTACAAAAGAACAAGTTTGGCTTGATTTGCATATCATGCAATATTTCTTTCCAACTTATGAGCATGGAAACCTCTTTTTTTGTTCTATTTTTTTTTATTCTACGGTGGACTCATATTATATCCATTGGTGCTGATTTTTGAAAAATTAAATGTGTCAAATTTTTTTTTAACATGAAGTACATTTATTGATCACTAATTAAAATATAAATAAAAATACATTAAAAATTGTTTACTAAAAAAATCTAGCTCAATTACAACAAATAAAGCTCATATAACTACAATTGAGGATATAGTTCCTTAGCGAGTCTCTTTTGCAACTTGAACGAAGATTGGGTCCGAGAGAGCATTTTCAAAGGCATGGAGATGATCCTTGGCATTATTTCTAATTATGGCTTGACCAGGGACTTGTTAGCTAGTAGAGCACGAGTCTCTCAATCTTTGGGCACCCTTCGCTTCATGATTGACATCTATAAGCTTAGTACAATAGAGATTTGTTGGCTTTCCTCCAAGATGGAGGAGATATTTGGTGTAGCTGAGATTACAGCAAAGATGGAAGAATTAGTGGATGTTGATCATGTCAAAAGTTTATCCGACCAAGATCTCACTTGTTTTTCTGAAATTGCTCAAATTGAAGCTTAGCTGAGTAACCTGTCTAGTAAAACTTCAAAGCTTAAAGTTAAGGAGTAGGAGATTTTAAGGGAAGAGGAGCAGATCCATAAAATGTGAGAGGATTTGATTGTCTAACAGCAAGATTTAATTGAAGTAGAGAGCAAGCTAAAATCCTCTCTAGACTTGAAGAGAAAGGAAGTGGAAACAGGTAAAAGTGGACTTGGTTGAAGGTGGATTTTCCAAGCTGTAGGATTTGGCGAAGGAAAAGGCCCATCTCAAGATTTTGATTGGCTTCTATAACTTCCTTTAATAATGTTTAGATTTGTTTTGCTTTACTTAATTCTTTTGCATTTATAGCTCCAGCCCTTAGTCCATTTTTGTACTATACCATTTATACCATTGCAATAAAAGTAAAATGTCCCTTCCTTTTCCCTTTTTTTTCCCCCTTCAATAAATAATAATGAAAACCAGAATAATTACATAATGAAGAGTAATTTGTAAATGATTCTCACTATGGACATCACATAACCACTTCATGCATCACATGAATCTAAAGATTTTCACATATAAAGGAAAGGGAATTTATTTATTTTTGTGGCTGAGTCCAAGGTGAAACTAGATTGTCTACGTACCCCCTTTTTAAGGGATCAAGCCTTCTGTAGTTCAATACAATTCAGTTATTTAGAGACTTCAAGTAAATAATTTATTTACAAATTTGCCATCGGCATAAGCATATACAATTTGTCGACCATGGTTTGGGAGCTCATATGCTGCCTTAGGGAAGACCTTGGTGATTACATAGGGATCGTCCTATTTGAACTCAAATTTCCCTTATGGCTTTCGATTGATGACAATAGGTCTCCTTATTGTTAATACCAAATCACCAACACTAATGAGCGAAACTTGACTCATCTATTGAATGCACCGACCATTTGGGCTTGGTAAATTTCAACTCATCACTGAACCATTAATCGATGCTAATCCAATGATTCAAGTTCAGCCAATCTTACTTGAGTATCTTCACCTGGATCAGTAAACTGCATGACCACTTTGAGGGAAGGCAAATGCACCCCAAGGGGTAGCACAACTTCTGAACTGAAAACCAAGTTGTAGGGCGTATAATCAGTTGTTGTTCGAACTGCGGTTCAAGAAGCCCATATAGCTTCCCGTAATTGTTCATGCCAATCCCTCCTTGTTCTTAAAACCATTTTCTTTAAAATTTTGCAAAGAACTTTATTATATGCTTAAGCTTGACTATTCGATGATGGATTATAGCTTGACGAGAAGCTGTGTTTGAGCTTGTAGATCTCTGCAAGCCTTGTCATGACTTGATTTTTAAAGTAGAGGAAATTATCTGAAATGATTTTGTATGGGACTCCATATCTGTAAATGATATGAGTCCTGTTGAAATCTGAGACTTGTTTTACCCCTACTTCTCTTAAGGGTATAACTTCAGCCCATTTTGAGAAATAATTTGTGGCTGCCAGAATGAACACGTGGCCACGGGAGGAGGATGGCTTGAAAGGTCCCACAACATCTAGCCTCCATGTATGGAAGGGTCACAATAATATGTGTGGGTGGAGTAAATGTGGTGGTTGATGAATAAAATCACCATGCATTTGACAAGCTCAACATGCTTTGGAGAACTTTATTGCATCTTAAACCACGGTTGGCCAATAGTAGCACAACTTTTTGATTTGATCAACAAGTTTTGGGCCTGCCTGGTGAGCACCATATACCCTAGTATGAACTTCATTTAGGATAAAAGTAGCTTCCTCCCTAAAAAAGCATCTAAGTAACACCCCGTTGAATGTCTTTCAATAAAGGCGTCATTTTTAAACGTAAATCTTAGCACTCGCCGTTTTACATCTACCCTTTTCTTTAGGTCAACACATTGGATGTACTCAACAAAAGGTTGTCTCCTGTCTGCCTCTTCTTCGACCTTAAAAACTGATATCACATTTGCCTCTTCTATTTCATAAAAATAGTCTAATGCCAAGGCCAACAAATGACGTTCTCCGATTATTATTTGAATTTCCTTTTCATTAGGAAATGTCAATGAAGTAGCCAGCTTTGCTAAGGCATATGCCTTATCATTTTCAGACCGTGGCACATGGCTGACATATGCTTGAATGAATTGGCTCATAAGGCTTTTTGCCCTTTGGTAGAGAGGCGCTAATTTGACATTTTTTACTTCGTACTGACCATTTATTTCTCTAACAATTAACTGGAATCACCGAATACTTAAAGCTAGTCAATACACATTTCAAGGGCTCATTTGAAGCCAATGATGAGTGCGTCATACTCAACCATATTATTTGAACAGATCTTAAGGAGGGAGAATGAATAAGGGATAAGTCATCCTAATGGTGTGACAAACATAATCCCCACTCTGGCTCCCTGACTCCTCGCTGCCCCATCAAAATATAACTGCCATGATATAGTTTTAGTAAGCATAACCTCATCATCTGGCAGATTGTTGGGTATTTCTTCATTATTTGGACATGAATGTGCTGCTAAGACATCGATTATGGCTTCCCCCTTTACTGCCTTTTAAGGCATGAATTTGATGTCAAAAGGAGCCAAAAGCATGGCTCACTTAGCCAATCTCCCTGATAGCATATGCTTAGATAATATATATCTTAGCGAGTCTGCCTTCAAGATTAGAATGATCTAATGTGACAAGAGGTAGTGTCGTACCTTTTGAATGGCGAAAACTAAGGCAATACCAATTTTCTCCATGGATGAGTAATTCACTTTTGCACCCACCACTGTCTAGCTGATATAGTACAGGGCATTTTCTTTCCCTTCATCATTACATTGAGCTAGCATGGCCTCTAAAGGGCGTTCGAGGGCTGCTGTGTATAAGATTAGGAGTCTTCCTTATACTGGAGCCATTAGGATAGATGGCCTTATTGAATATTGTTTGATGCTTTTAAAAGCATTTTGACATGCTTCGTCTCAAATGAAAAGAGTGTCCTCTTTCAAGAGTCTTGCGAAAGGTTGACACCTTCCTAACAAATTTGAGATGAATCGCCTTATGTAAGCCAACCTTCCATGTAATCCCCACAATTCCCTTAAATTTCTCATAGGAGGCATTTGGATTATGGCTTTGACTTTGTCAAGATCAATATCTATTCCTTCCTTTCGAGCAAGAAAGCCGAGGAATTTCCCCGAGGTGACCCCCAATGCACATTTTGAGAGGTTCACCTTGGGTTGAGATTTGTAAAGACCTTTCTTAGGTAATGTGGGTGATTTTCTCTATCTTTTGTTTTTACAACCAAGTCATCGACATAACATTAAACAAGGTTGTGGAGAAATCACAAAAAATAATCCTCATGACTCTCTGGTAGGTAGCCCCAATATTTTTCTAAATCAAATGGTAGTACTGTATAGCAGTTTATGCCTTGTGGTGTCTGAAAGGCTATTAATTCCTCATCTTCGGGTCCATTTTGATTTGATCGTGTACCCTGAGAAACCATTCATGAAAGACAGAGCCCCAAACACTGTAGTGGTATCCACAAGGAGTTCGATGATTGGTAGTAGAAAATCGTCCTTGGGACATACATTGTTTAAGTCCCTGAAATCCACACATATACGGAGTTGGCATTCTTTTTTCGGATGGGGACAATATTAGCCAACCAAGTAGGGTATTAAACTTCATGAATGAAGTTGGCCTTTATGAGCTTGTCCACTTCATTGTTTATTTGGATTGTCAACTACGAACGAAAGCGCCTTTGAGGCTGCTTTATTAGCTTTACACCTTCAAAAACAACCAACTTATGAACAACGACAATTGGATCCAAGCCCAGCACGTCTTGATAACCCCAAGCAAATACATGTTTGTATTCTTGAAGGAGTTGTTCATATTGTGCCACTTCTTTATCATTTAGCATGACACTCACAAAAATTGGCTTGGTATCATCAGTTGTTCCCAAATTTATCCAAGTGAATTATCTTCTCATTGCCATACTTGTCAGTGTATTTCAAACACTTGTGAACAGTTAAGGTAATAGCCTTGATAGTATAAAGTCATGGCCACTCGAGTAGGGCATTATAAGAAGTATTGACATCTTTTATATTAAAAAGAATATCTGTATAGAGGCCATCTAGTTCACCTTCACAGCAATCGCGCCTAAGGCTTTCTGCCCCAGCTGATTAAATTCTTGCATTGTGAGCAAAGTCGGGGACAACTGATTTGGTGTTATCCTATCACTCTCAATACCCTTAAAAGAAGAAGGTTGGCTATAGAACCACAGTCAAGTAGGATCTGATTTATCCTTTCATCCCTGATCATACCAGTGACATACAAATATCTGTTGTGATTCGCAGACCTAACTGGAGATCCTCATCAGAGAATGTTATCCAAGCCATGCATGCAATACACTAGTTTAAAGGGGAGGAAAACACCTTATCCATCTCAAATGGCTTGACTTGATCTTTATAGTCATCAGAGTCCATTAACGCATGAATAAGTGCCTTTCTTAGCTATTTAGACATTTATAAAGCGCCATAGACACTTAGGTACACTGGGATTCGCTTGAGATAAGAGATGGCATTATAACAAACCTTTTCCTTATGAGACCGTTGATGAACTTGAAAATGGACCAGGATAGGAAGATCCTTCTTAGACTGTTTAGTTGACTGTCTATTGTCTACGGTGCCTTTGCTATTTGAGCTTAAGGGAATTACTTTCGCTTTACCTTTTTCTTTGGGATTCACCGATATTATTGGTATTTCTGGTGTTGTTTCTTTCTTCTTTTCTGTTCCCACTAATTCTGGTGGCTGGAGTTTACGACCGAACCAAAGAGTTACTTGGTCCACTTCCTGAGTGGTATTTGTAGGCTTAGGTTCACTTCTTCCCACTCATCAGCCCATGAAACCATACAATATTGGGCTACTTCCCCTTCTGCGAGATCATCATCTAAGAAATCACTGCCAAAAAAACATTTAGGGATTTAATTAGCTAAAGTGAAAGGGGTCTTAACCGGCAGCACATACTTCTCTTCGGACGTTATCTTCGACTTCTTTTTGACCCTCGATTTCTTCTTCTTGTTTTTCTTTTATGGCAGCTTCTGTCCTCTCATTTTGACTCCTAGGGATTGAAAGGTTCGGGCCACTCCCTGTTGAAATGACCTTCTACTAAAGTAGGTTTGCCACCCAAAACCATTGTCATCTTTGTCTTCTGGTGTTGTTCATGCCTCTAGCTTGGGTTTAGGTAGAAATTGTACAAGGTTGGTGCTCCTAGTGAAGGATTAGGCATATCTGGATGTGCCCAAACTATTGCCACATCATTGTCGAATTTGATGGAGACTACATGAGGTGGTAATGACACTGTTTGTATCCCCTTATTAGCTTATGAGGATGATGGCTAAAAGTTATCCTTCTATTCAATCGTTGAAGTTGTATTTGATGATGCAATAGGCCCTTTGGATGGAGCTCCTTCTATCTCGATTTCTCCCCTGCTAATCATGTCTCTAATTATGTCTTTGAAGACATAACAGTCCTTTATGGGGTGGCTAACGATCCTATGGTATGGCCAGTACGTAGGATCGTTTGTCTTGTTGACTTCGGCAGGTTGCTTTGGTTATCAGAGGCTGATAGCTTTTGCAGCCATCAACTCATCAAAGATCCCGTGTATATCATCATCATTGAGTGGATACTTCTTTTCTTTCCTTTCCTGAAGAATGAGTCACTGGTCTTTCTCTTTTTGCTTGCCTCTACCATTTTTGTTGAAATTTCCACTGTTGGTCGGCTTTGGGCTTGTTCTGATAAAGGTGGTCATCGACTCTCACTTCTTGGTTGCCCTTTTAATTTCTTCCCTCTTAGGATGTATACTTTTCTAACGGGCAAGTTGTCTTTCCACATTACTTGTCTTAGGCTTGGCCCAACAGTGCCAACGTATGTAGCAATGTGAGGATCCAAGTTGTTAGCACACATTTAAACCGTTGATTACTCGCTTAGCTTTTCTGCGCATTGCAAGCTTAGGCTCCTCCACCTTGTGATGAAGTCGTTCATACTCTTATTTGGCCTTTGGCGTGTGCCAGCGAGGTCTATTATGGAGACCTTTCTTTTTGAGCTCACGAATTCAGCCAAGAATGCCCTTTGAAGGTCATCCCAAGTGTGTATTAACCCAGGCTGAAGCTAGGTATTCCATGTAAAAGGCCCCCCTTTGAGGGACTGTACAAACTGCCTGATCAATAATCCGTCATTTAAGGGAGTTTTTCTGTACGCTGAGTAGTAATGGGCCAGATGTTCGTGCGATTATCTATTTATTCCATCAACTTCTCAAAGTTCGGCTTTTGGTAAACTTTAGGGAAAGGAACCGAGTCATATGACTTAGATACAGGTTCCTGTATCCCAACACTAAGGGATGCATGGATGCTTGGTGCTCCCTAATCCCTTGAGCTATCAGCTCCTTAATATCTCTATTTTCAAGGTGAGCAACAAGGTTAGCAATTTCGACCTCCTTTTCTACGTGCTTCCTTTATAGCTCTTGTATTTGTTCCTCAAGGCTTGGAGTGCCGGTGACTAAGACCGGTTCGCTAATAATTTGGCCTTGTAGGATAATAGCCGATAACTCCTCCTATTGGACGAGATTTCTGAGATCATAAAAGGCAGGACTTGTAACCTCGTCTTGTTCCTCAGGTTGGTCCTTTCCTTGATCAAAGGTGGTGACCAAAGATTGTAAGGTCACTTCAGCATACGTTAATGCTTTAACCCTTGATCTTGTGATTGGGCCACTGTATTCCTATGATTCAACCCCTTCTGAGGTCAAATCACTTTGACTTTGTGATCTATGAGGCAAAATCCTCCTACCTTTTGTAAGGCCTCGAGGAGGAGTAGCCTCCATGACCTGTAGAGGTCTTGGCACCACAGTGGAGGTGCTTGAGGCTGAAGGTTTGATATATTTAACCTTCGAAGTTTTAGGTGTTGTTCTCTCCTCTTAATAAGAGGTCATCCTTACCTCAGCTATGGGAATATCGATAAGGATAGTCTCGATGAAAATCCACCTCGAAGAATGAACTTGAGGAGCCTTTTTGACTCCTGAGGTTCCTTTCCCAAGTGGCTTATTAGGGTTCTTCAAGGTTAGGGTTTTTTTTTATTAGCTTTGCCCACTTCCAAGTGGATGTAGGGACCCAAGCTCGCCTTGAGGCTAGATTATGGACTCGGGCTTGCTTTGGTTGGGTTGTTGCTCGGGTTACAGGACATAAGAATTGAGGGACATGTCGTGGAGGACCAGGGATAGAGCCAGGACTTAAAGCAATGAGGGGAGAGATTAATAATACACATAACATAAACTTTAATAGTTCTAAAAATGAAGTGCGTAACTAATACATCCAAGAAAGTTGCCCTTGACGAGATCTCATTTTTGAAAGTAAAGCATGATATCATCGTTCGATATACTTTTAAAAAGATTCAAAAATATCCCACGTTTAATTTTTTTTCCCCAAAAAGCTGGGGGGTCAATTGACCCCCTTTGCCCATTAGTGACTCCGCCACTGTGGAGGACAACCTCAGCTAAGAGGCCCCCCTCAAAGTTGTTTTAGCTAGCTGGTGAATGGGCAAGCTTGGTTATGCTTGACTTAGTGTGATGCTTGTAGCTTTTGCGCTTATTGCGCTTAAGTTCTTGATCGCTTTCTTTGTAAGCAGCTTGTCGGCCTTAGGGATAGGCCTACCTGCTCTTTCGAAACACATAAGAGGTTCCATTGAATTTGCCAATGGAAATTCAGCGAGGATCGCATCGTGGTCATATTGTGAAGACCATTTGGATGTTCCTCTTTGAGTTAAGCATCCCGTGCCTGAACGCAAAAGTAACAGGAAGCTCGTCGAAATTGAAGGTAACTTGAGGTGCCATTTTTCTACAAAAATCACACCAAAACCAAAAGAAAAGAAAAGAAAGGAAAACAAAATAATAAATATTAGTTAGCATAAATAAATCAGAGATGAAAAGGAAAATTGGGTCCCACCGAGCACGATAAAATTTATGTTGAGCAAAAGTTTATTAAAAATAAATAATATGCACAACACAACTTTCCAACGTACAAAATGTATATCGGTTTATTTTGAGTACAACCCTATTCAAGAAGATAAACCTCCTTAATTACGTCATCCTCTCGGGAGACCACATTTTGATTCCGACTCCTTCTATTTTTATTTTCTTTCTTTGCTTTATTTTGCATTAATAAGACTTTATCAGATTTTGATCGACAATTATTATGTTTTTAATGTCGAATCGCCCATATCCAAGACTTAATTGCATCATATAGTGGTCGTATAGGCACGTTCTAGGAAGGGTATTATATGTACACATTTTTCAGGTACAGGTTAGGGAGCGGGTAATTTTATGTGATTTGGAATTTGGGTTGCACTCACTTTTTGTTCAGAGTTGCCTACATACCCTTTTTTATATAGGATCAAACCAGTCGTAGGTTAATAATCATAGTTTTATTTTATTTTATTTTTGAATTTGGACTAGATTAGTAGTCATAAATTTTGTGATTTGATTTTTTTTTCCTTTAACATCTAAGTTAAATTTTTTTAGCCCTTTCACAATAAATTTTTTTATTTTCTAGCTTAATGATTTTATGGGTTAGTCCATTTATTTTATTATATATTTTTTGACTTCGATTGTACCCACAATGTATTCATATGCTTCATGCTTATTCTTGACGACAAATCGCCATAGTTTGAAACCCAAACTTTGTTTAGGCTTGCATCAAGTAGGGGGAAAATTTAGCATGCTTGGTCGTATATTTGGCTTAGGTTTGGCCCATTTTTCCGTACTTAAGATTTGAAAAAGATTCGACCTTTTGAGAACCTTGGTTTTTCATTTGTTTTGGTTATATAACGTGTAACCAAGGGTCACTGAATTATAATTTTGGTCTTTTGTGAAAGGGAGACAAGATAAATAAGGCCTTTTGGTCCATCTCGTGGACTTGGAAATTTGAGGGGGTCAGTTTTTGCATTGAGAGGCTTGGCTCGTTGGCGTTTGAGTGGGTAAGGTGCAATCGACTCGAAAAAATAACTTTTTGTAAAGTGAGGGGTGTTGGTTTGGACCCATTTGACCACTTCGATTAGGACTGAGCTCATTTATATTGAGCTTCCTACGTATCCTTAGTAGAATCAAGTCACCGTAGTTCGAATGGACATCAATTGATCACATGAATTTAATATAATTTAAAATTCACATGAAGCTTTTCCCATATCCACTTTCATTTGTTAAACAGTAAACAGCCCTGACAAATTCTCCTTGTCGTCCCCTTTTTCTTATTCATCATATAATTTTGCTATGGACCTTGATTCCCTTCCTCCCCCCTTTTTAATGAAGGAGCAGTGCAATCCAACCCCATTGGAACACTTTTTTAGG
This sequence comes from Selenicereus undatus, assembly GCA_017589665.1. Classification (NCBI taxonomy): domain Eukaryota; kingdom Viridiplantae; phylum Streptophyta; class Magnoliopsida; order Caryophyllales; family Cactaceae; genus Selenicereus; species Selenicereus undatus. The sequence continues at coordinate 21,048,185 of JACYFF010031958.1, read as the reverse complement.
GCTTTTTTTAAAACAAGTCAACCGAAACGTTTGTGTTGTTATGGGATAAATTAAGAACCTAATTTTTTTACCTAGAATATCAAATAAAATAAATTTTTTGCTTAGACTTAACATTCTTCATGACTCATGCCAATTTTTACTTCTTCTTTTGTTTATTTTATTTATTTGTATTTCAATCCAAATAAGATTTTTGAATTTAACAAATAAATCTTATCCTTAACAGAATTTTGAATATCTTCAAAAAAAAAGAAGAATCCTACTATTAGTGATCCTTCTCTATAATTGAATTTTGTTGTATAAATATTGCTCCCCTCCTCAGTTTTTTTTTTTAATCATCTACTCCCATATTCTGATTAGTATATTGCCTTTCTTTCATTTTTTTAAGTTTAAGGAATTGGTAAGATATCGGGACAAAATTAAACTATTAATTTGTATGACAAAGGCTTAATTAAGGCATGTAAGTTCTACAACTGGATAACCTACTCCTTCTCCCCTTTCTCGTCATTCATCAGTTAGCTATGAATTTTGCATTGGCTTGGGCAAATAGGCATAGGCTATATATCCCTTTTATCGAAATCACTTTGAAAAAATCATGCTTTTAGTTCCTTTGTCAGAACTCACATGGGTTATGTACTTTTAGTCTTCATCTTGTTGAAGTATGATAACGACTTAAGCTCTTCTTTTCTTTTTATTAATTTTTTATATATGCTTTTCCTACGCATGAGAGATAGAGGCCAAGAGGGAGAGGGTGGAGCGAGCGACAGAGAGACATGCCGAGAGAGCAACCAACCGAGAGGGAGAAAGTTCCTAAGTCGAGGGGTCACGACGGCACTCCGGCGGTGGCATATGGAGGAGATGGAGTGACTTTAGAAACAGGGAAGAGAGAGAGAGAGAGAGAGAGAGAGAGAGAGAGAGAGAGAGCGCACAAATGAGGGCTCACTTGGCCCAGCTGCAAACCACCCCACAATGTGTGATTTTTGATTTTTTTTTTAATTGTGTGCAAAGTAGGTTTTAATCTCAGCCCTCAATTCAAAATTCAATGCTTGAGATGTAAAGTGCCCTCATAATATGAAATGCTCACTTGACCCCCTCAGTGAGCCTATGGTACATACCTATGTACCATAGAATTATACACATCTATATATAAAAGGATCTTATTAAATTAGGCCAAGATAAACATATTGCATTTGGGCGGCCCACAACGCTAACATCTGAAGAGAAAAACACGTGAAAGCATAAGCAAGAAAATTTAGAGCAAGAAACACACGGCCAAATCTGCAAAAATCAATCACTGCATATTTGAATTTTGATAAAGACAATTTTGAGCAATATACATAATCCATCCTGAAAATTAGCAATACGAATCAGCAAAATCAATGGATTTTGATGAACAACTGGTAGCTGAAGCAGAGGAATTGCTTATTGAAGAGTTACATATGCTAGGATTTCAAGGTATGTTCGTAAAATTGCTCAAACAAACAATAATCTATCAATATTCAATGCAAAGAATAGCTATCTGGTGCAACTTTTAAAGTCAAGCATAGTTGCACATAAGGTGTTTGAGAAAATTCCCCAAAGGTAGGATTGCAATAACAAAATCGTTGCACATAAGCTGACAAAGAACGTACACTGATTTAGGTGAAAGGTTCACTGCAATGTACAAAAGTTTCACTGCAGTATAGAAAGGTTTCACTGTATTTTTGGAAAGATACACCAAATAAATAAGAACGATTAACGGCATCAAATTCTCCTATTCATAGGATAACTGTAATTAAATGAACGTAAAGATTACTGACATTATTCTTATATTGTAGGTCCCCATAATCAAGATCCCAATGATCAAGAATATGGTTCCCAAGCGATAGGTATGTATGATTTATACTTTCAAAATTCAGTGTAATGTCACGTAGCTAGTGAATTGTGAAAGTAATGGTTGTAGAGCTCATGTAGCGATAGGTATGTATGACTTATACTTCTAAGAATATGGGGTTGTACACACTGTAACTCATGGTTGAAAGGAAGGTAGTCATGGATCTCATATATAATTATAGTAGCAATCATTTTGTCAGTTAGTATACCTTTAACCTGTTGCAGTGAATCTTTTGTTGATTTAAGTGAATCTTTTGTTGATTTAAGTGAATCTTTTGCTGATGCAATGCATTGTTGCATCAATTCTATTTTTCCTGATTCAGCTACTATCTATCCTCCAAACACATTGATAAGCATAATAGCTTCTGACACTATTGACTACTTAAATTGCAGTTCCTTACCATCAAGAACCCATCGGACAAGAATATGTTGAGAATGATGAATTTGTGTTGATTGGACAAAGTCTCAAATCTGAGCAAGAAGCGTATGATTTATATAACACTTATGGTCTAAGAGTGGGGTTCAACATTCGTAGGGATTCACAACAGACGAAAGCTGATCGAAGTGGTATAACAGCAAAGAGATATTGTTGTTCTAAACAAGGTACAAAGAGAAATGTCGCCCAAAAAAATGAAGAACATATCCATAGAAGGTCATACAGCAAACGAGTAACCCGAGTCGGTTGCAAAGCAATGATTCAGTTTTCAATAGATGGAAATGGTGTCTGGACAGTTACGAGGCACGATAAGGTGCACAATCATGCTTTTTGTGATCTCACCAAACGACATCTTTTGAAATCACAACGAACAGTTACAGAAGAACACCATTATTCATTTTAACACAATTTAATATTTTGTGGATATTAGAGCTGTTTGCTGATTGTAAATGTGCATGCTGCTATTGATTCTTATTTGGTGTCGATGGATTGTAATGATATATCTTAATTTTCATCCCATGAATTTTTAATGCAATGCAGTGAATCTTTTCACAACTGCAGGGAACCTTTCCCCAAATGCAGTGAATCTTTTGTGCCAACAAGCAAAAAAGTAAATTTCAACATATATTTATTAATGAAATTTGATAAGATCATTAAAAGAAGTTCAAAATAAATAACAGCCTAGCAAAAGAATTAGAGGATTGGAAGGTTAAAGGAGAGAAACAGGGGGAAACAAATGAAAAGATTGTGGGGGAAAATCTCTCCTTAGATTAGAACCTCACACCTATAGTTTAAAAGACACACATTACACCAATCAGCCATCACAACTCTTTGTAGTTTTGGGTGGAAATATTATTATAAATGTGTTACCTAATAGATGATAGCTGACGGTATGTACAATTCAATGTACATGCGGGTGTAAGGTAAATATTTCCTGACCCCCTCCCTCTCTGTATCTCTCTCTCTCTCTCTCTATATATATATATATATATCTGTGTGTGTGTGTGTGTCTGTGTGTCTGTGTATATATGTCTATATATATATATGTTTATATATACATACATACATACATACATACATACATACATACATACATACATACATACATACATACATACATACATACATACATATATATATATATATATATATATATATATATATATATATATATATGTACCCTTTGTTGTTATACGTTTTTTTTTACGCTTTAGTATGAATGACAGGTTTATGAAAGCAATGTCCAGCAAGCCATACCAACGATATATATTCTGCATTTTAGATTTTCATGCTAGTAAGTTAAAACCTATGATATCAAGGTAGTTGGTAATTGGCAAGTATGGGTTGATTTTACAAGGGATTTGCCTTCCATTATCAAACTAACTGAATTAATCAACCTAGAAGAAACCATAGGAAGGATTTGACTAGATACTAAAATCATGATTAAGCAAATCAAATAATAAAAGCACTCACATTGAAATTAAGAGCACAATTATGCTTAAAAGTCGATCTTTAATCCCTTCAAACTTGATCAGATATGTGTTGAGAACGGATAGGTTATACAATTGATGCCTACTCCCATTCTTTTTGCAAGAAACGAAAACTAATTCAATAACATTAATCACCTATTTTCATGGAACTAATATTAAAGGATTACAGGATAAACAATATATCTATCCCATTCAAGACCCTAATTATTTTCATATCGAAGTCCCAATTGTCTTTAAGTCACACTAGGTAAAAGGTTTCATCCTTATATTTCCCTACCTACATAAAATCAAATGAAGGTGCTTTGAAGCGTGTGTTGAGCATAGTGAAATTTAATGTGAACACAAGCACTTAACAAGTGCAATTATGGGCTAATTCATAATTTATCAAAATTTAATTGATATTAATTTCAACTGAAGTTTAGAGATTTAACTGCTAAACATATTTTAAGTCACCACCCAAAGATCACAAATAATCAATAGTAGCAGTTAGCAACAATTGAAAGCTTAAATAATAATCAAAAGAGAGAAAGATTGAGAGAACAAATTCAAGAATCGAATATTGAAAGGATTAATGATCTTCACATCACCCAAAACAAGTCACAGAAGTATTCTTTAAAACCAAGCCACACTCAAGGAAGTCAGCACAACCGTAAACTTCTGCACGGCCATTCATGCGATCCACTAGAATTTCAGATGCAAGATTCTACATGGACACCCCATACAAATCTTTCAATTTTAGCTACTTTTTTTTAGTAATGACATAGCCACGATAAGTTCTTTCATGCATTAGACATCATTACTTAACTCCTTTGAAGTGCTCACCCTCTCCTTGCCTCTTCTTGGTTCAAATCCTTCTTATTATGCATCTTTCGGCCAATAATTCCTTTATCTGCCAAATTAAGGCAAGAGTGGCTACGAGTGAGAAGATTTCTAGAATTAGATAAATACAAGGGAAATGAAACAAAACAACCCAAACCCTTAAACGAATCCAATAATATCAATAACAAAATGGGATAGGAGCAAGGGATAAATTGAATCAAAATAGGATTTTATCACATATCGTAGCTACTTTGTAAACAATATCCATTAGACTATAAAGTGGACAACTTTGAAATTGCTACATTCCCTATTTTGAACACCACTATTGTTAATATGATAATATTATCAAAACATTACAGCCAAGTACCATACATTATGTGGAAATCTTAATTAGGGGACTATATTATTATAATATATTTAAAATGTCCAATATTTTGTGGAAACTATTTTAACGGGACTATTTACTATTTTTATTTTCATCTATTGCCCTAAACTTTTCATATTTGCATATTTTACCCTAATACTTAAACAATTATTTTCGAAGATTTTATTTTTGTGCATGTGATATTTTGCTCATAAGTACTACAAGCCCTCTTTCATTTGGTATCAGAGCCACATGACAAAAAATAATTAAGATAATTAATAATTAATTAAGATAATTAACTATGTTTAATAGTTGAACTATCATCTACTTGTACTACTCCTATTTATTGACACATTGTGCACTCAACAAAAGGAACCACTTCAATAGTGCGCAATTAGATTATATTAGTGACATGATTTTAGAATTAAAGGTGGAATTAACAAAAACTAAGACTAAAGTTAAGGAGATATAAGTAGTTATCTGTAATCCATCTTTCTTTGATCAGTAAAATTAGACACAGTGAAAAATTTTATTTAAGTATAAGTACTTCATTTTAAATATACTTTCCAAAACCTTAAAAAAATTCATTTCATTTCCAAAAAGAAGTATGAGAAAAATCAACAGAAAATAAAGAAAATGAAGAAAACAATGGACTATAAGCTGTATAATCTTGAGGAATTACAGAATATATTTGACAAAGAACAATGCCTAGAAAAGTTAAACAAAATCATGGACACAACGGTTGAAAAATAAGATGTATTATGAAGAGACAAATACCGTCCAGTTGGAAGAAGACATACATCAATAGATGAACTTGATTAAACTAGAAGATTTGGATGTTGTTCCTTTAGATGAGATTAAGAGGAAACTAGATAATAAATATGGTAAAATGGTATTTGATGATGAATTCGATGAGATTGGAGAAGAATGCAACATAGATGAAATCGAGTCCAATCTATTTAATAATGCTGTTCCCAAGTCTGAGGAGTTTGGTGAATCTTCTAGAAGAAAAACCCATGTTATGTTACCTAGATATGTTCCAGTAGGATGTGCAACCAACTTTTCATTTGGGTTAATCCCAAAAAAAATCACATCTTTTAAAGAAGTTGACCTTACCCCAATTAGCCAAATGGGATACATATTAACATTGATGGAGCTCGTAATATAGAAAAAAATTTTGAGTACTGGAAAAGGGGTGTGAATAGTGTCCTTAACTTGAAGACCACGTGGTCTATTGAGAATTTCCTAAACTATATTCAACATAGCTTTTCTAACACTATAGCTGTTTGGTATGACTTATTAGAGAAAGAAGGTAAAAATGTATTAAGAAAATGAAAACACCAACTGCTGTGTTCAAAAAATTGTGCAAGGAAATAAAAACTGAATTTATCGGATCTAAACTTGATTCCGAAGAAAAAAGCAGAAATAACAAATAAAGATTAATAACATAGAATTATGAAATATGAGATATCTGGATAATTATATTGCTGAATTTAGTCAATATTATCACAAAATTGGGCATAATAAAATTAATCTTGATATGTTTTGTGATAGATCATCATATCCTATCAATTCTATAATCAATAAAAAAATATCTTGAATGATTTGAAAAGGCAAATGTCTTGATAGCTTTGGTACAAGAATATCTTATTTAAGAAAACATGTCAATGATCAATGTCTTGATCTCCCAAAACAAAAGAAAATGAAGAAATAATTTCTAGCATGTTGGGATAATCTTGACCAATGGGGAGAAGAGCCTGAGAAGAAAAGAAAAAGAAAGTTTTATAAGAAAAAGAGTTTTAACAAGCAAAGGGAGAAAAATACAAAAGAAAGTATTATACTAAGTCAAGCTCCAAGAGATGACGATTGTTTAGAAAAGGGAATTATTGTCCTGTAGGAAAAACAACTATAAGTGTTGCATATGTGGAGAAGTAGGTCATTATGCAAACAAATGCAAAAATAGGAAGAATTACAAGCCTATATAAACTTTACATAGTCTAGATTATTTTGAGCTTAGCAAGGAAGAAACACTAGATCTAGCCCTGAAGAATAAGGGAATTATTGAGATTGAAGTAGAAGATGAATATAAAGAAAGTGATTATGAACAAACTAGTTATATGATGGAAAGTATCTCAATTAGTCTTGGTGATCTTCAAGGAGAAGAATTTGTTGTAGATAATGAGAACGAAGAAGTAAAATGAGATTAGGTTATTCCTATAATTCAAAAATACATGATCTATAAAAAAAATCCATCTTTCTATTAAAAAGTAAGCACGTATGTGAAATGATAGAGGGAGATCTAGAAATACAAGATTATAAGTATGATGTGGGAGAAGTTAATCTCATTAATTAGAAAAATATCTTTAAGCATAACAAAAAAAGTATGGGTATATCCATGTTGAAAGTATCCGAGTACAAATCAGTCCATTACAATATTATGCTAAAGATATTGATCTTTATGTTTTACTCTGTGATATCAGCCATATCAAATTTAATAATAAAATTATTATAGGGATTAAGACCAATTTATGTAATAGATCAATAGGACTCAATTACTGACCTAGATATTATGTAAGCCTAAAGGATAGATTTGCCCAAAACTTCCTATCTCTTAAGATAAAAACAGTTGCAGGGACATGAAAAGAGGAGGATACCCACTAAGAATATTTTAGAAAATAATCTCCAAACTAGATAACACTATAGACATAAAGATTAAGATAACAATGATAGAGGCAAAAAAAATTTGAAAGTCCTACGGCAATGCCAAAAATTCAAATGATCAATTCTAGTCACAGGAAAAAAAAATCGATAGGTCTTGGATATCTAGCTTTTTCAATCCCAAAAAAATAATAAGAAAAATGTAATAAAAATTGATAAAAATGGTAAAATTACCATTAAATCCCAATTATTAAAAAGCATGATTGCAAAATCAAAATAGAGAGAACGATCTTTGGCAGTTAAAGAAAAGCTTAAATAAAATGATACAATTAGTATGATCAGTGAAATGAGTATAATGGGTTTTGAATCTATAAGAAACATTACAGACCGAACTATGAGTCTAGATTGGAAAATCATTGGGTTCATAACAAGAACTATTAGTGAACCAATCTATAAGGATGAATTAGTAAAAAATATGACTATGGAGATATACTATGAAGTCACCAATACAAATCCTAATAGTATCTATATCCCTATGAATGTATGTTTGGAGGGCTACAATGAATATGAATTGTGTGCCCACATGGATAGTGGTTATTCTATCTATTTTGGAAAAAGATCTTTATTTTCAAAATTTATGTGGAAAAAAGTTAAGAATCCTTTATAAGTAAGAATAGCTGGCAATAGTGTAATGAGCCATAATGAAGTCATAAAAGGGGTATCCATAGAAATAGGACGAGTCCAATGCATTATACCTGTTTTATGGGCTACTTGTGAACCTTCTCATGATGTGATTATTGGAAATCATTTTCAGAGGTTATATTCTCCGTGCGCACAAACCATAAACCAAATAATATTCACAATAAATTTTCACTCAGTTCCTATTAATAAATTAAATAAGGCTTACACTCATAAAAAGATTGAGTTTACACACAACCAGTATGATGAGAAGGCAATACTTGCACAACGTGGGATAGCACTAACAATCGCACTACTTGAGTTATCTATTAAAGAGTAGATTACTGCATAACAAGAGCAATTATGCAAAGAACTCAACTCTAATAATCCTCTAAAATTTTCGTATAATGATAAAACATTTGCAAATATTATCCTATTAAAACCTAACACTATTATTCGAGTCAAAGAAATGGTGTATACACACCAAGATATCCAAGAATTTGACAAACAAATCAAAGAACTTTGGATAAATGACTAATCAGGGATAGTAAGAGTCCTTACATCAATCCAGCTTTCATGGTAAGAAAATCATGCTAAAGAAAAAGAAGGAAAAGTTAGAATGGTAATCGGTTACAAAAATTTTAATGATAATACTGTCTTTGATGGTTATTATATTCGTAACAAATTAGTCCTTTTCAATAGAATTGAATGAGTGTTTTAGTTCTTGAAAATGGATTGCGAAAGTAGATATTGACAGATAAAAATGAATGAAGAAAGCATTTATTTAATTACTTTTAGTGCCCTTCAAGGACATTATGAGTGGTTAGTAATGCTATTTAGGCTTAAAATGCACCTCAAATATTCCAAAGAAGAATGAATAATATCTTCAAACATCTTAATCACTACTACCTAGTTTGCATCAATGACATTCTTATCTTTTCTAAGATCATAGAGCAACACCTAGATGATGTTCTTGCTATCACAAAAAGATGCAGTGATCATGGTATTATTCTTGGCAAGAACAAATACAGTTACATTGAACAAGAAATTGAATTTTTAGGAAAAAAGATAAAAATTGGAGAAATCACCCTACAAAAGCACATTTTAGTAAAAAAATTTCCTTGAAAAGATTGAAGATAAGAAGCAATTAGAAAGGTTTCTTAGATGTCTTACCTATTGCTTCAGATTTCATTAAAGATCTGGCTAAATTGAGAAAACCATTGCTGTAGAAACTCATGAAAGAAGTATGTTGGACATGGACTACTAGTAATTCAAAGATTGTTCAGAACTTCAACAAAATGTTTAAAAATCTTCTTGTTCTTAATTTTCCTAATGAAGGAGATGATTTAATTCTTGAGATAGATGCCAACAATGAGCACTAAAGTGCAATACTCAAAATCAAAGAAGGAGAAAAACTCTGCAAACATAATAGTGAAAGTTTTAATAAAACAGAATGCAACTATCGTACGATGGAAAAGAAATTCTTGCAGTCATAATGGGAATTGGAAATGTCTTAATCATTGGAGCCCTAAAACCTTTACTTATTGAAATTAATTGCAAAGGAATACTTGGTTTTATGAAAAAGAATTTATCAAATATGCAAGCGCAAGGGCAAGTCATGCGCTGACAATTATGGCTTAATTAGTTTTCTTTCTTTATTGAGCATACATAAGGCTCGAACAATTCTTTGGCAGACAGTTTAACTTGTGAACTCGCTAATGGTGATCATCAGAGTAGAACTCCTGCCCAAAAAGGAGGAAGTCTACAATGAAATGCCATTACTGGTAGCATGGATTTCTCCTTCTAGTAGAGCCCTTACGGATATTTTGGAATTTCATAGAAAAAATATATCATGATTTGGTTTGTTGTCCTTATGCCTCTCTACTAGCATAAAGATTCAGCCGTTTAGAGTTACAAATGAATTACCTAAGGCATCCGTATAATATTCAAGCAAAAATAAGTTCCCATGTTCAAGAAAAATGGTTCGACGACTGATGCGCAGCTTGCATCGTTTACTATCATAATTATTCGTATGATATTTGGGAGTCATGGAGTACTTGCAATCTTCTTTCCAAATAGATCTGGGTTTGGTGGTGTTAGATTCCCAACAAATACAACATCTCCAGATGACTTCATCATGAAAGTTTGGGAATATAAAATGGCAGCTTACCTTATGGAAATACCAGACCCAAAATACCCATTCTTCTAAGGACTAACTAAATTTCAACGGTGTATGTTTAAAAAGATCCATTGGATTCTTACATCTTCTGATGATCCAACAAAAAATTTCATACAATAGAAGTCTGTTTGTCGAAGTGCATTGCGTATTAATTGAGTATGAAAATAGAAAAGTCAAACCAGACTATTATCTTGTTCAATTGATTGATTTAGACAATCCCAATGATTAACTACAAAAATAGTTTTCAAAATGACAAGAAGTAGTTAGTAATCCTGTTGTAGCAAAAGTCATTGGTTTTTACAATATTTATCATCTAATGTGGGAATTAATTAAACAAGGAAGAGTAGTAATGTATTATGGGAACACTGCTTTTGTTTATCATAATAATTTCATCAAATATATGAAGGTTGATGGAACTACTTCAGAAGACGTATTTGATTATCTATTGGATATTGGAGCTGAAAAATTCCTATCAGAAAAAGGAAAGAAATATCTACATGAATTATTCAAAAAATGGGATCCAAAGTATCTTCAACTTGATGATTATTTTAATGATATTTGGATAATGATGAACTGGAAGACATTATTGGAGATGAAGGCCTGCAAAATCTCAATATGTGTGACTAGCCATGTCAGCATTAGGTGCTCTGAAAAGTTTTTGTATTGTTATTGTATTATTTTCTCAAGTGTCATGTCAGTAGAATAATGCAGTCTACTATAGCCATGGAAGTGCAATTGTAGCCATGTGAAAATATCAGTTTATACACTGTAGCCATTAGGGCATCCTATTAATCCATCCCCTATATAAATGGAGAGACCCCTATATAAAAGGAGATGCTGAGTGCTGAGAAGGGACACGATCATTTGAGGATACTTGAGTAAAAGAGAAGTTTGATATCTCTATTTCTTTATGAGCAAACACCTCTGATGATTTTAGTAACTTAAGTCTATCTTTAATCTTTCTATTACTAAGATCCGAGGTAGGAAACGAAATGAATATGTGCTATACATGTGCCTGATCTAAGGATGGTTTGGTTGAGATTAACAATATCTGTAAACTGGAAGTTATACGAACGCCAGGGTCCAACGTCAACTAAGTTCAAGTAATGGTCAAAACTCTCTAACTAAGCCTTAATTATTTTTGCCAAGCATGATGGGCTTCCAATCACAAAAAAAGTATAATATTTAAAACATACATAGCAGATTGTGATAGCTAGTACCAATAAAGTTACTTATATGAAGTAAAAACACTAATACAAGCTTATTTTTCTAAAAAAGACCAAAAATTTGAATATGAAGTCAAAACACTAATATAAGCTTAGTTTTCTAAAAAAGCTCAAAAATTTGAGTATTTGCACTTCGAACCCTATCTGGGTCAAAAATAGAAATTTCAAAAAAAGTTGTGGGTCGCATTTGAAAGAAAAAACCCCTAAGAATCACTGTTTCGTAGAATATTAACCCTTACAAATAATTTACCTAAAATAGTAGGTACTTGAGAATATGTTCTAAAAAGTTATCCGTTAAAAATTACTTTTGTCAAATAAGCGGTACCTCAGAGTTGTGAATTGCAACATTGTGATATTTGATAGATCATTTCATTTTAACCTTGTAGCACTAAGTTGCACTACACTCTCTTTTCGGGGGGGGGGGGGGGGGAAGGATCGAGTTAAAGTTACATTGCTCCACAAATGCAAAATAAGAAGCCCATTTTTCTAATATTGTATTCGATTTTCCCTTTTTACATTAGAAATATATCTTACAGTTGCATTGAGCACTACAAAATTAAGTCAGACCCTTCCCCTTTAATGTTTCAATTAGACCATTCTAGATAGTGCTCGGATGACCTTCTTTTTGTGAATTTTGGAATCACATTTCAAGATCTATGGGATGGTGTAAGGAAGACATCTCTCTCTCTCTCTCTCTCTCGCTCTCTCTCTATACACACACACACACACACACATACACACACACACACACACACACACACACATATATATATATATATATATATATATATATGTAT
>JACYFF010031958.1:21020186-21035569 GCA_017589665.1 Selenicereus undatus | reverse complement strand
CTATACACACACACACACACACACACACACACACACACACACACACACACACACACAAACACACACACACACACACACACACACACACACACACACACACACACATACACACACACACACACACACACACACACACACACACACACACACACACACACACACACATATATATATATATATATATATATATGTGACACATGTCAAGTTTTCATTGTTTCGGTATTAATTCCAATCTAAATTCAAGCCTATTAAAAAATGAAAAAAAAATTGATTTTCATTATTATTATTTTTGCTTTTCTAAGTTTTTTTAAATATACATATTAAAAGATTCTGACTCTAATATTATTATAGTTTCCTTTCATGAAAAATATACGAGATAGAAGATTGTGATAAAATATATAGTCGTTCCTCTCACACAATTATTATCTTGATAGTAATAATCCCAAATAATAATAAATAAAGAGTGACATTTTGATTTGTTACCTTCTCTTTGAACATAAATACAAATATGAAATATTAAGTATTAGATACGATATTGTGATAGTTAAACATCCTATATAAAGACGATGATACTGCATGTGCAAATTATCACCAAGGGGAAGCCAAATTGCTTTTGATTTTAAAGAAGAGTCCAAATAGCTATCCCATATTCTTTTGCAATATTTGTCAACATTCATATTTTATAGGCAAGACTATTCTTCATTAGTTGCATGCAATTATGATGTTTATTTTTTAAAAAATAAATTCATAATTTATTTTGTATCCTTTAGTTAGCTTAAAAGTTATGGAATTTTTAAATTCATCAAGACATATCTAGAATTTTACATAAAGTTGCTAGATTATTTATTCTAATTTGTGTATATAGTTTTTATCTAAAAATATTTTTTGTATAATTAAAAATTCATAATAATTATTGCAATTTAAAAAATTATGAGATTTCCTATGTATGCGCATGGATATGGGTGTGCTAGTTTTATTTGCAATCATTTAGAAGGGTGTGTAGAGTGCCCTTGGCAATTTTGGGCCAGATTGACTAGAGCTTATTGACACCCTCAAATAAATGGTAACACATGATCTTTTTTTTGGGTGATTTTTAGGGGAAAAAAAGTTGAAAAGCTTGTCAAATGTTCACTATATGCTCTGTTGACTCCTTGAAAATCCTATGATGTTTTGGGCCTCTTCCATTCAATTTACCATAAATACTTTAGCATTAACATTTAGTACTTTTCAAAACTCATTACTATAATTTAGCACAGATCTAAACATTGATTAAGATTTCTTAGCTATACTTCTTAATGTTCAAAACTTATGACCACTAATCACCACTAATCAACATCAGTCAATATTGGTCACTATTGATCAACAAGAAATTATTTACGGTACATTCAAAAGAACAAGCTTTTTGCCTCCATTTTTGATAGTTTGTGAAGTATCGTATATAGCCCTAATCCGATGAGAGATTCCTTAAGACTTTACACTCTTCATATGGGGAGGAAAATCCCACCCTTCTTTAATTGATGTAATTGATTTTCTGATAATATATTTTCGCATTGTAATTTAGTGTTATTGTGATGGAGTCCTTCCAAGCCAAGACCCTGATCATGATCACACAAGTCCAGAACATCCAAGAACAAGGTCCCAAGTCCAAAATATGGGTCACATTTTGCTAGAAGCACAAACAGATGGGTGTAAAACAGTTTTTAAGCCCGATTTTGTGTTTCTAGTTACTTAGGCCTCCATGAGGTTTGAGTCCTGAATTTTTGCATATTTTGGGTCCTCAAGATGTTACCTACCTGGTCCAAGTGATTAAACCAAGTTAAATCAGGTGAAAGATGAAGAACCAGGTCAATTTTCAAAACGGTGTAGTTTAGAGCCCTATAAGGACCAGTCTGAATTTTGCTATCTTTTGAACAGGCAAATGAGCTCCAAAAGGTGTAATTCCACTTAGAGGTGTTAGAGGACTTCTCAAGATTTCCAACTATGTGTGGCAAGCTGAGTTATGACCACATTTTCCCTGAGAAACGTGGCCTCCAATCAAACCTTGCATTCTGCCTGCAGTAGCCCGGTTGCACTTGATTGGTGCATTTGGTGGTTCAAAGCTTTACCCACATCCAATCCTAGTCTAGCTGGATGATTTGGATTCTAGAAGGCAGTTGGACACAATCATTGAAGAACCACCAAGCTAACCGATGGAAAACAAGAAGAGAAAGGCAGAACTTCAACCATTGGACAGCTGCAAAGTTACCTAGGGACAAGCTGCTTTTCTTCTTTTTACTGTCACATGTTAGGAGCTGCTTGCTTGAGCATTTGCTTGATTATTTACTTCATAATCATTTAAGCTTTAATTTTGATTGGTTAAATTAGGGCCAATGATTGTAATTAGCAAGGATTAGGGCTGTAAAGTAGCTAGTATCTCACGGATTAGCTTAAACCGTGAACTAAGTTTGTTTAGGAGGTTTCCTAAACCTAAAGAAACCTCACTCCCTTGGCTAGAGTAGTTTGCTTGCTTGCTTACTTGACTATAAAGCTTTGTACTCTATCATTTTACAATAAGATTTCATGAATTGAAAGAGAGAAAAGAGAGCATTGCTCCTTGAAACCAAAACACTAAACTTGCTAATCCTTAATATAACTAGGCCAGTTAAGGTGGTGTTCAAGCTTAGTCCTAATTTTGTTTAAGTGGTGATTTCTGTATCTTATTCGAGTTTGGGAGCCCTAACCTTGGTCTTGGTGGTGTTTCTGTATCCAAGATTCAAGTTTAGTTCTATCTCTTACTTCCATTTCAATTTCGGGTTCATTGAAACTAAGTGAAGAACCATGAGTTCTTTGCTTGTTTCTTTGCATTCCGTTGATTGTAAGCTTAATCCCTTGAGTTTTACATCATATTTGGTATCAGAACTAAGTTTCTCCTTAGCCTAGTATACTTCCCACACTTCTAGATTCATTCCTAAACACATTTCCCAAACACAAACTCCATTTCTGTTATACCCTTAAGCCGATTGCATCATGAGTACTAGTTCAAGTTTAGAAGAGAAACTTGATGTTGTTTTAAAGAGCAATCATGAGATTACTACTTCTAATCTAGAACTCAAGAGTTCTAATCAAGAATTGAAGGCTCAAAATGAGTACCTACATAAACAGTTGGGTGCTTTTTTGAACCAAAAGCAGAAGATGTGTGAAGAACCTGTTCAATCATAACCAAGGAGGTAAGAACAAGTGTTTAGCCATCCTTGATTCATCTAGTAAGGATGAACCAATAAGAATAGCTAGGCTAGACCTACGAATGCAAGCAAACTCCAATGATTTCAGAGTTGAAACAGAATATGAAGGCAAGCTTGATCCAAAAGAGTTCTTATATTGGTTACACACGGTGGAAAGAGTTTTTTAGTACAAGGACGTTCCTGAAGACAACAAAGTGAAGTTAGTGGCCTTGAGACTACGTAAGTATGCTCCTCCTTGGTGGACTAACTTGTATGCTAAAAGAGTTACAGAACGGAAGTCCAAAATTAGAACTTGGGAAAAGATGAAATCTAAGCTAAAGGCTAGGTTTCTTCCTCTTACTTATGTACAAGATTGCTATTCTCAACTTCATAATCTAAACCAAGGCAATCTGCGTGCTGAAGAATACACAAGAGAGTTCGAAAAACTTGTGATTAAATGTGATCTACAAGAGCCAGAAGAACAAACAATAGTTAGATACTTGGGAGGACTTGATCCTAGGTATTGTAATGTTGTTGAATTACAAGCTTACACTTCTTTTGATGAGGTTTGCGTGCTAGCTCACAAAGTGGAACAACAAAAGAAAGCTAAACAACCCTTTAAACCTCATAATTCCAAGCCCTTAACCCAGAACACACCCTTTAACAAGGGGAGTTCTAATCCACCTCCTAAGGTCATAAATTCTTTTCCCTCCAATCCACAAAGAACCCCAACTCCTCAAAAGACCCAACCACCTCTAACCACACCTAATCCCCATCCTATGAGCACAAGAAGATGTTTTAAGTGCCAAGGGCTAGGACACATTGCCTCGAATTGTCCAAACCGAAAGGTTATCACATTAGCCGAATGGAGAGTCGTGGATGAACAAGAGAAAAAGGAGGAAATTGAAGGTGAAAGTGAAGAAAACCTTGAGGAAACCCCAGAGAAGGTTGAAGAAGAAGATGATGAGGGTGAAATGTTGGTTTTAAGAAGAGTCTTGAACGGCCAGAAAGGAGCTAATGATGAGCAAAGAGAGAACATTTTTCATACGAGATGTACGGTTTAAGACAAGGTTTGTTCTTTGATAATTGATGGTGGAAGTTGTGCTAATGTAGCTTCTCTTAGTTTGATTGAGAAACTAGGCTTGCAAGCTGCGGCCCATCCCCATCCCTACAACATTCAGTGGCTAAACCAAAGCAAGGGACTACAAGTTAACTCTCGGTGCCTCATTTCCTTGTCCATTGGTTCCTTGTCCATTGGTAAAAGCTACCAAGATAAGCTTTGGTGTGATGTTATACCCATGGATGCATGCCATGTTTTGCTAGGCAGGCCATGGTTGCATGAGAGAAAGGTAATGCATGATGGTTTCCAGAATACGTACTCCTTTTCTAAGGGAGGAAATAAGATTACCTTAAAGCCATTGTCACCATCCGAGCTCCTCAAAAACAAACCCACAAAAAAGCCTAATCATTCTGGCTGTTTGTTATCATTTAGTGAACCTCTTTTAAAGGCCTCATATCATGAATTTAAGGCTTTTAAAGAATGGATCCTAAACATCCAAGATGAACCAGAAACACCCATCCCTACTCACCCCATTGCCAAATCACTTATACAAAAGTTTTGTCACTTGTTTCCTGAGGAGATACCCACGGGTTTACCTCCTAAAAAAGATATCCAACATCACATTGATCTCATCCCTGGTTCAATCCTTCCTAATAAGCCAGCTTATAGGATGAACCCAAAGGAAACCATGGAGATTCAAAGGCAAGTAGAAGAGTTGATGTTAAAGGGGCTTGTACGTAAGTCCTTAAGCCCATGTGCCATACTTGCCTTCTTGGTTCCTAAGAAAGATGGAAACCAACGAATGTGTGTGGATAGTAGAGCCATAAACAAAATCACCATCAAGTATAAGTGTCCCATACCTAGACTTTAGGATATGCTAGATGAATTACATGGCTGAAAAGTGTGTTCAGAGATTGATCTTAGAAGTGGATACTACCAAATCAGAATCTGAGAGGGAGATGAATGGAAGACGGCATTCAAGAC
This sequence comes from Selenicereus undatus, assembly GCA_017589665.1. Classification (NCBI taxonomy): domain Eukaryota; kingdom Viridiplantae; phylum Streptophyta; class Magnoliopsida; order Caryophyllales; family Cactaceae; genus Selenicereus; species Selenicereus undatus. Next base: position 21,030,325 of record JACYFF010031958.1, on the reverse strand, counting down.
CAAGGGAGGATTGTATGAATGGCTTGTCATGCCTTTTGGTCTTTCTAATATTCCCAGTACATTAATGAGGCTAATGAATCAAGTATTCAAGCCTTTCATTAGCAAATTTGTGGCCTACTTCGATGATATTCTGGTATCTTCAAGAGATGAGCAAGCACCTTAGAAACATCTAAATCAAGTTATGCTTGTCCTTGAACGTGAGAAGTTGTATGGTAATCTTAAGAAATATACTTTTTTCACTCAAGAAGTTACATTCTTAGGTTACATTGTTTCTGGAGAAGGCATAAAGGCAGATGAGAGCAAGTTAGAAGCTATTCGGTCTTGGCCTCAACCACAAAGCATTCATGATGTTCAAAGCTTTCATGGATTAGCTTCCTTTTACAGGAGGTTTATTCGAAACTTCAGTACTATGATGGCCCCTATGACTAAGTTGCTTAAGGGAACATCCTTCAAATGGACCCCCAAAGCACAATCTACCTTCAAAGAAGTGAAGAAAAGACTAACTCAAGTACCTCTTTTAGCCTTGTCGTGCTTTGAGAAAGTTTTTGAAATTGAATGTGATGCATCTAGAGTGGGAATTGGTGGTGTTCTTACTCAAGAAGGTAAACCATTAGCCTTCTTTAGTGAGAAATTATGTGATTCAAGAAGGAAGTACTCCACTTATGACAAGGAATTCTATGCTATTGTTCGGTGTTTAGAGCATTGGAGCCATTACTAGTGGCTAGTGAGTTCATATTGTATTCAGATCATGAAGCTTTGAAGTATATTCAAGGATAGGACAAGCTTAACTCACATCATGCTAAATGGGTTGAGCTCCTTTAGTAATTCCACTTCACTATCAAGCACAAGTCTAGAAGATTAAATCAAGGTGTCGATGCATTATCAAGGAGACATCTCCTTTTGTTTCAATTGGATGCTCTTGTTCTTGGTTTTGAGCATCTTAGAAGTTTATATCCTGATGATGAAGACCTTGGCGATCTCTATTTTGTGTGCCTCAAGCACCCCAAGGGAGATTTCTTGGTCCAAGATGGTTTTCTTTTCAAGGGAATACGAATGTGTATTCCAAAGCGTAGCACCCGTGAGCTCCTAATCAGGGAAGTTCATGGTGGTTCCTTGCCTGGACATTTTGGAGAATAAAAAACCTTAACCATGTTAAGGGAACATTATTACTGGCCTGGGATGGAGAAAGAAGGTCAAGATATTTTGAGAAGGTGTGGAACATGCCAAGCAGCCAAGAGTCACACCTTACCCCACGGTTTATACACTCCTCTTCCCGTACCTACTCTACCTTGGGTGGATGTAAGTATGGATTTCATTTTGGGTTTTCCTAGAACCCAAAGGGGCAAGGATTCAATATTTGTGGTGGTGGACAAATTTTCAAAGATGGCACACTTCATACCTTGCCAAAAGACCAATCATGCTACACACATTGTAGAATTGTACTTCAAAGAGGTAACCAGATTACATGGCATTCCTAAGTCCATTGTTTCTTATGAGGATACAAAGTTTTTGAGTCATTTCTATATTACTCTTTGGAAGAAACTTGGTACTAAGTTAATGTATAGTAACACTTGTCACCCCCAAACTGATGGCCAAACTGAGGTGACTAATCGAACCTTAGGTACTCTCCTAAGAGCTTTGATTAAACCTCATGCCAAGGCTTGGGATTTGCTCTTGCCTCATGCTAAGTTTGCATACAACAAGGCTCCTCACAAGGCTACTGGTCTATCTCCTTTCAAGGTGGTGTATGGAATTAATCCACTAATCCCATTGATCTTACTCCACGACCCTTAGACCAGAAACCAAGTGTGGATGCAGCAGCAGCAAGGGTGGAAGAAATTCATAAACTTCATGTATTGGTAAAGGCCAGAATTGCGAAGACAAATGCATCTTATGAAGCCCAAGCCAACAAGCATAGGAGAAAGATTGTATTTCAACCTGGAGACCTAGTATGGATCCACTTAAGGAAGGAGAGATTTTCTTCTAAAAGGAAGAATAAGCTAATGCCAAGAACTAAAGGTCCATTTAAGGTCTTGGAGAGATTAAATGACAATGCATACAAGGTTGATTTGCCGGAAGATTGTGGAGTTTCAGCCACATTCAATGTGGCAGATTTGAGCCCATTCCGTTCAGATGACTCCCAAGTAGATTTTAGGATCAAATCTTTTCAACAAGGGAAGGATGGTGGAGTCCTACTAAGCCAAGACCTTGATCATGATCCAACGAGTCTAGAACGTCCAAGAACAAGGTCCCAAGTCCAAAAGATGGCTTACATTTTGCTAGAAGCACAAACAGATGCAAACGGGTGTAAAATAGTTTTTAAGCCCCGGTTTTGTGTTTCTAATTACTTAGGCCTCCATGAGGTTTGAGTCCTGAATTTTTGCATATTTTGGGTCCTCAAGATGTTACCTACCTGGTCCAAGTGGTTAAACCAAGTTAAATCAGGTGAAAGATGAAGAACTAGGTCAATTTTCAAAACGGTGCAGTTTAGAGCCCTATAAGGACCAGTTTGAATTTTGCTATCTTTTGAATAGGAAAATGAGCTCCAAAAGGTGTAATTCCACTTAGAGGTGTTAGAGGACTTCTCAAGCTTTCCAACCATGTGTGGCAAGCTGAGTTATGACCATGTTTTCCCTGAGAAATGTGGCCTCCAATCAAACCTTGCATTTTGCCTGCAGTAGCCCGGTTGCACTTGATTGGTGCATGTGGTGGTTCAAAGCTTTACCCACATCCAATCCTAGTCTAGCTGGATGATTTGGATTCTAGAACGCGAAGAACCACCAAGCTAACCAATGGAAAACAAGAAGAGAAAGGCAGAACTTCAGCCATTGGACAGCCGCAAAGTTACCCGGAGACAAGCTGCTTTTCTTCTTTTTACTGTCACATGTTAGGAGCTGCTTGCTTGTGTATTTGCTTGATTATTTACTTCATAATCATGTAAGCTTTAATTCTGTTGGTTAAAATAGGGCCAATGATTGTAATTAGCAAGGATTAGGGCTTTAAACTAGCTAGTATCTCACAGATTAGCTTAAATCGTGAACTAAGCTTGTTTAGGAGGTTTCCTAAACCTAAAGAAACCTCACTCCCTAGGCTAGAGCAGTTTGCTTGCTTGCTTACTTGGCTATAAAGCTTTGTACTCTATCATTTTACAATAAGATTTCATGAATTGAAAGAGAGAAAAGTGAGCATTGCTCCTTGAAACCAAAACACTAAACTTGCTAATCCTTAATATAACTAGGCTAGTTAAGGTGGTGTTCAAGCTTAGTCCTAATTTTGTTTAAGTGGTGATTTCTGTATCTTAATCGAGTTTGGGAGCCCTAACCTTGGTCTTGGTGGTGTTTCTGTATCCAAGATTCAAGTTTAGTTCTATCTCTTACTTCCATTTTAGTTTCGGGTTCATTGAAACCAAGTGAAGAACCGTGAGTGCTTTGCTTGTTTCTTTGCATTCCATTGATTTTAAGCCTAATCCCTTGAGCTTTACATCATATTGTAATTTTTAAGATGTAAAATTAATACATTCCTTTTGTGCTGGAGATAGATGCAAATCCTTTTCCCTATTTTTTTTTTTTTAAAGTGCATCATAATGCGTATTTTGCTGAATTTTTAAGTCATATTTTAAACTCTAGAAGACGGTACCAATGGAGCAACTATGTTCATTGAGCTTCGGTAAAGGAATATAATTGAAAATGTAAAGTGGCTTTGGAACTGAATCGCTAGAGAGAGGTTTATGCTTTTTTGAAAAGTATCCGAAGAGATTTCAAATTATGACTATATGTTCTTCTCAAAACTTGATTACAGAATCTGTGACTGCAAATTGTAGACTACAGAGCTGGTGAATGGTGCTGGAAGCAAAGAACATCATTAATGAAGCCTTCTTTTAACTACTAATTTGAAAGAATTTGAACTTCCTGCCTTTGAGATTAGTTTGATTAGGGGGAGCAACGGACTAGGTTGAGTCCAGTACATTTGTTAATGGGCTGGGCTGGTTTATGGGTCAAATGTACTTGGCATGCCCATGACCCACCCATTACTATCTAAGGAATGTTTTTGGTTAGTTAATTTTCCAACTAATGTATTTGCAATTTTTCAACCAAATTAAACTAGTCCAAATTCAAAGTTAGAAAATACACAATCCAACTAATAAACGAGTCGGGTGAAGTCGGCCCATGGGCAGCCCGCTTTGGGCCCGTTTAAAAACGGAACAAACTTGCTCAAAACAACGGTGTACAATAATTATTGTTATATACGAAGTGTTGGTAATAAGGTTAACTAATTGGAACATGTAATCTAATATGCCAATTAGGTTAGAAAAATAATGGGTCACTAAACGGGCCGTTAATGGGCCCGCCCAAGTCCGACCGTTAATATGCCTTAATGGGCTGACCCATTAGTGGCCCGGTCCATTATTGACCTGACCCTTCATTAGCCATATTTTAAACAGGCCGACTGCTTAACCCAATAGGTACCCGGTCCGTTGTCCACCCTTAAGTCTGATGGATGTCCTTTTGAATGGCAAAAAGCATAAAGGAACAAGTCATCCCAATAACCTGTATCTTTTTCTATACTATAGTCATCCCAATTGTTGGAAATAATGGCAAAATTAGCTCCTTTTTATTCATATTCCTTGTCCGAGGATTAGAGGCCCCCTATGGGAGTTTTTATTACTCCCTCTTTCTTAGATTTGGTGAATTCCTTCGGGTTTGATTTTAGTAGTGCTATGTGGTGAGAGTGAACACCACACATGCGCATACTGCCTGCCTGGGCTAGGCTAGGCTAGGCACGGTCGAGGGCGGTGGGCTTATTTTCTAATTTTGTGAAGGAATTTTTTAAAAATTTTTTTGTCCATTGGCCGCGTAATAGTAAACATTCACCTACTAATTTCTCTCCTCTTTTTCCTCCAGTAACAGTCAATGGTCTTGATTTTCCGCTACGAAATCACAACAATTACCAGCTTTTTCTCACCCCCAATAGCTCCTTTTTGCAGTATAAATACCCTGCTGCTGCAACTCACACCAAGCAACTTCTCTCCTCTCCTCTTCTCTGCTTCTCCACTGTCTACTGTTCTGGCTAATTGTAGTCCTGTATATTCCAAGCTTCTGACCGCGAGTGCACGCATTCAACAGCTAATTGTGTAAACCTTGGGGAGCAAATGACTATATTGATTTGCACATAGGTCGAATCGAAATCACTTTTAAGACAATGGTACTCCCACGGTACAACTATTCTTCTCATTCCCCTACCATTGATTAGACATACTTTCCTGCACCAAAAACACCAAATTATGAGTATAATAAGGGAAATTTCATGAGAATATGCATTTACACTATTTTTTGAAATAGTTGGGCGCAAATGTTGGAAGAATGAATTGAGAAAAGTATAAGCTAAATGAGTTGCTCATCTTAACGAGGCTTTGGCAACTTCTTTGTTACCCGTTTGCCAAGTTCATGAACGAGGTCATATCAGGGGCAGCTCAAAAATAAAACTAGACTTTTACCTAACACAATTATCAACGGACAGAAAATTAGCTTAGCCAACATTACTTGCATTCTTTTAAGATTCTTATTAGATAAACCAAGAGCAAACTCAACTAATTACCACACACAAAACAAGTCAACCAGCATGCCATGTCTTTTAAGTGAACTTTTCACTTGATTTTAAGACAATTAGGTCAGAAATCAGCAGCCTACAAAGCTGCGTCAAATCTGTCAAGTTACAAGTTTGTTAGTACTGCCGTTTATCTCACGAGGGAAACTTCCTCTTGTGGTTTGGTTAGTGTGTACTGTTATTGGTTGTTCCTAATCTCTGCACCTCACTTATTTCTTGAAGGAGAATATGGAAATAAGGCCTTATTTGGAAGGGAAGTAAGAGGGTGGCAAAGGGGAACGGAAGCAAGTGGGCAGCAAAGGGTGAAGAGTAAGATTAAGGCCCTATCGTCTTCATCTTATTTTGTCTAAACTTATTTTAAACTAAACTTATTTGAATTTATTCTGAACTGAAATTATTCTAAACTTATTTACTACACTTGTTCTGAACTTGTTCGCTAAATTTATTCTAAAGTGAACTTATTCTAAGCTCATTTTCTAAACTTATTTTGAACTTATTTATTAAACTAATTCTGAACTGTACTTATCTAAACTGAAAGTAAATAAGTAACACACTAACGTACACAAAATTTGTATCAAAGTCAAGCAACATAGCTCTTTACTAGTCTCTTGTGAGCATCATCCCCAACTTAGCTTCAAAATCCCAACACATCTCCCCCCCCCCCCCGAAAAAAACCCTAGCAGTTTCGAAACAATTAGACAAATGATAAGCGTAGGAACTAGAATTCATTTACTTGACCTTGACCATATGGTAGTCGAGCCACAACAGTCACAGTCGGTTTGACATAGTGCTTCCTCCCGCCCTCCCTGTCCAGAAGTGGAGGGGTTGGTTTTGAGCCTTGGATCTGCGCAACTGTCCCCGTGTCTCCTTGAGTAGTCTTCCTGGAATAGGGGGGGGCAATGGGTGGCCCTACTTATCCATTTGAAAAATATAGAAGTATAAGATTTAGATTGCCTTACCTATAGTTAATACATAAGCACTTAAATTTGTCATAATTTCATTTTAAATTTTGGCAACTCAATAAATATTAAGTATTGTATTAATAATAACCTAATATGAATCCTTGTAAAAGATGATACAGAGCTCATATTCTGTCACTTAATCTGGAAGCCTAACATTAAATTTTGTGGAATTATATGGCAAGACCCTTTCCATAATAGTCCACTGCCCAAGTTAGCTTTTTTTTTGGCTTTTCTCCATATCAAATTCCCTTTTACAAGGGATTGGGAGCTTGAATTCTGAGAGACTAGGCCTCAAAGTTCACCGATAATTTGAAGTACTGCTCCCCTTATGTTCCATTGTTTTCTGAAAAAGAAATTTGATTGGAGGGTCATCAGCTACTTTCCTTTCCTCCCAAGTGGGAATCATTATTGTGGTCTACAAATATTTATGTGAGTAAAAAGCCAAAGGAAAAACTGGTGCAAACACATAAGCATATAATTTATTTTATTTTTTTTTCCTTTTGACCAACAAAACCATTTGTATTTGTATGTGTTTAACTCTTAAGGGGTTACATGGCTTGGCATCCATATTTAAGGAAAACGACTGTGTCTAATAGCTTAGAATTAATTTCTTGACAATTATGTTGGGAATAGTTATATCAGAATTAACTATGCTTTGGTACTTGGTTTAGTATTAAGATAATCTAAGTAGGGGTTATCATCTGTTAGTAAAATAAAATAGCACATAAATTAGGCAAACATTTAGCATCCATAAGGAAATTTAGGCCCCTAAATTTGAACCCTCGATGAGAATGTGAAAATCGATGCCAATGTTGATTGAATTCGAGGATCTTAGCTTTATACTGTTTATTAAAATTGAGATTATATGCATGAAATGCGAACACAAATTTCTGAATCAATTGAGTTGGTATTCACCTATGTCAACAGGTCTCATTGAAGAATAGATTGTCAATAATGACTATATATATTTCAAGAAATCTGACACACAGTAGCCTCTAGAGATTATATCACTAAAAGTTCAAGATAAGGTTATATATATATGTACTCTAACATGACCCCTCATGCGATTTCTTTTAGAATTAAAATGTAGATGTTGCAAAGGTCCCCTCTCATCTCTACAATAATTCAATATTGGAATAGGGATTATTAAGATTCAAACTAAGTGCTTGCTCAAAAATGGACTAAAATTTTAAAATATTCAAAATTGTCACTTCACTTTTTCTTTTTTTAGCCAAAAACACCATTGAACTTACTTAAAACTATTCAAAAAATATCAATAAGTGGAGCACCGTCATAATGATATTTTTTTAATATTTTGAAAAGTTTAGTGGAATTTATGACTGGAAAAAAAACTAACATTTTTGAATATTTTAGAAAGTTTAGTGGTTTAGTGGTTTTTATGACTAGAAAAAAAATTCAGTGACATTCTTGAATATTTTAGGAAGTTTAGTGATTTTTCTAGCACGAATTCGATTCAAACTTGAAGAAGGGCGTTGGCATATCTTATAGAAAAATTAATTCAATAAAAAGTTTAAGTTCATAGTTGAAGGCCTTGTATGCTCTGACATTACCATTGGTTTAATATTAAAGCTCCCCTCAATTTCAATTTTCTGTTCAAAACCAGCCAAGAAAGAAAACTTCAAACATTAAATCTAGACATACTTCAAAAAAATTCTTTGTCCTTCTTTTCACAAACCATCTAAAAAAGTGTTTGCAACTGTAGACACTTAAAAATGACATCCTAATTTTATAAATGTCTATGACGAAGTATATGGCTCAATCTACATACTTTGGAGCCCAATAGAAATTGACACTAGACAACGCTTTAAAATTGGATCAAAACCTGACTAGATTGCAAAGAAGCATTCAAATTAGCGTTGGGTTGGGCCAATAGCCCACCTATGGCCCCTGCTCCGGTTCATAGCAGACCCAGGTTGGGTTCTAGGCCTAAACTGGTTACTGGTTAGAGCATGGAAGGATCCCTGTGGAACCATGCTTCATCCTTTTCCGTTTCATAAGTTAATCAGGTAAATTTAGCCCGTTATTTTCGATATATCTTACCCCTTTTTTAGATAAGATATAAATTTCATAATTTAATCTCAATAAACCTAGGGTTTATCACTTTTAGGCAGTGTAAAGGGGGGGCTACCTCCTAAGCTAGATCTGGGTTTTAAAAAATTGATAAAGCACCAAAAATTGATTAGGCACCAAAAATTGATAAAGCATTAGGCTACTGAAATGTTTATAGTGAGGACATGTGTTGGGTTCCCAAGTTAAGTAGGTAGGTCAACCTAAGGGTGCTAAGCAGCAAACTTTCTCAGCCAAAGCTTGTTACTTATAAATTTCATTTTAATTTTTACTTCAGAAAAGATGTAATTTTGTAATTGGTTTTCTGCTTGAGTAAATTTAAACTTCTCACTTCTCTTTTCATTTTTAGCTTTGTATCATGTTGTAATTAGTTTTGCTTATTATTATAGCATGCAAGTTTGTTTAGTGTAACTATTTTATCCCCTGACTTGACTAGCAGAAGCTTTCCGTGATGACAGACGGTGCCAGGATGCACCAAATCTCGGCTCTATCCCTTCCTCCCTCCCCTCAATCTAAAATGTTTGATTCAGTCCAATGGAGCCATATGGTCCTCATTTTAGGGATTGTTCAGGACCTTTCGAAAACCCTCTTTCACTTGAACCCATATCCATTCGGTTCAGAGCACGTTAGGAGAGGTGATTTATTTTAGTTTTGTTTGTTTTCTTTAAGGGAAAAAACTCACTTGCAGTTTTATCTTTAATATTTCTTGGATTTCTTGAAAATTAACTCGTTTTTCCACATGTTTCTAAGGTTACGAGATCGTCAGAAATTGGAATAGAGAGATTCAGGTAGCACGCCATGTTTTCTGATCCAAACAGCTTCCTGTTTGGAGTAGAAAGCAAAGGTGTGCTCTGGCCCAAAGAGCAGAGGTGTGCTCCTTGGGGTCAGTTTCAATGTTCTAACTTCAAGCCAAGTCATTTGTGGGCGATATCACCTGACATCCGGGCAGACCTTCTTGGTCGTGGTCTTTATGGCAACCATAACAATAAAGCAACTAGGAAATATATTCAGAGTTATATATGTAACGGGTTTTTTATTGGTTTCAATTTTTGAGTACGTAAATTGGGACAATCTGTCGAGCCATATCTCTGAAAATCCAACAGAGTTGAAATAGCAGGGGACAAGCAAAAGGCCGGCAAATTGGAGCTCAACAACAATTCTCACTTTTACTGGACCAAAGTTGCTTCCATTGGAATTTGATCAAGGACATGAACAGTGCTCAGTACCCCTCATGCCATACAGACTAAAGCTAGCACTTATTTATAAAGATCTTTTTTTATTATCAGAAATAACAATAACAAATTTACAAGTCTTCTATCCTTATTGTAGTATCTATTAAGGATGCATTTCAGTCCATTGGTTTACATCCTTTCAAGCTCATAACACAATGCATTCCGAAAATTCTAGGGATATTATTATTATTATTATTATTATTATTATTATTATTATTATTATTATTATTATTATTATTATTATTATTATTAT
>JACYFF010031958.1:20999860-21011565 GCA_017589665.1 Selenicereus undatus | reverse complement strand
GGAGTTGGATCTCGATACAAAACATACATTACTTGAGGAATAAGAGTTTACTTTTTTTTTTTATAGTTTTTCCTCAAAATTGTTTAATTTTAACTAGGTACAAGGTACTGGGCTCGAATGTGGTCCCGAAATTTCAGGATCTGGTACCAGATACGATTATAACCAAGTTTGGGTTCGTACCCGCCAGATCCAAAACCAATTTTGGGTCCATAATTAGGTACCCTGTTTTTTTATTCAACCCTACCTACAATGTAGGTATTCTTACTACGTTATGTTACCTAGCTCATTTTATATGGTATAGTGATTTAAAATCAACTTTTTTTTTAAAAAAAAATGTGAGATTATAGAGAAAATAAATCTCAACTTCTGTAAGCAAATCCTCGTTCAAATTTGTTTTTCATTTAAAGAACGAACAAAAGGGTTAATCCATAGAATTTTGCATTATTCAATTCATGAGACAGATGTTTTTATAGTAACTTTTAATAATAATCAGGGTGACTAATAGTACATTTAGGGGTGACTGTAATAAAAGTTACTACTAGATATATTAGTAGTCACCCTTGAATCAAAAACTCACTCCAAAGCACATTATTAATCATCACAAAATCTCAAAAAAGTCAACTTCGAAGAAGTTTGTCTCACAATAGCTATCATGTGAGACTGTCTCACCCAAGCATTTGTGATGGGGCAATAATATGAAGTTTGAATGAAAAATTGCAAATTACACAATGTGGCCAAATTTTGGGCTTGACTTGGCAAGACCCAATTTATTTTGAAGAGCATATCTGCTCTATGGTTGGCCCATCTATGCTTTGGTTTGGGCTTTGGGGTTCATAAAAGGGACAACATAATACGGGAAGAGGTACCCAACCAAAATCATGTATGTATGTAGTATCTTACATCAACATTTAAGAAGAGAAACAAACTAAGTTTTTAGAATAAAAAATAATCAAATGAAAAGGAAAAGGTCATAGTGGTTATCATTGCATGACAACTGTCACAAATTCGATGAATATTCATCATATGTGCATCTTGATGTAATCACTAGCATTCATTATTTTCTCTTCTAGTTGAGTTGAAAAAGATGGTTTTTACAAGGAAGTTTGGACGATCATATACTGTACTATGCAAGTATTGGACCACAATGCTCCCAACTTTGAAGTTAGACATCCTTGTACTATACTAATGGCTTATTTGAAGATGTTCTTACTCAGTGATGCAAATTGCATTTTGAATATACGCTGTACACTTAAAACTTTTTGCAATTTAAACATATGCAATCGTATGGCATCATAAAATTTTGTTGTGCAACAAATCAAAACACCTTAAAAGTTGGTCTTGGTATAAACAATAGATAGATCCATAATACCATACGTATACAAACGTTTAAGTTAAAAGTTAAGAGTATTATCATTTATTACCCCAAAGTACAATATTATCATTCAAAATTTCTTTTAAAGACCAATCAAATATCTATAAATTTGATACAAGTACTTAAATGTGCTGCCCCATGAAAGCGAGATCCACATTGTGTGTTGTTGTTGTTTAAATGTGGATGCATTTAGTACTCCCAATTGCTCCCTCACTAAACAAAACTATATTTCAAGGATGCGCTTATAGTAGTTGTTGCTAAACAACAACCACCATAACTAGGTAAACCTAGATCGTATATTTGTTGTACCATGATCTAAATCATTGATTTATTTAGTGTTTTTAAATGAACAAAAAACCCATTACAAATATCATAAAATCTATATAAACTTTGAGGATTTTCTTTTTTGTAAGGCCTGTTTGGAGTTTGATATGCCTCACTATTAACCTTCAAATTTTCCTGTGATCATTCATATTTTCCGACTCAAAAAATTCCGATGACATGCTCAAGTCGGGCAACGAAAATTCGGCGAGAAGTCAACAAGGTGTGTCGCTTCGACTTCCTCTTTCGCATCTCAAAGTCGCTGGAATCTCCGAGCGACTGCCAACAAGACCCGCCATGTGTCGTCGGAGTGTATAGAACCGGCGCAGGTGGTAATCGCATTAGGGTTTCGCGTAGGTTGGTTTTTTTGTTTGTTTGTTTGTTTTGGTTTAGATCGTGTATTGTATTAATGATACAAAATGTGGCAACATGGAAGTAAAGGAACTCAATAGCACCAGGGTCAGGGACTTGCTTTAACTTCCTTTGGATTTTCTACCAGGTTCATGGGTTTGAATCGTCTCAGCGGGGGAGGATAGTTCAAATGTCTTGTTGATTTGTTTTTCCCACACAATCGCACTTGGCATTTAATATATTTTTCTTCCGCAATATTTTGTCTTCCTTTTGGCATATTTTTCACTTTTAATTTCTTTATTTTCCTTTTTTAGTAAGATTAGCTTTTTTACAATGTATGGAATATTTCTTGATTAAAAAAAAGAAATATGAAATCTTTGAAGATATTATTTTCCTTTTCTTCCTCCATAATTTATGAAACCCTAATAACCCAAAATCCATAAACTCAATCTTATTCAAGCACTGCATATCAACAATTGCTTATCATCTTACTTGATAAAATCACTCGCAATCATCTCCTTCTCAACACTTATTTAACAAAATCACCCAACGTCCATCTCCCGCAACTTCTTAAATTGGTATGTTAAATTACATCTCTTGTTTGGTAATGAAAAGTCATATATTTATCAGTGGCGAGTCATATTTTTATTTATCTTGAATTTCTTGGTATGTTGATTGTGTTAAGTTATCTCTTTTATTTTTTTAAATACGACCGTGTTACTTATGAATAAATTTTAAAGAGAATTGTTTAGATTAATAATTTATGAGTTTTCATTATTTAGAATTACACACTTTGAGTGGTATTTCAAATTCTTATATTTATGCTTTTTCTATAGATAATTATGAATAAGTTTTAAGTTTCAACAGCAAATGTATTTACTTTTTTAAACTTAAATTTTTTATGATCATAATTTTTGCTTTATTTGAAAAATAGATAATCTATATTTTTTGAATGCAAGGGGGATAAATAATGTGAAAAATGCTTATTAGTGTTTATTGTTGAATTATGCTAAAACACGTCGAATAGTTAAAAAACAACTAGATATTTTGAATAAGTACATGAGAGTATTGAATTGTACTGAATTGTACTGAATTATACTTAATTGTGCTTGATAATGCTGAATTGTGCTAAGGGCCTGTTCTTTTTGCTTAATTTTGACTGAACTTAATTATTCTGAACTGAACTTATCTGAACTTATTCTGAACTTTATTTGGAGAAACTATCTGAACTTATTCTGAACTTTATTTGGAGAAACTATCTGAACTTATTCTGAACTTTATTTGGAGAAACTATCTAAACTTATTTTAAACTTATTTGCTGAACTTATTGTCAACTTGACTTTTATTCTGAACTTTTATTTAGTGAATAATTATAATTTATTTAATTGTTGTTGTTGTTAAGTATTATCGTTATTATTATTCATTACTATTATTATCATTATTAGTATTATCATTATTATTTTTTTTATTATTGTTGTTGTTGTTGTTGTTGTTATTGTTATTATCATCATCATCATCATCATCATCATCATTAGTGAATGTTCTTTTTTTTACAAGGTTATTATTTTGTTGTATGGTTGCTGTTGCATTATACGTTGGGTAGAAATTTAAAAAGTCCAACAACTATGATATTGTGTTGTCCATCCAAAGAAGTTAATGACATAACATAAAGTGCAAGCTAAAATAAAAATGAAAGAGTTGACAATTAGCATCCATGTGCATAGACAATTAGCATCCAAGTTTTGGACAATTTCTATAGTTCTAAACATTAATTCGTAAATTATTTTTACTGCATACACAAATGTACATTTTCGAACAATTGTTCACAAAATAATACATCTTATAAAAAACTACACATTTTAAAATTAAACATTTGGTGCAAGCCAATAGTCCCACTTCAAAGTTTTTATTGATGTAAACAACATAAAATTCCAGTCAGAAATGTAAATGCCTAATGTTACAATGTGTGATTAATTGTTTAATTATTTTTTGAACTTTTGATGAATTCTGAATTTATTTGCTAAACTTATTGTCAACTTATTCTGAACTTATTAATAAAATTAATTCTAAACTGAACTTATCTGAACTTATTCTACTAAAAATAAGTCGAAGAGAACAGACCCTAAATTATGCTAAATTGTGCTAAATAGTGGGGCTGAATTGTGTTGAATTACTGAGTAATAAATTTGGAGTATTACCTATCCTTTTTCCTCTTTTTTTTAATTAACATGAAATGCCCTAAGTATTTTATTTTTATTTCGTGAGAGTTAGTGCATCATGGACATGAGCAATGAAAATGGTGGGAAATTTATGGATGAATACGGTGACATGAGTAATTTCACTCATGGGAAGTGTGAAGATAGAATAATTTAGGATTTGGACAATGAGAATCTATGGGCGTTATTTGGCAAAGCACTGGAGGATTTTAGCAAAAGAGATATGACAAAATTAATATTAAGATCTTTGGATTTATGCAGTTAATTTTATGAAATGCATGCAAAATTAAAAGGCTTTGGAGTTCGACAGAAAGGAGCATGTAAGAGTAAAAAAGATTGCCTTCCAAGTTCAGTAATATTTAAATGTTCTGTAAAGGGTGAATGTGATACAACGTACATAAACAACCCTAACAGCAAAAGAAAGGCAAAAGAGTTGACAAGATGCAATTATCTAGCAGATATTCGATTCAAATGGATTAAAAAAGCAGATCATTGGATTGTTGCTAGATTTCTCGCTGAACATACACATACTCTTGTAAAACGACATACTAGATACTTTAGGTTGGTTAAATATGTAATTTATTTGTTATATTTTAAATTTATTACTTTGATTATAATGTTATTAAAAGCATATTGTACTTTTATTTTTTAATGGAAAAAAAATCGCACAGGAATATTTCAGAGGAGGATAAGAAAGAAATGGGATAGATGTGTGATGTTGGCATTCCCCACGTTGTATATATCAATGTATGGCAAATCAAGTAGGAAGCATCGAATAACTTTCTAACCTAAAACCTAACATGGAAAATCAACTCTACAAACATAGGTAGAAGTAAATTGAAGGAGCTGATGTTAAAGCTATTTTGGCATATTTACGCGAAAGAAAGATGTTGATCCCATATACTACGTAGTCTATACTAAGGATGCTGAGGGCATATTAAAAAACCCATTTTTGTGCGACAAAATGTCGCGCTTGGATTATAAAACTTTTGGGCATGTTCTTGCTTTTGATAGCACATACAAATGTAATGAATATAATAAGGCACTTGACATGGTTGTTGGCACCTATCATAATCTTAAGACAGTGACTTTTGGTTGTAGACTAGTAGTGCATGAGAACGAAACATCATTTATTTGGATTTTGGAGTAGTTAGTTGAAGTAGGAAAGGAACAGAAACTAGGGATAGTTGTGACATATTATACAAAGTTATGGCCAATGCAATTAAGTGGTATTTCCGGAAGCGAGACATAAGCTATGTTAGTGGCAACTAATGAGAAACGTGTACGTAATCAAACAACAACTTTCAATTTACAAGTGGTTTCATGAAATGTGTCAACAAGTATTGGACTCCAAAAGATTTTGAAGTTGGTTGGCAAGAACTCGTGTCTCATTATGGTGTACAATATAGAAAGTGGACAATGGACTTGTATAATGATAGGAAGAAGAGGGGAGAAGAATATCTACATGGATATGTCTTTAGAGATATCTAAATAACTATTGTAACTCATTTATCTATTGTTTATAGTTTTTAAAAATTAATTTAATGTTTACTCTTTATCCACTGTTATAGGGATGAAGAGTATGCAAAGAGTTGAGTTTATGCATAGAACAATAAAAGTTGAGTGGGATCTAAACATCAAGTTATACACACTTGTTCAATTACACAAACAAGTAATTGTGGAACAACAAGACAAAGATGGACATAGTGAGCGTATAACAATTTATACATATCCTGTTATAGAGGGAGTGCTTTGCAGTATTGAGTCACATGTAGCAAAAGTATATACAAGAAATTGTTACAATCTTTTGTCCAAAGAGATGACCTTTGAGTCAAGATATGTAGTAAACGGTGAGGAACATAAAGCTAAAGGTTGCCTATTTTCTAGGGCTGTTCATCGGTCCAGGATCGAACCGGACTGGACTTGCCTGGGTTGAAGATTGATTAAGGCTCACTATGTGGACCGAGGACCAGACCAGTCCAAAGTTGATCTAGTCCAGACCGGACCATCCAGAACCTGGACCAGACCGAGACTTAACCAACTTTGGACCGAGCCTCCTATTGAGTGCTGCACTGCTGCCCCCTTGCTGTTCAGCCACAAACCTCACTGTTGACCTATTCCTTGAACTCGGAGCAAGAAAATCTGCATGTCAGGGACACCAGAACACCAGATACATTGTAGCAGTCGTGCGTGGTGGACTAGAAGTACAGAAATGCTTGTGTTTGTTCACTATTCTGCAACACGAGAGAAGGGAGAAAACAAATAAATAGAAATGAATTTCAGCCGACACCAGCATTCTCCCATCCAAATACCCTAACCAACCTAAGGTAAACTGCACCTCAACAAAATCCAATCCCCCAACCTATAGAATTAAAAAAAGGCAAAAGAGCATAGATATCCTCTAGGTAGGGGCTCACAACCAAAAGGGAAAAAATTCAACCCTTGAATCTCCGTCACAAGTAAACCAACTTAAAGATCCATCACTGTCCAATGAGTTCTCCAACAATTTCCTCAATTCTTGTATATTTTCACAAAATTCAACCCTTGATTTCTGATGCATAAAACTTTCAATTTTTATAGCAATATCCTTGCGTTTCATTGATGTTCCATCGATACATAAACAATTATGGGGAACACACGAGGAATTATTGGTTCATTACCCAACAAGGCAGCAAATAACTCATCCAGTAAGGCAGTAACAAATTCATAGAACAAATAAGTGAAGACAATAAAAAAAAAAACAAAAAAAAGGGTCCTTAAGGTCGACTATCGAGTAGTAGAGTAGGCTGAGTAGCAGACTAGCAGTAGTGCAGATGTCGTACCTTAAATTGACAGAGAGAGTGCCATTGTGACCTATGCGAGTTTGCGAGATGTCGTGATATGACTAGGCGATTGCAGTCACGGGAGTTCCGAAGGCCAGAGCAGAGAGTGAGTGAAGGTCGGTGGGACTGCTGCCTACCACTGCTGGACTGGAGATTAAGAGAGAGAGGGGTTAGAGGGAGAGAAGGCTAAAGGAAGGGGCCGCTGTGAAGTGAGCGAAGGGCCTAAAAGGTTGGCCAAAAAAATCAAAAAATAACCCAATAAGACTCAAAAGTCAAAACCCAAGTAATTTGGTTCCCGGTCCATGGCCAGGTCCAAACGGGGATCGGACCAGAGATCGAACAAGGCTAGCCCAAGGACCTAAGACCGGACCGAATTCACCCAGTCCAGTCCGATCCAAGCCAGCCTTCGGTCTGATCCGGTTTCGGACCAAACGTTGAATAACCCTACTATTTTCTATTGGTTGCAAGACGTTGAATGTTAGCAAATTTCTTATATAATGATTAGACATAATGCACATAATATGATGTGTTGTTGTTGCATGAAGTTAGAATCAATAGGTTTTCCATGTGGCCATTTGTTTGTACTCATGAAATATGCAAATATGAAAGAGATTTCAAGTAGTATAATTCTTCAAAGGTAGAGTATTGAGGTCCAGCAACAAATTCAGCTCAATAAAGACAGCTTTGTATATGAAGACCAAGATGACATATATGATGCAAGTAGGAGAACAAAAGATGCTCACGTTGTAATTTCAAAAAGAGCACCAAAGGGAAAAAAATCTCGTACTTGTAGCAAATGTCATGGTATAGGTCAGACAATACGTACTTGATGAAAAGTTGGCGATATTAAATCTATTGGAGAAAAACTTAGGAAAGAGTTCGACCTGAATGAGGCTTACATCACAAGTCCTAAATGCACACCGCCCAAATCTCTAAAATGATATTGACCATGACTATGTGGATAGAGTGCATGAGCAACTAATGAGCACCATGCCTAATTCTTATGTTGAAGGTGAAATACCAAAGGCAATTGTCCGTACTTAGGTATATATAACTTGAACAAAATAGTTCTATCAAACAAAGATTTTGTTAAACAAACAGGTTGTCTTTAGTGAAGAAGTGGAGACTGTGAAGAAGAATTCTAAGATTGTTGATTCGAGTCCAAAAGAGGGTTGGTGATTCTTGTAGATTAGTTGCACAAACTTGACTATGCTTGTTGATGTTTGCTCTTTCTCTCTTTCTAAATATATTATAAAGGCATTGGATATTGCATTTTGTTTTTTAAAATTTATTATATTTTTGGAAAATAAAATAACTCAAATAAAAATTTGAAACATATCACTTTAAATAAAATAAAAAAAACCCAAATGTAACGAGTTGTTGCACAATTAGTTTATCAATAAGCTAATTTAAAATTTGCCATGTTCGAATTTGCTAGCCATGAGCCACGTACTTCAATCGCTTCACCCTCATTTCATCTGACTGCAAAAAGAGGAAATAAAGTAAAAGATTAAGACATAGTTACCTACATAAATAATTTCATTATTTATTGAAAACATTAAAAAGGCCTGATTATGAAACAAATGTTGAAGTAATAATATAGTTTATTACCTGAAGTATGATAAACACATATAGCCTATTCCTTATTCCCTCCTTTTGCCTCCTTAGATGTAAGTCGTACAAATATGTGTCTATACCCTATTCAATAAATAAATTGCATTATTATTTTTGAGATAATATACTTAGCTATGCATAATGATGAAAAGAAAAATTTCATGTACATGCCCAATTTGATATCCATTTGTCAGGGAAAAAGCACAGCAATTGATATATGCTGAAAGTTGACTCTTTGAAGAATCCTAATAACCATCCTTGCTTGCGTCTTTCCAATTAAAAATTTTGTCACAAATATTCACTTCTTCTGAAGTTAAAAATTGCAAATAGTTTTTGTACTTCTCATCAAACACCATGTGCAACATCATCCTACTATATCGAATCTCTTGAACATCATCCAGATCTATAAACTACATAGAAAGGAGAACAAAAATATAATGACTACATTGAAAATGGAAAAGTCTTGACGTGCAATAACAAACAAACATACTTGATGTGTTATGACCTTTTTATTTCCAACAATACTCTTTGAGACACTTATGCCGTTTAGATCTGTAGAATTCAAAACCTATACAAGATAAAATATATTAAGATAATGATAACTTAGAATTTTCGTTATGTGTTTGTAAATATGGAGAAAAAGAAATTCACTATTAATGATATACCATTGTGTGTTCATTTCATAATGACAAGCCCTTGCTTGAATTATTCGGCGTCAACCGAGCATCACCTAAGTCTTCCCACACATTGCTTTGTTGTGATCCACATTGAGATAGATCTTGAAGCTTCGTTGTGTCTTCTTCCCTCATGGTGGGACGTTTCTTCCTTGTCAACTTATCAATTACTGACTTCATCCCCATCTCTTGAAGCGATGATCTCACATTTACCAAATTTTTTTATGATTTGATTGTTTTTGTATCTTGTGGCTTGATTGTTTGTGAATCTTTTATGTATGCGGTTGCTTTTTCTCATCATACAAAGAAATAGGGCTATCTCTAAGTGTAACTAACCCATTGCAAATCTAAGGTTAGGTATCAGGAATTTCCATTTCGATAATTGATGAGTTTTGACTGGATATGACATTATCATCTCGTTTTCTCTTAGCTTTTTCATCACTCAATTGCCCAAAATCTTGACCAAAACTGGCATAAATGGTGAATTCCAGGGTTGCTTTGACATTTTTTGGACACATCGTTTACTTGTGTTATATTAGGAGTGGCAAATGGAATATCAAATTTCTCTTCCAATCTTTTTCCTTTTGCTAATTAAATAATCCATACTCATTGAATGCAAACTGGACATCATATTTTTAATAGTATCAAGTTGGATGAATATCATATTTCTAAAAGTATCAAGTTCATTATATATTTTTTCCAAAATGTTTTTGTACAATTACATGGATGCTTGAAATTTTCAATCGAAATCTTCTCGTTACTCTACAAGGGAACAAAAATACAAAATTAACCAAAGAGTATCACTAACAAATTTCAATCAAAGACATAATCTTTAAGAAGCCATATGATAATTGAATTCAAAATACCACAATTCAAAATTAATAATCATGTTGAGATACCCAATTAATAAAACAAATAAAATTTATCATAATTGAAATTAAATACTATAACTTACGTCGTGAACCCTTTTTTCATCCTGATCACTAAAGCTTTACATTGAAGAATCTATACTGCAAGATTTGATGGAGTTCATGCACATGATGTACTAAGTTCCATTTAAAAAAAAACACTTAGGGTGCTGCATATTGACAATGTTTTAATTAAAAAAAAGAAAAATGAAAAAGAGAGGCCATATTCTAAATTTATTACTAATTAGTTTAGCACAATTTAGCACAATTCACCATAATTCGTCATGATTCAACACAACATAGCATGATTCAGCATAATTCAGCATAACTCGGTACAATTTAGCATGATTCAACACAATTCAGTACTGTTAAGTACTTATTGAAAATATCTAATTATATTAATTCAGCATGACTCAGCAATAACCACTAATAAGTACTTTTCATATTATTTATTCCCCTTGCATTCAAAAAATATATATTATTTATTTTTCAAATAAAGCAAAAAATATGATCACCAAAAATTAAAATTAAAAACGTACATACATCTTTCATTGAAACTTAAAACTTATTCATAACTATAAATAGGAAAAACATAAATGTAAGAATTTGAAATACTAATCGAAACTTATAAGTCTAAATAATAGAAAACTCATAAATTACTAGTCTAAATAATTCTATGGAAAATTTATTCATAACTAACATGATCGTATCAAAAAAAATAATGAAAGAGATAACTCAACACAATAAACATACTAAGAAATTCAAGATAAATAAAATTATGACTTGCTACTGATAAATATATGTTTTTAATTAGCAAACAAGAGATGTAATTTAACATACCAATTTAAGAAGCTGAGGAAGATGGATGTTGGTTGATCTTATTAAACACATGTTGAGAAGAAGAATAAAATAGGTTGATAAGAAATCGTTGATGTGAAGTACGTGCTTGAATAAGATTCAATTTATAGACTTTGGGTTATTAGGGTTTCGTAAATCATGGAGGAAGAAAAGGAAAAATAATGTCTTCAAAGATTTCATGTCTTTTTTTTTATTGAACAAAGATTTCATATATTGTATAAAAAAAAGCTAATCATGCTAACAAGAGAAAACTAAATATATTAACAGTGGAAAACATATCAAAAGGAAAGTAAATTATCGAGGGAAAAAATATATTAATAGCCAAGTGCGATTGTGCGAAAAGAAAAGAAAAATCAATAAAACATTTGAATAGTCCTCCCCACTGGCGCGATTCAAACCCGTGGCCTTTTAGAAAATCCAATGGAAGCTAAAGGAGCTCCCAGATCATGGGGCTACAGAGCTCCTTCACTTTCACATTGGCACATTCTATGTAATTAATAGAGTACACAATATAAACAAAAAAAAAAAAACAACCCACGCAAAACCCTGATACGATTACCACCCATGCC
>JACYFF010031958.1:20973395-20991013 GCA_017589665.1 Selenicereus undatus | reverse complement strand
ATAATAATAATAATAATAATAATAATAATAATAATAATAATAATAATGTTGATAATGTTGATAACAAGTTGGCCAGTTATTTGAAGGGCAACCTTGTCTTTTTTACGAATTACTTTCTAACTCTCTATCACGTCAGTGTACAGTGGCTGATAGCTTCTCAGGCAAAATTCCACCACAATTTGAAGAGACGGGTATAGGGTAATAAAGAGGTCAAATGCAACACCTGTCAGTAATTTTAGATGGATAGTAATTTTCAACCGCTAACTCTAAAACAAACAAAAGGCTAAGATTTGTTCCAAAATATCAACGACTGATGTAAAAGTTAATTATAGTAGTTGAAAAAAAATCAATTATCATAGAATCTTCGAAAAAATATATACATTTCTGTAACTAAAATAAATGAATGTTATAAAAAATCTATGAGATGTAAGAAGATGTATGAAGATGTTAGGAGATATAAGAAGATGTAATGAGATGTAAGAATATGTAAGATGTAAAGAGATGTAAGGAGATGGAAGGAGATGTAAGGATCTGTAAGGAGATGTAAGGTCTTAGCTAAATCCTAAAAAACGCGAAATAGAATAGGGCCTTATACATTTAACATTTTCAACTAATATGTAATTACATAACATTAAAAATTGAGTTTACAAAGCACATTAACCAATTACTCTCTAAAACTCCTTTGATTCATCAGAATTTAGATTTTTTTAATTTTGTATTCTTAATTATTGAATAGAAAGGTAAACAGATAAATTATAAATGAGAAAATGAGTTGGCTTGTTTAATCTATTTAATTAAACGGGTTAAATAGGTACTTTTTCATGTCGAAAATTTCGACCTGAACTTAACCTGTTTTATGAAAAGGGTTGAACATGTCAACCCATGTAATTAAACAGGTTGAAAATTTATACCCAAACCCACTTAACTTCATGTCAGTTTCGCATCGATTATCGTATTAGGTCAGCATTGCCCAGCTCTAAAACATGCCCCTGTCCCTAACCCGCCCCGTTGTCATCTCTATTTGTAAGCCTGAACCAGGTATAGAGAACCCCGCTATGTGACCTCAACCCATGTTGCCTTCATTTGTATAGTGGACTAGTGGTTGTGCACATAACCCATGTTGCCTTCCTTTGTATACTGGACTAGTGGTTTATTTTCTTATTCATTTTTTCCCTTTATTTTCTTTCGGGTTTTTTTTGGCGGTTTTTGCCCGGGGGGGGGGGGGAGTTGGAGCTGCAAGTTGTTATGAGACTTGATCATCCATACCAAATTATCTGACTTCAGGTTCGAAATATGAATGACTCAATTGTGGAATATATTCAACTAGAGTTTAATGTGAGTTTTCTTGTAAAAGTGGTTTTATTTGAGGTACATGTGGTTTTCGCTTGTCAAACTTGTGCTTGTAGGTGGTATATAAGTGTCTTTTAAGGTGATCCTTCTTTATAGTGTTGTCTTGTAAGTTACAATACATCTGTATTGGTATTTGTTGGTAGCTGTTACAGTACTTTGTACTATTTTATAGCCTTTAATTAGACTTTCAATTAATTGGAAAAAAGAAAAATGTGGTTTTATTCTGTATGATATTTTTATTGGGTACCGATCAACAGTCAGAGGATCTAAGACTAATTTGAACATAAAGTTGCTAACTATAAATCAAAATCTCATCCATTCAAACATAATGATTGCTGAAAATAATTGGCAAACAGTTGGTAAGTACGACCCGTAAGGAGTTGCATTTGTCATAGTGATACCCTATTAGTGGAAGGCTATGGGGGCCAAGAGGGTGGGGAACTCTTCCATACCTTTAAAAGACAAGGATTAGTTTTTTGATGTAGTATGATCTCTTATAGTGATACTCTATTATTTAGTCTAATTCAGTTAAAAGTTCAAAAGAACTAAAAACTGAAGGGAGTTGAGATGAAATTGAAAAAGTAAAAGAAAATTATAGAAAGTAAACCTAATTATCATCAAAAAAATTAGAATGAATTAGAAGATGCTAATAGTTATAATATAACCTGAAAAAGACAAAGAGTGAGTTAAAAATTTGAATCCATGATTTGTTAACTGTTTCGAAGTTAAACTAGGTAAACTATCCCTTCGATGAATAAATAAAAAAAATTATAGAACTATTTCAAAATTGCAAGATAATGAATCACTATCCAAGTCTTGATCCAAATATATCTAATAACTAGCAAATTTTAAATGGAAAACCAAATAGTAATTAAAAAAAATCAATGCATGTCATTTGGATTTCCATTTACATACTAAAAAAACCAAGTTTGGTGCAATGAACAAATCATTTCCACAAATGGAATTGTTTGCTTAGGATGCTAAACCCTAATTATTATGTATTCCACTAAAAGAATTTGGAGTCCCCCTTCCAAGAGGCAAGAGTTACCAAACAAGAATGGCACTCATAAAAGCTAACAACTTGTTTACCAAATATATTTTTCCTTCTAGTTTAGGAAAAGCCAGAAGCTAACAATTTTTATTGTGCTACATATATAGAATTGAATGATAAATGTAAAAATTTTATATATAGTAATTTCATTTTTTGAAGGATCTTTTCTTGAGGTTTTACTTGTAAGCCACTCCAATGAGGAAAAAGAACTCAGTGGAGATGACAAATTAGTTCACTTATCTTTATCAACCATTTTTTACATATGCTCGTAATTGCTCTCACATTTGCCCTTTAATTTTTTTTAAAAAACCAATGTAGCTAGCATTGATACAAAATTCTAAACTCTTGTAGCTAGTACTATAGAATCTTGCATGCATCTTTATATTTTGAGCTTTTAATTTTATCTCGCAGTATTTTAAATAAATTAAGTAGTTTCGTCTAAAATAAGTTAAAATTTTGGAATTAAGTAGTGAATGGTCAATGTTTGAAATTAGAAATATGTGATGGCTTACATTTGAAAATTTTGGAATTCTTATTTTTCATTTGGAGGTATTATAAATGATGATTCTATCAGATGTATGTAATATATGAATACTGTCTTGTTTTTTTAGAATAATGTCCTTTTAAGTTTCTGTTAGTAACCCTTTTATGCTTAATTGCCTCCAGAAAGTTAACTGACTATTGCCCTAATCCTCATAAATAAAATAATATGAGCCTGACATTTTATGGTGAGTGACTATATGAGATTTGGATACAACTACAGACGCCAAACGCATCAAAAGATCGTGGGCTTTAAACTTGTATTATATATAGTAATTTTTTTCACGATTTTTTCCAAGTTAATTAAACATGAATATCCATTCAAGGCCATTAATTCATTTTATAAAGACGCATAGACGGTTAAGATTAAGATCTCGTACCTTAAGTAGCATTTATATTGTTAGAGTACTCCCGCCTACTGGCACGCGTTTTAGCGGGTGGGGCGCAAGTTCCACATCAAGTGGAACTTCAAAGCTCCAACCATGTGATGCACGAGGGGGGGGGGGATGCGGGACAACACGCTCAGGCGTTCCCCCCTCATATCCTCTTTTTTGTCCTTTTTTTGATTTTTGATTTATTATCTTTCCTAGTAAAAAACAGGATTTAGATAGTTGAAAAAAATTATGTTATCAAGTGAGTCTATATAAAATATTTTATTATATAATTTAAGTTAAAGTTCTATTAATTGAAACAATAATAAAATACAAATTTTAAAAATGTAAAATTTTTGAAAATGTGACAGATATAAGTTCTAAAAATTAAAACTCAAATTGGGAATACTCTTAGAAGGCTATGACCCCTAATCATACACCTAAGAATGCACGTATGGCTATGACATATTTGTATTTGTTTCCAATTTTACCCACGTGGATTATGGAGCATGCTAGCGCAAAGAGGCGGTTGTAAAGTTACAGAAAGTGCACCAGTTAGAAGAAGATACCGCAATGATCATCAGAAACACTAATAAAAAGACAGTCGTGGCCCACATGTACAGAGTAGACCACGATGGGCCCCCTTTCTTTTTTGCTTGTATCCTATGCAAAGCATTTCTTCTTTCAATGGCAAACTTTGTCAAGCCCCCACGAACAGAAACCAAATTATTGGTTTCTCTTAGCGCCAAATTTACTCAAAATCAAATTTCTAATGCATACTTAGAATGAACTGCGAAAAGCAGTGCTTGTGGAGTACTATGTCCTGCTAATTGTACCATCTAAGCTTAAATGTCGGCGTAGATAATTCACCTCATATAAGAATTATTTTTCCATTTGGATGTGGATTTACATAGGTGAAACAAGTTGAATCTACCTTATTTGGTAGTGGTTTAATTTATTTGCTAAATGACGTGCTTGGGGTGGGAGGCCATTGTTTGTAAACTATGACTTGGGACTTTTTAAAAAAATAAATAAATTGGCTATGTTATCAAAGAATAACGGTCACTTAATCTTACAGTAATTACACCATAATTATCATTAACTTGATAGTTATAAAGTGGTTAATTCGGTATTAATGAAGCAATTCAATTTCATGATTCTATTATAAGCTTTGTGCTACTATAAAAGGGGTGGTCAGAGCAGGGAAGACGCATCATTGAGAAGCAAACATGTCTTAGATCAAATCTACTATCTGCCCTCTCCCTCACACTAATCTGGCGATCCCTAGGATTTGGATTTGGGGTGTGGACTCCTTAGTGACACTAGTAGCTACCTACTTTGTGGGTAGCAATCAGTAGACAAGATCTTGGTAAAAGCTTCCACATCATGGTGAGTCTTCAAATACCAACAGTGCTATCATAGCCTTGTATGTTTGATGCTAGCTCCAAAAAGATTTATGTGTAGTCTGGTTTTTGACTATATTTATTCATCTAATCTATGTGATAGTATAGTATGTATCCTCAAGATTAAACATTACTATTATGTGTGGCATGAAATAATGCAAAACCGAGATGTATGCTAAACTGCTTAAATTCATATGCCTCATGTTATCATACCACACTGATAATGTTATTTTGTATTATTAGAGAACATCACATAATGCTAAACTGTTAAGGCTTTATATGTTAACAAAACTGGAATCTTTTTAGCATTTTGTTCTTAAGATCATACCACCCCATTGTCCCTTCGACAGTAAGGCTTCAGAAACCCTGGACTCTAATCTTTTTGACTTAGATTTGGAACAAAGGCTCCCATAATTAACCTTCCCAACTCAAATCTGGACACCCCTTAGCTTCTAATGACCCTCATCTGTTAGCCACCCCGCGGACCCAGACACACACAAAAAAGGGGGAGTGAGAGAGTTGCATCGAGCCTTTAGAGACAAAGAGAGAGTATGAGGGTTTGAATGTAAGAGAGAGCAGGGCCCTAATTAAATGAATCTTGTGGAGATCGAGTGTTAATAAAAAAGGGGGAGGCTCTCAGGTGGTTGTCATTGTGATTTTTTTAAAAGTTTTTTTTTTTGGTATTAAATATATATTGCTTATTTCTGTTTTCCTTTAAAAAAAATTGTTGAGGTTATTATTCAAACATAGCATGTTTAGTTGAATTGTGATTTTGACTATGTAGAGGTTCAAATCATATGAAGCATATAATTAATTCTTGAGTTGAATTAAAATTTCAAGCTAGCTTTGATTAAGAATGCGTGAACTTGTTGTTAGGACATTAATATGTTTAATGTAAAAATGTTGATTATTACATGCTCATTTGCTATATGAAGTTATTTTATATATCAAATAACCTGAAATTATAAACTTTTAATGTTAAGTGATTTACAAATAGAAGATGACTTGTGATAATGTGAATTTGTTTCATATATAAATTAGTTTTATATATTATTATGTAAATTAGTTTCACATAAATTTAATAAATATCTATGCGATATTCAAATGAATTTTAATTTGTTTATGGGATATGAATGTGTTTGTTTATGGGAATGTTGTAATTCAATTATTTAACTTTCTAGTTCATGATTGTATAGGATGATTATGAGCTTAGCGAAATTTTCGATCATATGATATGAATGATGGAATTTTAATAATTTAATTACTTAAGAAAATGTGCCTTACATCCATCTTTCAATGTATACTTGTAGACATGACAATGATTTGGTGAATTGTCTACTAGTCAGAAATTAGATGGCACTAACAATGACATGTGAAAATGGAAGATTCAGTATCCTCTGAATGAAATAAACTTACAAAAACACTTGACGATGGGCAATTTTTTGCCATTAGACAAAGACAAAGATGGCAACCTCATTGATACTACTATTGTGCAGTATTAAGAAAGCCTCTTGGTCTACCTAGACTAGTCCAAGGAGGATTGTAGGGCATACTTTGATATGTTGCACTGGATGCACAATGATTTGATTGGAGAGTTTGAGGCATGTCCCATGGCTGAAGACATGTGGGACAAACTCAAAATCCATTTTAGACACACATCCGAGACAAGGCTTCATACCTTACTTTTAAAGTGGATGTCATATAAAATGGACTCTAGTTGGACCATGGCTAAGCACTTACGAACTATGAGTGCCATGGTTCATGACCTCAAGGCCGCTGGTAAGGAAATCTCTAAGGGGGAGAAAATCCTGAATGTGATTCGGCTTATTCCTGATGAACTTGAACATTGGGGTAATGAGAAGTTTGTCTTGACTCGTTCTGATCATTTAAAGACCTTTTCAAAAATCGAAAGCCACCTTGAAATGTAGGAAAAATGCTTAAAAATGTTCAATACTCCTAATGTGGCTCTTGTTGCTAAGGGAAATAAACCCAAAGTTAATAAGAATAGTCAAGATCGGCAATACAAGAAAGGTTCTCATCTCCTTCAAAAGGGTAGACCAAAGGTTGAAATTGCTAAGAAGCAAAAGGCTAAAGGTAATGGAGAGAAAAATATAGCATGTGTGAAGTGCTATAATTGTGGAAAGAAAGGTCATTATGCTCGAGCATCATCAACAACAAGACAAAGGAAGACGAAGAGGTAAGCAGTTTAAGGTTCACCATGGACCGTCCGTGGTGACCTCTGACTCGTTATTCTCTAGCTCTACTTTTCCTCTACATGCATGGTGACTTGGGGCATCCATGGGGAGTCAAATCATATACTATTGGGGGATTAAAATCAGGGTAAAAAGGTCTAAAAATCTGTAAAGCACAAAAAAGAACCATACCCAAGCGAAAATGGGAATATGAGCATAGATTATAACATAAAGTTCATAAATCTTCCTAAAAATACAACAAAACGAACCCAAAATGACGTAAACTCTAAGCACTTATCAATTGAGTTCCTTGAGAAAGTTCCCAAATGTTGGTGAAATAAAAAAGGATCTAAAGTTGTATGAGTTACAACATGATGATATACTATCTCTTGATAAGATGGGGAATTAAACACTCACCGTGTCACCAAGGATAGTACTCTTCCACTGTCTAGAAGAGATGATGAGATTTTAGTTGCACAAGAGAATCAACCTAGGAATGAGGTTCATCCTCAATCTCCAATTCATGAACATGAGGTTAGTCCATTTATTTAGGATCCCATTTCTCCTAGGGATAGTGGAAGTGATTCTCTAGCCATTGAGGATTCTACACCTCCTAGAGATAGAGGGAGGAACAACCTAGTGGATCAAACCAACGAAGGTCCTAGGCTCTGGAAAAGAGTATGGAAGAATTCCTCGACGAAATTTTCAAATTGAAGAGGAAATACTCATATGCATTCCTTTGAAAATAGAATAACCTACCTCTTTTCAAGAGGCTATTGATTCACCAAACCACAAAGAGTAGATGGATGCCATGATGGGGAGAAGTAAGGTTTGGGAACTTGTTCGTCTTCATCCCCGACGCAAATCGATTAGAAACAAGCGGGTTTTCAAGATAAAATGTTAGATTGATGGATCGATCGTTATGTTTGTGGCCCGTTTAATGGCAAAGGGGTTTACCCAAATTGAGATGGTAGACTTTGAAGAGACATTTTTCCTGTGGGGCGAATTGCCTCTATTCGTCTACTTCTGGGCCTGCTTGCCTATTTGAATTTAGAATTGATTCAAATAGATGTAAAGACTTCTTTTCTCAATGGAAATCCTAAAGAAGAGATTTACATGGATCAACTTATTGGTTTTGTATCAAAAGGTCTAGAGGACAAAGTTTTTCATCTTAAAAAGTCAATTTATGGTCTTAACCTATCTTTTAGAGTTAGGTATTTCAGATTCCATGAAACTGTTATTTCTTTTGACTTAAACATGGTTTCTAAATATCACTATGTGTATGTAAAAAAAAATGTAGAGGGGATTATGTTTCTTACTTTGTATGTTGACGACATACTGTTAGTTGGAAACAACATGGAGATGATTAAAACCACTAAGCAGAGGTTATGCTCTGCATTTGAGATGAAGGACATGGGTGATACTAGGAATGTTCTCGACATGAAAATAACTCAGAACTGTTCCAAGAAGCTTCTTGGTTTAAGTCAAGAAGCATGCATTAATAAAATATTGGAACGTTTTCGAATGCTTTAGTCTAAGCCTATGCACACTCCAGTTGAAAAGGATCTAACCTTAAGTCTTGACCAATGCCCTAAAACAGACAAAGAAAAGGAGAGAATGAGCAATGTTCCCTATGCAAGTGTAGTAGGAAGTTTAATGTATGTCATGTTATGTAAACGGCCAGACATTTGCTTTGCGGTTGGTTTGGTAAGTTGTTACCAAAGTAACCCATGACCTGCTCATTGACAAGCCGTTAAGAGAATCTTTCACTTCGTAGCTATGTGGTAGAAATAAGCTGGTCCTTCGCTACTAAGGCGGGAACCTTAGGTTAAGAGGATACTTGAATGCTGAGTGGGGTGGCAATCCAAATGAGTCCAGGTCTATATCCAGATATGTTCACTCTAGGTAGGGGAGCCATATCTTGGTGCAATAAGAAAAAAGACTGCATAGCACTTTAAACTATGGAAGTAGAGTATGTTGTTCGCCGTCTTGCCACTCAAGAGGCTATATAGTTGAGGAGTTTTATCCAGGATCTCAATTTCACTTCGAGAGTTGATGATCCTGTTGCATGATATGCGACAATACCACCGCTATCCTATTTGCTAAAGATCTCAAGTTCCACAGGAAAACTAAGCATATAAAGAGGCATTGCCATTTTGTTCAAAACGCCATAAAAGAGAAAGAAGCTGCCATTAAGTATATATCTGCAAGTAAGATGATAGCAGATCCTTTAACTAAGCCTATTCCTAAACATGTTTTTAAAGCTCATGTGATGAGTTCCGGTATGCACAGGACTTAGTTTTGGGGTATATTTAATTGTATGATGGACATATTGTTTCATGTGTTAAGTATTTACGAAATAAAGATTGATTGTTCTTTTCAAATGTTCATAAATTTGGAATTACACTATAAGGCATATTGAAATGTCACCAGACTTGATTGGCCTAGTCACACAAGCAATCGCCCTACTACTTGAGAAGTGGGTGGGATGAGACTTTTCACTATTAACACTAGCTGCGTGTTATACTTGTGTTGTATGAATAATAAGTTATAGAATCTGGTAGTCACATTAGTAAGTCTAAGATCAGACTTCTGAAAGTCGAAAATGAAATACAATGATTTCATATCAAATCCTCTTGAGTGCCAAGGTTAATATTAGGTATGTTGATCTAGTGACTCAGCTTAGGTTTTTCTAAAGGAAAAGTCAAACTTACAATTCACATGGCATAGAAGAGTGACATACCCAACTTAGTGGAAGCTATGCCGTGACACACTTTCATACTGTGTGTGATAAGTGTTGGCCTATTTGATGAGTGACAAGCGAGTTCCCTTTTCTTGTCACTATGTGACCCCCATTGGCAATACTATTTGACTCAGAGATATAATATGAAGTTAAAGCATGATTGTTGATCCCTTAATGTGTTTTCGAAGGGCTAAGATGTATACGATTTTGCATAACGCATTAGGGAAGCAATTATGCTAAGATGAATTAATTTTAATTGTCTAAGGAAGAATCATTGCCCAATCACTATATCAAGCCCGGGCGATTATATTTAATATATAATAAATTGATACATCGATAGGCATAAAGGATAGTGTATGTCATTGGTGATGTTTGAATGATTCGGGGTATTGATATTTTATGAAAAGTGTTATGTCAGTTAGATGGTGACCGGATATAACAATACTTGTTTGTTTTTTTGTTGCACATTTCATTCCCAATATGAAGTGTGAGGAGATTTGTTGGCAGAGAGATATAATATTTGTGGTTTATATGATCGAGTGGGAGCTGTTGACTAAAGAGTAACGGTCACCTAAGTTCACAATAATTGTACCATAATCACCATTGATTTGGTAGTTACAAGGTGATTAATTTAGTATTAATAAGGTAATTCAGTTATGTGATTCTGTTACAAGCTTTCACTACAACAAATTGTCACTTGTGCCACGTTTCATGCCATGGGAAACTTAAAATTGTGGCCATTTTTTATTCTTGCCATGGGAAATTATTTCCGAAAAGATGACATAAAAATTATGCTATGAAGTAAAATTCTCATGGCAAAAAAGTACTTGTGCCACCAACAGATACTGCCCGTGGCAATAGTATGCCACATTTAAAAATTTCAGTGGCAAAATGTTGCTTGTGCCATGGATAAATATTACTTATGGAAACAATTAGCCACGAGTAGAACGTACTGTAATGAAAAATTACTTGTGCCATGAGTAAATAGTATATGTGGCAATTGTATGCCACAAATTAGAATTTTCATGATAAAAACGTACTTGTGCCACGTGTAAATATAATGGGTGGCAATAAGTTATGCCATCAACAAGTATTATTAGTAGCAAATTAGCAATCAAAAAAGCATGGGATAGCTAGGTTCATAGTTGAGGATATGTGTAGATCATCTTTTTTTTTTAATAATTTGATTCGCCTAAACATTTGATTTATGTAAAAGACAAGTATCAATGTACTGGTTTGATTATGCTCCACGTCTCTTCTAATAAGTTTTTATCTTTTTCCAAGCTATCACATAATTATAATTTCGTCTCATTCCATATTTATAGCAAATACCAATGTCATCACATATTTTTTGTTTTTAATCATCTCAATATATCTTTGTTAACTTTGGGGGGGGGGGGTTAGTAATTACTTCCCATTTTCCCCTGTATTTTAGTTTATTGGAATACTTTTATCAAAATTTTTTTGCATGATAATTAATTTTATCAAGTTCATTAATATGTTAAATATATATATCATTTGACATTTCATCGTGCTTTTTTATGCTAAGTCCCTAATATTATATTTGAATTAGATTTTATTATTTGATTGTAGTATTTGTTCTAATATATTTACAATTAACCACAGTTTCTATGATATTCTATTATTATTGGTCGTGAATTGGTGACAAGTTTGTACTTGTTGTCCTATTTATTTGAATATATAAGTGTTTAAGCAGAATTTTAATAGTCTTTTTTGGTCTACTAAGGTCTTGTTCGATAACATTAACTGTTTAATTAGATAGCAGATAGTGTTTATAAGTAGCGAATTACTATTTATGTAGTAGGTTCCTATTTAGATTAGTGGTTGAAAAATGTGTAACAAATTTAGTTGAAGGTTTAACTAATAAATGAAATGGACATTAAAAACATGTACAATACCCAAAGACAAAATGCCCAAAATGTGTTTGTTTTAGTTGTACGTTTCCCCCTCTAGATATGTCATGCCCATTTGTTTTAATTATATATTTCTCGTCTAAATCAGTCATCCCCAAAAATGTATGGGATTTCTTTTATGTGCTTGTTCTCTTTGACGCAAAGCATAGAATGGTTCATGTCTCTCCTTCTTTCTGGGTGTCATATCTCTCTTGCTGGGCTTCTCGATCTGTCGTCTCTCTCTTGCTGGGCATCTCGATCTGTCATCTCTCTCTTTCTGGGCATCTCAATCTCTTTCCTCTTGAGAGACAAAGTGATAAGCTGCAGCGATTCACGCATGTCTTCTCCTAGTTTCACTCTCATCATGTTTGAAAACTGCTAGAAATCCCCAACAATGCAAGTCATTCATTCTATCTACTCGATTGCTTGGCCAAATTGAAGATTCAAGCTAAAATTAATTTGAATGTCTTTGCAGTAGGCATGGAGGTCCAATTGGAAAACTACATCGATGTCTCCACCGTCCCCAACCCTGCTAGCAAAGCAACCACAGTTCAATCGGAAAAGTACATCGACAATGCCTTACCAGAGAACAGAACGGTGCAGAAAATACAACTTAGAGGTATGTCGGTAGCCCAAATTTTAAAACTATAGCTTGTGTTCCATAAAAAATTAAAGAAAATAAAATTTTCTAAATAAAAGGAAAAAATAATGAATAATTTTCCAATTTTGTTGCTTTTTTTAAAAAAAGATAGAAAAACTCCTAAATTTGAGCGCACAGGTACAGAGTTGGAAGCAGCGTATAATTAGGTTAAAATTCAGAAATTACTCGTGGCGGCAATTGAGGATTTAGCAGTGATATATAATTGCTCTCTCTTGTCTCAGCCATGTACAACTTCTTCTCAAGAGCACCTGATTGAGGTAAGTTGATGTTTGATTCATGAATTTTCTGTATTGCTATTTGCTAAATCATCCTTTTTGGGGGTTTATCAGCATGGAAGTTCATGGGTTTTGGGTCTATATACTATTTATTTAACTAATATGATATTTTGGGTTTGGGTCAAGATACTGTTTCTTCAACTGAGATGCTATTTCCTACGTTGAGCCTATGAAATTATTGAGGTGGTTCAATTTTATCATGCTTTACAAATTGTGATGAAGGACACCTATACATGCCTTTGCAACTTAAGCCAAGAAAACTCTTTAGTGTTAATGCCTGGTGTACATGATTATGCATTTGCCACATCTATTTCATTAATTATTTGGACCATGTATGCAGAGAGAACATGTGTTTTTCTTGTGAGATTTTTAGACTAAGTTGATGTCATAAAAGTAATATTTCTTCAGGTGACTTCTAATTGATGTTGTAGAGCATCACTATTAATGTTGTAGAGCTTTAATTTCTAACTGATGCTTGTGTTGGATATTCAACCCCCCCCAGTGCTTACTTTATTGTGAGTGTCTTTGATCTCGAGTTTTGCTGAACCAAAATTGAAGATATATGATGTGAACTTTCATGTCGTTTACTTTGCTGCAAATCTAAGTACATATTGGTGAGATCAATGTCACATGACAGAAGGGCCTTTTGTGAGTTTTATCCAACCTAGCACTAGTTTCCTCAAGTTTAAGCTAATTCATGTACATCAATTGATTTAGGTTGCTGGGAGAATCTTTTGTATATTCATGTGAATTGTTAGTGCTATATATGAATACAATTGAGAGGCACAGGCAATTGTGTGCATACCCAACTACAAGAGTTATTAATAGTAGGATAGCTGAAAGAATTAGTTTTTTTCCACTTTTTGTTAGATAATTGCAATAGATATTGAGAAGTAAATACATCAGATTATTTGATTGCATGTCTATGACCATGGCTCTGTTAGATAATCTAGTCATGGCTGTTGTCATATTGCCTAAGTTGGGTATTGCCAAAGCTGGGTGTTGTATGAGGTTTTCCTTACAAAATCTAGTCATTTAAGTTCTCCAGAGTTTCAGGTAAAAAATTATCTATGAAAATTACCTACGAATTAAAATTATCATTGCTTATGCGTGTACTAACTTTGATAGGCAAAAGGTGAGAAAATCTGACAGATTAGAGCACATTAGCATATGCCTCATTACAATGGCACCCAAAGCCATGCTCGTCTAAGACATGATTTTGTAAGCACTTTCAAATTTTTTCGTGCATGTAATCCTTAAGCACTTTCAAGTTTTTTTTTTTTTTAATTCTATTGAATAACATTATATTTTTTATTTAATGACTATAGAAAGAGAAGTATGGGAGGGAATGTTGTAAACTTGATTTGATGCTTAAATCCCGTACAACGATACTGATAAACCTGTCAATTCTGAAAACCTTGCAAACAACATGCATGCAAAGGTAAGTATGTATACGTTAATATATGACTGCGTTAGTCTTCATGATTCACTTTAAATGCCTATGTTATATATATTTAACTTGCTATGATGTCAAACGTAGGCTGCAATGGAGAAACTGAAAAATGAAAGAGAACAAGGCCTTAACGACAAATGAACTAATATTCCAAGAGGTTCTTGGTAAGGACACACATGGGTATTTGCATGCATATGGCAGGGGTAAGAGCATTACTGATTATTTGGAGTTAAGCCTTCACGCTTGGGTCTTTCTCAAGATGTTATGGAACTCAAAAAAAGAGCTGATGAAAGTGTTATGGAAGCTAAGAAAGATGTAGAAGAAGCTAGAAAAGAAGCAAAGCATGCTAAATTAGAAGCGGAATAAGTGAAGAAAGAAGCAGAAGAAGCTAGGAAAGAAGCAAAGACAACAAGACAAGAGGTGGATGCCATGATTGAAGCAAGCAATAAGATGTGGGAAAAACAGATGAAGAACATGCTGGAAGACTTTCTCATATCATCTACTCATGGTGATTTATGAAAAGTAATTTGGATTAAGTAACAACATTTATAAATACGTACTACTTTAGGGGTGATTTTGAATACTTAAACATATTGACGAATGTCTTTTGGTATTAAGTAATGAAACTTGTATATGGCATATAGTTTGTTAATTATAGCATAATAGGTTATAATCATGTGATAATTGTGCTGGGAAATTTATTATGACGCTCATCAAGCTATTAGCAACAAATAGTTGTTTTGCCATAATGGTCTTTCTTTGTGTTTTTTTTTTCCCTCTTTGGTTGTGATCATGCCACGAGCTAAAAAAGAAGTTGCCATCGATGAATGTCTTTTGGTATTATGTAACTACCTTTATAATGGTCACTTCCCATAAGTAGTCTTTGGGTAAAAGGACTAGCTTCCTACCATTACACTCATGGCTAACAGTTGACTTGCCATAGGCGCTTTTGTGGCTAGGAGTGCACTTGTCACAATGTTCTTATGAATGAATTAATAGCTCGCCACAATTGAACTTGTGGCAAGAATTGCGCATGCCATGAGTGTTCACGTGGCTGAAAGAATGACTTGCCATAGATGTTCTCGTAGCCAAAATTTACTGTGACACGGGAGCTCCTGTGGCTAAAAGAATATGCTGCCACGGGTACTCTAGTGGCTAGAATTAGATTTGCCATGGGACTTCCTGTGGCTCACAAAAGGACTTCGCCACAGGCATGCCTATGGCTACAATTTTTCCTATAGCCACGATAAGCATTTTATTGTGCCAATAATCTTGCCACACTCACTTGTGCCACGAGAATTTGAAACTTGTGCCGCAAATCCTATTGTAGCATAAGTGTCCATTTGTTGTAGTGTTTGTACTACTATAAAAGGGGGTGATCAGACACAACTAGGAAGCAAACATTTCCTAGATCAAATCCACTCTCTACCCTCTCACTGACACTAATCTAGCCATCCCTGCGATTTAGATTTGGGGTGTGAACTCCTTGGTGACTTTAGTAGCCACCTAATTTGTTGGTAGCAACCAGCATACTAGATCCAGGTAAAAGCTTCCACATCAAGGTGAGTCTTCAAATGCCAACAAGTTGCCTAAGTTTGGAACTCTCTCTAATGTCAGCTTCAAGCACATTTCTATTGTTTTTTCCTCGTTTTGGGGTGGGTGGGTGGGGGGTGTTTAAGGTCAACGAGTCAGTTGGTTATGATCCTATACATGATTTGCATTGGTTATGAGCTTAGTAGGTTAACAATGTATTAGGTTGAATGTATATGTTATTGCTAGTCTAACATGGTTTGAACCAATTCAACTTAAGCCAATCAATACAAACATATTCTTTTTCTTTTTTGCAACTCATTAAAAGAAAATTGAGTTGTTAAAATTGAAAATCAAGTTGCTCGAATAAGGCTAATCTGATTATCATCTAAGCCCATCAAAGATGACCAAATTGGTCCAATTCTCAATCACACAAACTTAGAGCATGTTCTTTTCTATTTGTGAGGATTACTTATTGGTGCTTATTGTTGAAATATATTGAATCATGCCAAATGGTTGAAGAAGTATTTTCAATAAGTATTCATCAATGCTGAATGATACTGAATTATGTTTAATTATGCTGAAAAATAGTCAATGCTGATGATATAAATCGGGAAAAAAAATGCCCTTATTGAAGATTGAATAGTGCATCAACAAAGTGGTTATTAGGTAGTTAATAATATTCATGTCATTTCTATTTCGGTTGGGGTAATGTAATCCTCAACCTTGAAAAATAATTATGGGGCTGATGTCAACGATGAGTAATGTTTTTCAACCTTCAAAGTGAATTCGCAAATCATGATGGGCGAGTTTTACTTTCCAACGAGTAGTCAGCAACATTTAAACGTACTGCAATTCGAAGACCGTTGAGAAGAGGGAGTTATGACAGTTGGGAAACCAGGTCTCCCCACTTGAGGGGTTAATTTCTCTGCCCATGTTGACCTTCTTCTTTCTTCGTTTTCTTCTTTTTATTTATCGTTTTGGATTTTTTTTTATAGACTAAAGGCTTGTTCATATTAGCGGTCATGAAGAGTGGTTAGTAGTTGGGAGCAGTTGGAAGCGGTTGTGAGTGGTAGAGAGGGCTTGCAATTAGCGCACAGTTAGCAATTGGGAGGGATCGTGAGCGGTTGGGACCTATTGTGATTGACAGTTAGGAGTTGTGAGCAGTTATCACTGCATAGAAGCAGTTAGGAGCAGTTGGAAAACAGCTAAATTAACTTTTATAAAATAATGTGAGCAGTTATGAGCAGGTGACAACAACTAGGAGTGGTTAAGATTAACGGTTAACAGTTAGAAGCGGTTGAAAGTAATTGTGGTTGGGTAGATGCTGAAATGAACATGCCCTAAACAATACATAATTGCATACGTACAAAATAATAAAATAGGCATCCTATCCAAATAAATAAAAAAACGGCTATGTTATCAATATTAAATTAATTATTTGCAATTTAAAAAGAAATTGCACATTCGTAATCTTTTTATGTAACGGTCTCAAATTTTATTAGACAAACTTTTGTTTTAGTCATTAGTGGTAAAGACAAATTCCACTGTTAGAGGTAAATTCACAAGCAAGCTAAATCTCAACCATGAATCATGAACTACATGATTTTCGGTTTCCTTTCAACTAAGGATCATCCAATTCCGAATTTCCTATGATATGCTTCATAATTCTTTGATTTGATTTATCTTTATTTTTTTTTGAAGTTAGTCAATCAGCCCCTCCATCCAAGTAAGATGCTAGGTTTAACTAAGCTTTGGGATGGCCAGGAAAACAAGGATCATTGGACAAAGGTCTTCGGAGTCAATAGCCCCTCATGGGAAAATGTTGCTAGCGTGCCAGTCTGCTATCCATGTTCAGTTGCTGAAAACCATCTGAACTAATTTCTCTATATTTTTGTTTAAAGCCTATATCACACATGGGAGCGCGTACTCTTAAACGACATGTCAGTAAATAAAATTAGAAAATAGAATATATCATAAATACCCTCGAAAAAATATTTAAAAAATAGAATATATAATTTCTCTATGTTTTTGTTGGATGTACTTTCCTTTGAACGAGGGGACGGAAGGAGTTGCAAAGTTATGCTAGAAAGTGCAAATAGATTCGGTGTGTGTGTGTGTGTGTGTGTGTGTGTG
>JACYFF010031958.1:20932188-20958395 GCA_017589665.1 Selenicereus undatus | reverse complement strand
TGGATTCACTTGATGAGTTGATGTGTCAAACACCATCACTAACGTGCCGAATGGTATATCAAATTTAAGTTGCCCCCCCCCCCCCCTCTAAAACAAACAGGGTTGTCCGTTATTCTGGTTATTTGGTTTGTTGTTGATTTAGCCAAAAACATTTTCATTTAAAAAAAATAATATTGGTCAGTCAAATTTCAAGTGGGTGCCGCTTAGGTAGGGATCATGGATATGAGTTGAAATCCACTTTTATTGTATGATTTGTTGAGGCTTCAGTTCGATGATCAGGTGTCAATCAATTTTGTCAGGTCTATTCATTACAACGGTAGTTGTATCCTAGTATGGGAAAGTTATAGTTTTTGGATCATACATCTCGGTACTTCATTTTTGTCTCTTTTAAAATTGTGGATTAAGCATTTTAATTAGCTTTGTTTTCCCTTTTGTGGTGGCAGTGACTCAATTATAGTAATGATAGCAAAATGGGGAAGAAAGGAAGCTGGTTTTCAGCTATCAAGAGGGTTTTTTCACATAGCTACAAGGACAAAGTAGTTGATGTAAGTGACCTTTTCTGTCTTTGAGATTTGTAACTATCCTTGCATTGTTGTCAAATTCTGAAGCCACAAATGATTGTTCATTGCCAGCCTGTACCTGATCGTTAAGTGCAAATGAACTGAAACGGGGCTTGACCCTAAGCGAAAGCCAGATGACTCAAATACCTAACCCAAGTTACCCAAAACTGGACTTGAGTCTGCCCAAGCCAAATCATCCAAAAATTGATTGTTGTATCTTGAAAAGTTTATTGGACAAAACCATAGTAGAGTTGAATCGAAGACGTTCTGATTAGGAGAGCTAAGTTTAGCTACTGTAATAATAAGCAATGTCTACTGTAATAGTAAGTTTAGCTACTGTAATTTTATTTTTTTTTCCCACATGATCTGAATTAATCAAACTGGAATCACCTGGTTGCAATGTCTATCACATTCCTTATATAGTTATATTCAGATGTCTTAGGAGAGCTAAGTTTAGCTACTGTAATGGTAAGCAAGCTTTGTACAAAATAGGCAACCTTTTTTGCCACATGATCTGAATTAATCAAATTGGAATCACCCGTTTGCAATGTCTATCACATTCCTTACATAGTTATATTCAGATGTCTAGGAGAACTAAGTTTAGCTATTGAATAGTAAGCAAGCTCTGTACAAAATAAGCCATCTCGAATTAAATCTAAGTGCATGAAATTCTGTCCAAGAAATTTTGCCCCCCAAAAGTTCAAACTGCTGCTCACATAGTTCTTTAAGAAATTTAATCATGGCTTGTAGGGAACAGAGAAGAGAAGCTTGGAAGAGAAGAAGAAGAAAGGGCTAGGAAAGCTTAAACATGGAGCTGGACATTCATTCATTCCTCTCTTCAGAGAACCAAGCAGCATCGAGAAAATACTGGGGGAGGTGGAAAGAGAGCACCACAAAACAGATTACCAGCCTCTAACTCCACTAGAATATCCAAAGGTGCCGCCTCAAGTAACGCCTCCCCCTCCCTTATTCCCCCTTAGAACTGTTACTATAAAGGATGATCCTTCTCCTAGGGCATCCTGTTCACTGAGGACAAATTCAACCCCTGCTGGAATCACTTTCCCTCCCCCGCCACGTGTGGCTTCTCCATCTTGTGCGATCCCTGTCAACATTGCTACCCCTGCTAAGACTTCTTCAAGGTTTGTTCAACGGTGTAGACCAGAACCGACATTGAGAGAGCAGCATATATGTGTGACTAAAATCCAGGCAGCATATAGAGGTTACATGGTGAGTTTCCAGAACCATTGTTTATCTCAGTCTTGCATTTGTTTTTTGAAGAAGTTTAACAGGTTATTTCATGAACAGTGTATAACTTGTGTAGGAATACAAGTTTATGTTTGAGATCTCATAAGGGATATGCCCTTTGGTCTAGCATTTTGTTGCTGAGAGCTATTGAACTTAGTGGTGGCTTGTGGGTTGGTTGTTGGGCATGCTTTTCTCCCTTGCTGTGTACAAAATTAAGGCCATTTTGCCCTGATGCAACCAGTTCATAGGTCATGGGTAAATTTGCTCAGCCTAGCTGGCCCAGTTGGGTTTGCCTTGGACAGCTTACTTGTTTAGCGACCTCAACTGAGTCATAGATCTTGCCTCATAGACTTTGATATCGATGATTTGTTGGGATGTTTCAGGCTAGAAGGAACTACAGGGCTTTGAGAGGTTTAGTAAGGCTGCAAGGAGTGGTAAAATCCCAGAGTGTGAAGAGGCAAACGGCAAATGCATTGAAATGCATGCAGCTAATAGTTCGTGTACAAAACCAGATCCACACGCGAAGGATCCAGATGCTAGAAAACCGGGTGCAACACCGCCAACGTTGTCATAAGAATGACAGGGATGTAGAGGGCGCCTTTGGCAGGTGGAACTTGGTAAGTCAATCCTGTGTGATTTTCTGTGATCATTTTGCAATTGTCAGTCAGAGAGTTCGACCATTAATGGCAATTTTGACGACACTGACAACAGTTCTATCATTTTCCAGTCTGATAACACAGAT
Source organism: Selenicereus undatus (assembly GCA_017589665.1). Taxonomy (NCBI): domain Eukaryota; kingdom Viridiplantae; phylum Streptophyta; class Magnoliopsida; order Caryophyllales; family Cactaceae; genus Selenicereus; species Selenicereus undatus. Next base: position 20,955,848 of record JACYFF010031958.1, on the reverse strand, counting down.
GAATGGGAGGACAGTACGCTGACTAAAGAAGAAATTGACGTGATGATACAGAGGAAGGTTGATGCGATTATTAAGAGAGAAAGAGCTATGGCCTATGCGTACTCCCATCAGGTATCTTTTCTGTCCAAGCTTGCTTATGGCATGGAATGAATCGCAATGTATCTAGCAGGCACATTCTTTGGGTTAATTTTGGATCACATTCAGCTCACCAACACAGATTAAAGTCCTTTGTTTCAGCAATGTTATGGAATGGTAACCCTCGGGGCCTCTCTCTTCTTATCCAGAGAAAGGAACACTTTAGGGCTGGAGCTAGCCACTTGCTACCATAGGCTGAACTTCATAGTTTCTTCATGTGGTTAACTAGGACCTCCCTTTTTGGTAGGATGATAGCCAAAAGGCTAGTTGATCTGTGAGGGGTTCAGCTGCCCACATATGCATACTATTCAGCATATCTGTATACTATTTTTCTATCCTGTAAATTGGAATTAATAGATTTTTCTACATGGTATATAGCATGAAACCCTCATCAAAGCATTACAACAACTAACAAAATCAAGCACGTTGTACCTCTCCATATTCCTATTCTCCCTCTTCATATTCTGACTCCTGTCATTTTCTTCATTCTGTTAGTTATGGAAGTCCACCTCTGGAATGGCCCAAGCAGCTCTAACGGAAATCCGATCAGGAGGTTTTCCCTCCAGGTGGAACTGGCAAGAGCGTTGCCAAGCACCTCCTATGAGACTAACAAATCCCTCTTCTCAAAGCCTGGCCATAAATACCCCTCATCACTTCACCCCTACACCAACAAGGCCAACTCCTAGCTCCAAGGCTAGCCCACTACCCTTCTCTAACAAAGTCAGACAACCAGGTCTCGGGTTTGACAATATGGATGCTGGGACCCCACTATCCACCAAGTCCGCCGTACCCTCCAGGGCAAAACTAACGAGGACCCCACCCGGTCGACTCCAACAGAAGTTCACCCGGGGAAGCACAACCAACTCAACGTTCAGTGGGGCAGCCACATTCAAGGATGATGATAGCCTCATGAGCTGCCCGCCTTTCTCGGTCCCACATTACATGGCCCCCACTGTGTCAGCCAAGGCCAAGGCGAGGGCTGGGAAAGAGCGAATCCCGGATAGCCCGAGTTCAACTGTCGACGAGTCTAAAAGGCGAGTTTCGTTTCCCTTTGGCCAAGCCATTGGATCATTCAAGTGGAAGAACAGGGACATTGGTTCTCAAAAGGGAAGAATGAGTCAGTACAATCTCTAGCAAATCATTTGAGTGTTGATTCAACAGTATCTGTGCCTGCCACTGTAAGGAAAAGGCCATTTAACCGTTTTGTGTGATTTATTTGTGTTGTGCTGATTTCGAGTGTATGTCTTAATCCCCCCGCCCCCCCAACCCTTTCCCCCCTTCTATTTTCCTTAGTGTTTTTTTGTCACATTTGGTTGGTGTGCTGTTGATAGCGGAATTCGATATGCTGATACATGCTAATAACAATGGAATTGTAGGATGTGAACTCTGATGGGAGTTGTGATTACTTCGGTTTTCCTCTTTTGCGTCAGACATTTTCTCTGGGCTTTCCTTAGTGTGTTAATCAATATCGAGGCCAATTAGTCATTTAAGTCTGGATTGTATACCATTCAGGCATTCACAGTAGCCCTTGCCTTCTATCCAAGTACTTTTGGGGTAAAAATCGTATTCAAAAATTTCAAAATTCAAATTAAAAATACCCAATAATTTTCAAGTTGAACATGTAGCGACTTGTTCGAGGCCATAATCAAAATAGAATAATTTGACAGGCACGGAGAATCGCCATTGATATATTGATATAGCCAACCTTCAATGCAAGGTTTCGTCATCAAATTTTTGACAACCTTGCTCTGCAAATTGGCCTTATTTTTCCCCTTCGAGGAAAACAGAAGCGGAAAGCAAAAAACAGAAGGAAAATCTAGAGGAAGATTAATGTACATAGAAGACGCAGAGAGAAGTGTGCAATGTTGATGATGGAACAATCTATAAAGCTGCCTGTGTATATATAAGGAACAGCTGGAAGTAAGGCCGCTGCAAAACCCTAAATCATACTCTCCGTCTGTGTGGGCTGACCAAAGATAAATGGTGGATGTGAAGGCCCAGTCAGCTCAGATAATTCATAAACCTATGGTCTTTTTTGTTTTTTTTTTGGGATTGATAAACCTATGCTTTTTCGACACCGCGGAGAAGAATTGGGTCCCAGCAAGTAAAAAACTTACATTTTGGTCCCTTAAGCTTTTGCAAAATAATTTTTGATACCTACGAGGCAACGACAATTGAAAATGATGTAAAGGTCTCTCAATATTTGAACAGGCAACTTTATTGATTCAGAAATGACCAAAATGTCCTTTATGTGTTGTTTTTCGTAATAATAATAATAATAATAATAATAATAATACTAATAATAATAATGTTATTATTATTATTATTATTATTATTATTATTATTATTATTATTATTATTATGAGAAAATTAAAAGCTAAAGTACATTTTGGTTCATTTTAGGATCCATAATCAATTTGTTTAATATTAACGGACCTCTAAACTAAGTCTAATTTTCATTGGTCTTGTGAAATTCAATGGACTAAAATGGTAAATTATTACGTTCACCCATATGCACGTATTTCTGTATATAACTTATATATATTTTTTAGAGTGTATTTATCATGTATAATATTTTTAATATATAATTATTTGTGTCACTAGGTCTCTTGGAAACAGTCTCTCTACAGGTAGGAATGCCGATAAAGGTAAGGTTGCCTATAGCTGGATCTCCTTAGACCCCGCGAAAGTGGAACCCACACTGAGAGGTGTTTGTGTTTGTTTGTTTGTGAATTATTTATATCACATACGAATACATACTCTCGAGTGTACGATATAAGCATTGAAAACCTAATTTTTCCAACAAATTTTTGGTGTCCTTTGAAAGTCTTTCTTTGCCGATAACTTTAAAGGTTTATGTTGTTGCATTTGATTTCCTAGTAATAATTCTAATAAAATAAAATCCACATTAGGGAAGATGACAGTATCACATAATAGCATATTCAGGTTGGTTCTCTTTTCATTTTACTAGGGTATGAAGTTAGGTTGTTCAAGTATTTAACACAACAATTACAATTTGGGATCCCTACTCCACCATCTAGTATCTTGATGATCCATTTGATTTCATTACAAATTCCTAAACACATTAGTTTGGATGAGCAGGTTAAATATGAATAATGTGTATTTTGAGTTAAGAGTAAAATACAAGTCCGGTATATTTAAGTTTTACGCGTTTTGGATTAACTTAATGGGTTTAGAATGCATTTTTTGTTGGCTATTTTTCTTTTGTCAAAATCAAAAATTCTGCATATTTATTACTCAAAATTGTCATTATTTAATGGAAAAGCATAGTAGTAATTTCTCAAAAGAATATTAAAAATATTTAAACTTTTTATTATGATATATGAACATCATGTGTGGGCGGACAAAGAATCAAGCCTCCTTTGGATTGGGTGGATCGACCCATACATTGAAAGAATGTCAATAACAAGCTAGTTATTTATAGGCTAGCTCGTCTAAAACATATTAAGAGGTTAGACCCATTTGATGCCTAATAACCTATTTAACAATACGATATTTTTATTTTCTAACATACTAATATCCAATCAGACAAAATTTTATTAATGGGTCGATCCCAATATAAATACAGTTGTCCATTTTCCTACAACTAGCATCACAGTTCAAGACTAATTAAAATGGAAACCAACTAAAATAAAATTAAAGAAGTGCATTATATTATCTTTTAGTTATATCATCAAAAAATTTAGATTTTTACAAAGTAGTTAATTTAAAAAATGATTAGATATATTTGTTTCTCTAAATATATAATGCTATGACTGACACATCTTTAATATTTGTTTTCTCCTAAATTGTTTTTTTTTTAAATTAGATAGTTATTTCGAACAATTTCACAACCATTTTTAACATATTTTATTTATAAGTTGTGCACAATGTTATATTCAGAGAATAGAGAGAGAACAAAAAGGTATTATTGTTTAATTTGTAAAGAGATGCAATAGTTATATAATATCTCTTTAAACTATTCGATAAAACTGACTAACTATTATTGTTAAGAGCAATAAATTAAGCAAAATCAAAAAATAACGATATAATGCTCAAGTCAAGCGCGCGGATTTGGGTTCAGGTCAAATTTGACCTCCTAATTTGCTGGTTTTTTGAGTTCGGTTTAATTTGGGCTCGAGTCGAGAAAGTCGTGTTCAAAACCTAAAATTTTCACGCATGTTCGGGTCACGCTTTTAGATCAGGTCAATTTTTGCGCAGCCTATAAATACCTCATACTGCATTGGTGAAAAAATTCCTTATCAATGATTAGCTGTGTAATCCCTTGTTCGTTGCTCGGAGTAGTGTATTCAACTTTGGTGCAAAGATTTATGGGATCCTAATGACTAAGAATAAATGATTTGGTGGGATCATATTTGAAACCTGATAAAGCGGTTCCATCAAATATTCTGGAATGTGGTAAGTAACAAAGAAAACAGAGGACCAAACGTTCGCAGTCCAAAAGGTTGGATACTTGGTGATCCTCTTCTTTATTCTTAGGACTTCTGGTCACCCTTAGGTCTGTTTTCTCCCATCATTGATGTTTTCAAATGATCTCATCTTTGCGGTGTGAGAGCCCCGCCCTGCCATCTCCACTTCCGCTATTCCCCTATTCTTGGTCTAGATTCTAGCGAGCACAAACCACCATCAACCACCCAGTCCTCCCAAGCTGGGTTTGGGAAGGTCAAGATGTTAACAACCCTATCATGAATGGTTACAGAGAGTTTCCAAACCACTTACTGGTTTGATTCTACAATATGGTTTACCTCGCTGACATATGCAACTCCGTAGCATATATGCATTTGGGTTAGAAGCAATCAAGATCTCTGATCCACCCAACCCACTATTTCTAGAGCATTTGGGTTAGAAGCAATCAAGATCTCTGATCCCACCCAAACCACTATTTGTTTGTAGACTTCAAACAAAAATCAACCACGTATGAATCCTACCTCCTGCCTGCAAACGGGGTTTCAAGTGCCAAAGCTCGTGCACTAAAGAACCCAAAAACTCGTATGTTTAGAGAGAAAGCTGAACTGCATCATGAAGGACAGATGACAAAATAAACATGCATTTGAAGGCACAAAAAGCAGAACTGAGAACAAATATGTGAAAGTGGTCAATCAATAAGACACATGCATTAATCAATATCCCAAATGGGAAAATGTTCATATCAGCAATGTACCAAGAAAACAATTGTGCACTGCAGAAATTGATGCCCGCCATCTTAGGCGAAAGACATTGCTACTCACCAGGCATATGCTTGCTCATCCAAATCCTAATCTCAAATTTGTAAATTCTGGTCTTTGGTGTAGACTTGCAACTTCGAAAATACCAAGCACAAGTCCCTAAGATCTTTGTGAGAATCAAGCTCTAAGTTCAACTTGCTCCTGTGTATCGCTCCACAACAGCAAACCAAGCTTCTATCTCCTACAACTTCTTACAACTCAAGCTCCATAACCACCCTAAGCTTTGAAAATAATACTTCCCAATGAAAATCTCAAAAGTTAAAAATTCAAGCTCTAACTTCAGGTTGCTTCCTTCTTCTATCTTCCTCGAGCAACAATCCAAGCCCTTCCCTCCCACGGCTTCTTATAACTCTAGAAGCATAACTGTACTGATGCAAGGGGTTTGATGACAGAACTCGCAACCCCGAATCCTTATTGATTTCCAAAACCTCAGGCAATCCATTAATACACCCTTTAGACATCCCCACATCGATCCTAATGGCTCGGTTCTCACAAGCCCCATTAATTCCATTCTCTTGGATGGTATGCCCCATGATCATCCTCTTTGCACCAGGAATCGTAGCAAGAACATGCTCAAGCGCCTTACAATCACAATTCTCCGCCAATTCATGCGAAAACCTCCTCAACCAAACCACAGAATTTCGTCCCCTTCCAATATCCCGGCACAAATCACCCCGGACGCCATTAATCCAATCCCTAACCTCCTCGTTGATCCTCTCTAACCCATAAGAGACATGATTAGGGAGCAAACCCCCATGAACAAAAACATTCTCCCCCATTACCAAAACAGTCAAGTTATCGGCAAAAAATCGAGTACTTATCGGACCCTCTGGACGCAAAGCTGCAATTCTAGCCCTAATTCCGTCATGAAACTCCTTCCTAATGCCCTTAAATTCCGAAGGCAACCCTCGAAATGGATCTTTGGCCAAATTCACCAAACCAGAACACAAATTTTTCATCGAATTACCAACGCGATACCAAAACGCCCAATCAGAGAATTCCTTCAGGGATTCGGGAGTTATGTACCTGAAATCACCATCAATATTCATGATTTCATGGTTGCCATTCATGGTGATAACCTTTCCGCCGGATTTCTCCGCCTGACGCTTCAACATCTCGAGGAAGTAGAGCGTCTTGATCTCCTCGCCGCCGCGATCAAGGACGTCCCCGACCTGGACGACGGTAGAAGAGCCGCCGGACCAGTTTCCGGCGGCGTCGATGAGTCCGGCCAGGCGTAGAGACTCCTTGCATTTTTCGAGGTCGCCGTGGATGTCGCCGACGGCGATGAGGCGGTCCGTCGAGGGGTGGCGGGTCTGCAATGGAGATTTAGGGTTAGGGGCAGGGTTGGCGTTGGGAGGAGAGAGAAAGAGGCCGCCGCCGACAGAGAAGTCTACGAAGGTGTCGACGAAAGAAGAGAGAAGATGCGGGAGTTTTCTGCAGGTTTCATTTTGGGTTTGTGCTTCCGCCATTGTCGTTGTTAATTGTTATACAAGGCCGTGCTGAAAATGTAAATGATGAGAGCTAGATGCTTGTTTTTTTGCGATAAATATAGTTGTTGGATTTACTACTTGATAATCACAGATATCATTGACCATTACGGCAGTCAGTGATGGGCATTGGAAAGGTATGGATAAGCATGATCTGTCACGTTAGTAAAAATTTTATAATTTTAAAATTTATATTTTTTTATTTTTTTAATTCATAAAACTTCAATTTGAATTATTTAATAAATTACCATTGACCCACCTCATTACATATATATATTTTTTTTTTAACAATTTAAATATGAGTGAAAAAAAAGAAAAACCAAAAGAAGCCAGAAAAAGACAAAAAAGGGGGCACGCAGGAAAAAACGCCTAGACTTTCATCCTCGCAAACTGCCCCCCATTTCTTTTGGCTACAAGCAGGCCTCTAACACACCGTGTGCCTCGTAGGCCTCACATGTGCCTCGCGTGGCACTAGTTGCTACTGCTCTAATACTCATATTTTACCAAAAAATATTGTCATTCAACCTATATCTAATCTATAGTTCTTGTTATTCATATGGGTAATACTCTCATGAGGACTATTTATATAAGTTATTATTCTTTGGTGTCTCTGAATTTGTATATTTACAAACCAATACTCATAACTACAAGTAAGAAATAGACGATATCAATAATTCTAAGGTACATACCTATATACCATGCTTAGGTATATACCTATATAAGAGACATCATATAATTGGGCTAAACCCTTATTTTATTTCCCCAACACAACCACAATTTTTGTAATTTTTTTGATACAATCGACTAGAAAAAGGTACATTACAGGGAACAAAAGGTACACTGCAAACAAGAAAAGATATACTACAGGCAAGAAAATGTACATTACTACGGAAAAAAAAAGATACACTACAATATATTGAGTGCGCTTCTATTACACGACTCTAGGGTGTGTACCTTGCTAGATACATATGTTTGTATCTAAGAATTTTCCTAGATGATATGGTTCGTTGAAAGTTAGAAGAAAATTCAACTTCAATGGTTCGAATCAAGATTTGAATATCTGATAGGAAATATTAAAAGAAGTTCAAATCTAAATTTGAGTTTTGAATTCTTTGATTTCATTAATATTTATCTCCACAACAACAATTCAGTTAACATTTTTGTCACTAAAACAATACAATTAACATTTTTAGCAATTAAAACAAGTTCAACGCTTTGGATTGAAACTTGATCATTTAGTGAGAAAGACTAAAAGAAACTCAAATACGAATTTTGAGCTCCAAATTCTTTCATTTAATTAACATTTATCACCACTACGACAATTGTCGTAAAGGTCAATTGAATTGTTGTGGCAGAAAAAAATGTTAACCAAACAAATGAATGTTGAGTTCAAAATCTGAAGTTGAACTTATTTTAATTTTTCTCATCCAATAATTAAGTTTCGATCTAAAGTGTTTAAATTGTTTTATTAGCTAAAAATGTCAACTGAATTGTTTAATTGCAGAAAATGTCGATGGAGTTGCCGTGGTGGAGATAAATATTAACCAAACGAAAGAATGTTTAGCTCAAAATTTGGATTTGACCTTCTTTTAATCTTTCAAATCACATAGTCAAGTTTTGATTCCAACTGTTGAAGTTGAATTATGCTTCTACATTTCCAACAGCATTATTGTCTACGAAGAGATTTAAAACGTGGTTAATTGTAATTTTAATTATTATACAAGGATATTATTATATTTTTAGTCATCATTATTGGATATGTGGATACCCTACTATCCACCAAATACCCATCTCAACTATGGATAATTTTTCATCCTATATCTATTATCCATTCTTAATGGATATTACCTACCCAACTTGGATATGTAAGGGTGGGTACTTATATAATGGGTACAAATTCCCATTCCTAACAGCAGTATCGCCATTTACCATTCACTAGTAGGTCTAGTACGACAGTATCCGATCAGGCATTTAATTTGATAGGGCTCCCCCCCTCTTCCTTTCCTTATGACAGTTATTGATTTTATTGAAGAAAAGGGATAAATTGGCTAAACTGTTTTATACTTTTATTTATGCCATATGCATCAGACTAAAAGAAATATAATTGTTGGTTTTATGAATGTTTGATAATTGCATACATATATGTGTTTGGGAAAAGCTTTAGATATATTGTGACTCCTCTGTAATTATACTATGGTTGTTTGTAATTGGGTTGCCGTTGTATAAAATAGCTGGTTGAGTGTTTGGTAACTATTTACATATTTGTTTACTTTTAAAATCAGTTGAATAATTTTTCATCATGAAGAACAACAATAACTTCTAGTGTAGATCTCGCTTACGCGTGAAACTTTTTGTTGGGATTCCTTCCTTAATCGGTAGGAATTCTCAAAACTAAAAACAGTAAAAAAAAAAAAGAGTGAGAGAATGAAAGAGAAAGAGACAGAGAGACAAAGAGAAAAAAGAGAGAAATATAGACATGAAAAATGAAGGAAATGTTCAAATTTTATTTTAGAAATTAAGCAACGTGATGCATTTCCTAAGGAATAAATTTTTCCATGGTAAACACTTCTCTGATCTCCTATAAATGGAGGCAAGACTCGCCTTTACAAACAATAAAAATACAACAACAAATACAACCAAGTGAGAAACACTTGAGAGGAAGTCACTGATAATTGGTGAGGATGTTCCACCAAAATTAGGTGAGAGTTATCTTTTGTATTCCATCCAAATGGATGAGACATTGAGAGTATACCTTTTAAATTGTCTAGAGAAGTTGCATTTGTAATCCTATTATAAAATAGTGGAAGTGTTTTTTGGACTGACAGTCCCATAATTTTTACCTTCATTTTTTAGGGTTTTCCACATAAAATTCATGTTTTCCCATCTACAATATTTATTTTTAATTGCCTATCTTAATTGCACAAAAGAGGGAAATGAATTTGCTTCTGCATTATTAATCCACATTTTCCGAACAGTGGTTAGGTTGAGCAACCATATTCTTGTATAATCAAGGTGGAGGGTGTTGTCACTTATGATGGTGACATGATCAAACTTACTACAGATAATTACTCATACTGGAAAGTCATGATGGAGGACCATATAATTTGCAAAACCTTGCTGGGCCTATTTTGAAAAAAAAATGCTAGAAGGTAAAACTGAAAATGAGTGGAAGTTGTTAAATCATAAAACAGGTGTAATAATCCGAAAGTACATAGATAGAAGTTTGTTTGAGCATGTATCAAATTTTGACAATGCATATGTACTTTGGAAAAAACTTGAGTGCTTGATCCAAAAGAAGGCGTCCCGTAATAAAGCTCCGCTTGTAAGATAGTTGGTGAAGCTCTAGTATAGTGACGGAAAAAAATATGATTGAGCACTTGAACAATTTCAAGGGGCTTGTAAATCAATTGGCAAAGATCAAGGTGAAACTTGATGACGAGTTGCAGGCACTACTGCTTCTCAATTCATTGTCCACGAGTTGGAACACATTGGTAGTTACATTGAGTAACTCCGCCCTAGTAGGAAGAGTCACTATGAATACTATGACAGACAGTCTCTTAAATGAAGAAGTAAGGAGAAAAGAAATAGGCATTTCAATGCGATATGAAGCCAATTTTGTTGACAACCATGGTAGAAGTGAAAACCATGGGAGAAATAAAGGACATGATAAGTCTAGAGGGAGATCTTAATCTCACCCTAAACTAGTTTGTTATTATTGTGGCAAGTACGATCACAAGAAATCTGATTGTCGATATTACAAGAGGTACCAGAAGGCTAGAAAAGTTAAGCTAAATCAGATTGAGTACAAAAAAGAAGATAAAAACACTACTGCTATTGCAGCAAACGATAACAATGAGGTGTTTCTCATTGAAGAAGAAAGTTATCTCAATCTAGCATATGATGATTGTTTATGGATTGTTGACTCAAGTGATGTCTTCCCTGTCACTTGCTATGAAGATTTTTCTCATCTTACCAAGGTGATGATTTTGGTAAGGTCAAGATGGGAAATCAAGTTTCAAGCAAAATCGTTGGAATTGGTTAGATTACTGTAATAACCAACACAAGATGCAAGCTCATGTTAAAAGATGTGAGCTATCTTCTAAACATACGCCTCAATTTTATATCAATAGGAAAACTTGATGATGCTGGTTTGGTTAATCACTTTGGTAGTGGAATATTGAAGCTCACTAAAGGAAGTCTAATTGTTGCCAGAGGAAAAAGGAAGGTTCCTTGTACTTTATGCAAAGAAAGTTGTACAAGAGGGAGGTTAATGTCGCCAATGACAATTCAAAATTGGAGTTATGGCATAAAAGTCTCGGACACATGAGTGAAAAAGAGCTGCAGATCCTTACTAGAAAAGACCTCCTTCCCAATATAAAAGGCAAATCACTTAAGCCTTGTATAGGCTATTTGGCTGGCAAACAACATAGGGTGACATTTTATAAAAATGTCCAACCAACTAGAAGAAAGCACATTCTTGATTTGATTCATAGTGACGTACGCTCTGTTATTGAAAAGTCGCTTGGTAGAGCATTGTACTTGTTACTTTTATTGATGACCACTCAAGACAGGTTTGGATCTCTTTGTTGAAAACAAAGGAGCAGGTACTTGAAGCATTCAAGGAGTTTCACGCTCAAGTGGAACGTGAAACTGGACTAAAATTGAAAAGTGTTCGAGTGAATAATGGTGGAGAATACCATGGTCCCTTTAAATCATATTGCAAGTTACATGGGATCAGGTTGGAGAAAACTCAACCATAGACACCTCAGCTAAATGGCTTAGCTAATAGAATGAATCGAACTATCGAGAAAAAGTCTATTGTATGCTTTCTCACGCTAAACTCCCTAAATCCTTTTGGGGGGAGGTTGTGAAGATTGTCATTGACATAATCAACCTTTCACCATCAGTTCCTTTGGATGGTGCTACACTAGGGAAAATTTAATCCAGAAATAAGGTGTCATACAACCACCTGAAAGTGTTTGGCTGCCAAGCATTCACCCATATTCCTAATGATGAGCAAGCCAAACTTGATTTAGAAACAAATAAGTGTATTTATCTTGGATCCCCTAGAGATGAATTTGGGTACCAACTTTGGGATCCTATAAGTAGAAGGATTATAAGAAGTCGAGATGTTATATTCTTTGAGGACCAAACCATGGAAGGTTTGGAAAAGGAAAAGCCTAAACATTGCTAGAGATTCTGATATTGGTCCACGCCCTATTGTTCATGATAATGTAGGGGAGGACACAACTAAAAATAATAATGAGACTAGCACAAATGATGATCTCGCCTCTTTCGCCAACGATGATCGAGAGGAAGGTCATTATGATTTGACCAGATCCAATGCTGAATCTGCCCAGGAAAGATCTCAACAAGAGCCTTAGTTGAAGTGATCTAATAGAGAAAAAAGACCATCCATCAGATATAATCCAAACGAATACATAACCCTCACAGATGAGGGAGAGCCTTAGAGTTATGAAGAAACAATGGTTCATAGCCATAAGATAGAATGGGTGAAAGCCATGCAAGAAAAAAATGAAATCTTTGCATGAGAATCATACATATGATCTAGTGGAATTGCCCAAATGAAGAAAGGCCTTCGGAAACTAATGGGTACATAGACTCAAAAATGAGGAGAATAATCTAAGACCAAAGTATAAAGCTCGTTTGGTAGTGAAAGGGTTCAATCAGAAGAAAAGGATAGATTTTGAAGAGATATTCTCTCCTGTTGTGAAAATATCTTCAATCCGAGTTGTCCTAAGTCTAACTGCCAATCTAGACTTGGAAATAGAACAACTCGATGTCAAGACAACATTTTTAGATGGTGACTTAGATGAGGAAATATATATAGAGCAACATAAAGGGTTTGAAGTTGTAGGCAAAGAAAATTTGGTGTGCCAACTTTAGAAGAGTATTTATGGTCTTAAACAAGCGCTTATGCAATGGTATAAGAGTTCGATTCTTTTATAGCTAAGCATGATTTCAAGAAGACACTCACTGACCATTGTGTCTTCGTAAAGAAATATGTTGCGATGCTGGTGGTAGTTTCATCATATTGTTGCTTTATGTTGACGATATGTTAATAGTTGGACATAATCCAAAGAAAATTTCCACTTTAAAGAAGGCATTGACTAAATCATTTGCCATGAAGCATTTGGGACGAGAAAGAAGATCCTTGGGATGACCATAACTTGAGATAGATCAAAGAAGTTACTCGAGTTATTATGACTATCCTAAGAGAGTTATGTTGAAAAATTGTTGGTAAGATTCAAGATGCATAAGACCAAAGCTGTTAGCACACCACTTGTTGGACATTTCGAGCTAAGTATGAAGCAAAGTCCAACAAGTGAGAAAGATAAAGCAGAAATGAAGAATGTTCCTTATTCATTTGAAGTCGGCAGCCTAATGTGCACTATGATATATATTAGGCCCGATATTGCTTACACCATATGTGTTGTAAGTCGTTTCTCAACTAATCCAGGAAAAGAACACTAGACAACAGTGAAATGGATATTGAGATATCTCGAGGGCATAACTAAGAAATGTTTGTATTTTGGTAAAGAAAGCCCTGTGGTAGTGGCTCGCATAGATGCTGACCTAGTTAGTGATATTAATTCTCATGAATCAACTTCTAGGTATTTGACTACTTTTGCAGGGGGACAACATCTTAGCAATCTAAGCTCCAAAATGGCATTGCCTTATCAACCATCGAGGCTGAATATATTGCAGTTGCTAAAGCATTTACGGAGATTATTTGGATGAGAAATTTTCCACTCGAGTTGGGCTATGAGCAAGACAAATATGTGTTGCGATGTTGTAGCCACAGTGCTATACATTTAGCTAAGAACTCTACTTTCCACTCTCATTCAAAACATATTGATGTTCGCTATCACTAGATACGGGAAGTGTTAGAAGATAAGCTCCATCTCCTTAAAAAAAGTCCACACTGATGAAAATTGGTCAGACATGATGAACAAGGTGCTACCGGCTAAGAAATTTGAAAATTGTTGCAAAGGTACCAATGTGATTCTCCCCAATTAAGCCAGGAAGGGGCAGATTTGTTGGGATTCATTCCTTAATTGGTAGGAATTCTCAAATCTAAAACCAATTAAAAAAAGATGAGAGAGAGAAGGGAGGGGGGGGGGAGAGAAAGAGAGAAATACACACATGAAAAAAAACGACGGAAACGTTCAAAACTTATTTTCCAAAATTAAGTAGCGTTTCTTTAGTAATAAATTTTTCTATGGTAAACATTTTTTGGAACTCGTTTAAATGGAGGCAACACTTGTCTTTACAAACAACAAAACAAAACAATAAATACAATCAAGTGAGAAAGCACTTAAGAGGAAGTTGTTGAGAATTGGTGAGGGTACTCCACCAAAATTAGGTGAGAGTTATCTTTTGTATACCATCTAGATGAGTATGACATGGAGAGTATACCCTCTAATTGTGTGAGGAGTTGCATTTGTAATTGTACTATAAAATAGTGAAAGTATATTTTGGATTGACGGTCCCTTGTTTTTACCTTCATTTTGGAGGATTTTCTACGTAAAATTTGTGTCCCCATCTACAATATTTATTTATTTTTAATTGTCAGTCTTAATTGCACAAAGAAGGAAAAAGAATTTACTTCTGTATTATCAATCCACCTTTTCCCAACACTTTTTGATCCATTATTATTATTTTTTAAAGATGAACACCTTTATTACTTACCCCATATTTTCCCTCATCCACCCCCACCGCTAAGCCACGCGCACACAACTCGACCACCCTCGACCCATCTCTTGCGCCTCCATAGAGGTTAGCTTTGCTTCAGCGAGCACACGACTGAATTGGCTGGCATTCATTATCTAGGAGTTATCAATTCCAAGGCACAAAACTCCATTGCAATTGTTCCTTCCACTCTCTAGATTTTTGATCAAACGCTAACTTCCATTACACTTAGTCCCAGTGAAACCCTATGAGCATGTAACACCTTACAATACTTCTTTGCTTATTGCCTAAGCTATTACGCTACGTATCTTTAGGGGAGGAATGGGGGGGGGGGGGTCCATGGTATCCCACTACCCCCTATGCCCAGGAAAAATATATTTATATATGTTATGTGATTTAGGCACACAAGTATATGATAGCCCAGCTAGTCTAGGCAGCGAAGCAAAGGTTCTGCTTTCCTCACTTGCTTGTGTTTGATGCTTGGTGCTTGCATTTTCCCTCGGCTTTCGTAAGGAATTTTTAATAATAGGTTTTGCCAAGAGCAACACGGGTTTGTCATGGGCAATGAGTGAATGACTGGATAATATGCTGACGGTACCTTCTTTTTCTGGATAGAAAATATGTTGATGCTACTATTACAAATAATATGTTAAAAGTGTTTTTGTTTTTCTTTTAAAAATATTATTAATAATATGCTAGTTTGACAAATAAATGAACACAATGAGTTCTAGAAAGGTTTTAATATCTTACTTTTATTTTTGTTTGACTTGTTTTAGTGTAATTTATTTTTTACTTTTCTTTCTTTGTTCTAAACTTTTACAACTTTTTTACACTTCTTTTATATTGGATTTTCCCCGTCGATCTTTTAAGTCTAATATTTTTATTTTTTATTACTTCTTATATCAAAAACAGGAAAAATACTAATTAGTTGTTTTAGGTGAAGTTCCAAGGTGTTGTTGAAAGCCATTGTCATATCTCATTTAACTCCCTTTAAAAATTTATAAAAATGAAAAATAATTAAAATTTATTTGATATATAACATTGAATTGGTCTTCAAATATTACAATTTTAATAGATTTTGACTACCAAAAGAAATTAATTAGCCTAATAGAAGTATGAGTGTTATGTTGTTGCTAATACGTCAAATGAAAATTTATGAATTTTTTTTTTCATAAAGTAGTAAAAAAGAACATAAACATAGTTTAGTTTAAGTCGATGACAGTACAAAGTTCAGCGCCCCAATGGATAGTTTTTGGTTTCGCCCCTACGTGTCTTAAGACATGTAAGACCACTATTGCGCTATAACTAGAATAAGGGCAAGTGCTAAAACTCATCATGGCAAATAAGTCATGGGAGTATCACACCATTCTCCAGTATGACAGTATCTGATCGAGGCATTTTGATAACATTTTTTTAATTGACAAAGGGATTTTTTTATTGGTTTTTCTCTTATAATAGTAATTGATTTTATTGAAGAACAAGGATAAATTGGCTAAAAATACTTCAACAGATATGGCATGCGAAATAATCTAAAGCTATTGTATTTATGCCATGTATATTAGACTAAGATAAATATATTTGTTAGTTTTATAAACTTTTGATAATCACACATGTATCAATATCAATCAGGGTAGCCACAGTTAATAGTTGGTTTTAGATGCAACAAAACCAACCTTCATATAAGCTCAGGCTAGTTTAGCTTAATTTCGGTAGTGGATTGCTCCAATGTATTTTAATATTTTTTTTTTTAAAAAGCAAGAGGGCTAAATTATGATGCCTAGATTGATAGTAATTCATTAAATTAGTATGGAGTCGTGCTATGTACGAAACATTTTACTCTTGAAAAATCTTTTTAAGAAATAGCAATTTTTTTGCTGGAACGCAAATGATGATATATAAAAGCAACTCCTCAAAACCAAAACAGGTTGTTTTCAGTGGTTTCACATATCAAAATTTAACCCTAAATTGCAAAAGTAAGGCCAAGTATAAACTTGATATTATTATTGTTGTTGATATCTTTAGTTTAATTGAGTTTAAGAGTATGCATCATATATATATATAAGCAACATCATAGCAAATAGCTTGAAAATATCTTGATCAAAGCTAATATTGTCCTGTATATCTATCCTACCTCCTCACATTATATAATTTTACTTTTTATAGTGTGATGTTATAGTGTGCACTTGCAAAAATAGTATAAGTTTAGGAAATGTATTATAAAGTTTTTAAAATTTAATATCAAGTTTAATTTTTTCTGCTCCTATCCAGCTTAAAGACAATTTGAAAGTTTGACCTTTTGCTTGTAATTCTAATAGGTACATTTTTACGCTGAAAAAACTATCAACATCTATATTGTTTTTTAATGTTTAAGAGAATGCGACATGGCATATCAAAATTTAACTCTAGGTGGACTAGGCCTGCGAAAGTGAGACCACAGTGGAAGCTTGTATTCTTATTGATGTTGTTATGTTCAATTTAATTAATTTTGAGAAGAATATACGTCATATATAAAGAACAGAATAGCAAATGGTTTGTAATCTATACTGCCTCAAATTATGACATCTTACTTGTTGCAATGTGCACTTAAACATATATATGTTAATAGTTTCAGAAACATATTATAAAGTTTTTAAAATTTAATATCAAGTTTAATTGTTCTTTCCTAGTGGTTTCAAACACAATATCTTGGAAAATCTTTCTAGATTTGGTACGTGAACAATTTGGTGATTCCTTCATTTTGAAGGAAAAATGAAAAAATTGGTGATTTTGAAAGTGAAAATTAGAAGCAATTTAGATGATAAGCATTTTTTTATTGTTATGATTTCTTGTCTAATGTATTAGTGTTAGAACAAAGAGCAAATTAATACATTTACAAATATATTATAAAATAAGCTTATAATTTAATAGCAACTTTTTTTATTCCCTCCACATTATCATTTGGACCTTCGCATTACCACTCAAAAACTATACATTAACACTCAATGACTTTAACGACTACCTTAACCCATTCTTAGCTTTCAGACAACTGTCCTTAATGAAAATTAAATAGAAATCATGATTCTTTTTTTGGTTGGGAGGGGCGGGAGGAATGGAAAATATGTTTGTGTGCATAAATTGGCATCCAATCATAAACGGAATAGTTTCTATAATCAGAAAAAGCAAGACTTGTTCAATGTTCATTAATACAAACAATTGTACACAATCGTTGTCCCAAGACAAAATAGTCTGCAATGATTGTCTCAGATTTGTGACTGAATTATATTAAAACCAATACTTAATGGTATTCTATAAGTGTCATTTAGTATGGGGATATTGAATACACGTATAGTTTCCAGCAAGGATAGATCATTTAGATAGTGATGCTTTCATCTTCATGTCGCTCAATGTTAAACTAATTAGGGTCTTAGGACATACCTAAGTTGCGGAAGCGAACTGATCTTTTGACGCCTTTATGCTCCACGATCTGAACTCGGTCGCTACTAGAGTCCCGGTTGTGTGACCACGACCCAAACCCGAGACACGATTGAATTAGGAGAAATGGGAGTTCAGAAAGATGCATAAAAAGGACTGAAACAGTGTTGTATTTGTTTCTGTCAATAAGCTGGATTTATATAGATGGCACATTTACTAAAAATAGTCAGTGCCACTTACTAAAAATAGCAGCCAATTCATCTCAACTTTGCCCTTTTTTCTGCTTAGTGGTCGTTGCCACCAACATCTCCCACTTGGCCACTCAAGCCGTAACAATGTTTCTACAACATTGTTTTCTCTTCTAAACGTGTCATCCCAGGAATGAGATGTGCGACCAAAAATAAGTAGTGATTTCTGTTAAGACACCATCAGTCTAACAAAAACACTTTCAAGGCAGACAATTCCCTAAACCATTCAAGACATCACCTGAGGCACACGCTGTCCCTTTATGCCTGCTGATATATCATGGTTATATTCCGAAATATAACCGCCCGGGCTAATATGGTGAATATGCAATGGTTTTCCTCTAGCAACTCACAACATTACATCTCAATAAGATTGCTTTCCTAATACGTTCCGCTGAGCTGCATATATCTATAACTCTTGGAGTACATATTAAAGTAGCAACATCTCATTGGGAATTCATGCTATAGCGCTAAGTCCAAGGGAATCGTTATATGGAACACCGATGTTCCGGGGATCACATAGTGACAAGGAAGAGAATCGGTTGTCACTCCACTAGGTCGACTTAAGCACACACAGTCATGGTATAACTCCCACTGAGGTGAGCCTGTCACTATTTATACCATGCGAATTACAAGTCCAGTTCCTCCTCAGAATTGACTCGAGTTCCTCGGTTAACGTACTTAACATAACCTGGACACTCAAAATTCGGCTTCAGGCTTTGATATAAGGTTGTGTTATATTCGATTCACTCAAAATCTCATCTTAGACTTACTAAGGCGACCAGTTCTCTACATTACTCGTACCACTCAAGGTATGATGATAATCAATATTGCACACTTAGTGCCAATATGATCAGGTCTTACCCTACCCGCAACTTAAGCGTTAGGATTGATTATCCGTGTGACAAGATAATCAAAAAGCCTAGTGACATTTAGATATGCCTATTCAAAAACAACCAGAGTAAAATAATGAACATATAAACATCAACAAAATGTTCATTACATACTTGTCCAAACCCCAAAAACAGGACATCCTAATTAACTAAACTCTACGGAGACCAAGACTCATCATATGAGTTTTGAACACATCTCTTGGAGTATGTTTAGTTAATGGATCCGCTATCATCTTAATAGTAGATAAGTATTTTACAATAACTTCTTTCGACTTTATGGCGTCTCTTACAAAATGATAACGCCTTTTAATATGCTTGGCCTTCCTATGGAATTTAGGATCCTTAGCATATTGGATAGCAGCCGTATTGTCGCGCCAAATTTCTACAGGATCATTAACTCGTGGAGTAAGATCAAGATCCTGGAGAAAACTCCTTAGCCAATTGCCTCCTGAGTGGCGAGGCAACAAGCGACATATTTCGCTTCCATAGTCGATAGGGCTATGCAATCTTGCTTCTTGCTGCACCAAGATATGGCTCCCCCGCCCAGGGTGAAGACATATCCAGAGGTGGACTTAGACTCATCTAAGTCTCCACCCCAGTCAGCATCAGTGTACCCCCTCAATCTTAGGTCTCCTCCTTGGTAGCAAAGTACCAAGTCAGTAGTCCCTCTAAGATAACGCATTATCCTCTTGACGGCTTGCCAATGAGCGTTCCCAGGGTTGCTTTGGTAACGACTTACCAAACCAACCGCGAAGCAAATGTCAGGCCGTGTACATAACATGGCATACATTAGGCTTCCGACTGCACTAGCATAAGGGACACTACTCATTTTCTGTTTTTCCTCATCTGTTGTTAGACACTGTTCTAGACTCAAGGTTAAGCCCTTGTCGATCGGGATATCAACAAGTTTGGAATAATGCATCCGAAATCGTTCTAAGACTTTCTCAATATATGCCTTTTGACATAAACCGAGAAGTTTCCTAGAACGATCTCTGATTATTTCCACGCCTAGGACATACCTAGCCTCACCCATGTCCTTCATCTCAAAGACAGAGGACAACCACCGCTTAGTGGCATTGATCATCTCCAAGTCACTCCCAGCTAGTAGAATGTCATCGACATACAAAGTAAGAGACATAATTCCTACTTTTGTCTTCTTGACATATACGCAGTGGTCTTCTGAGACCATGGTTAAGCCAAACGCAGTAATGGCTTCATGGAATCTGAAGTACCATGGTCTTGAAGACTGTTTGAGGCCATATATGGATTTTCTGAGACGACAAACTTTGTCTTCTCGCCCTTTTGATACGAAACCAAAAGGTTGTACCATATAGATCTCTTCCTCAAGGGACCCATTTAGGAAAGTAGTCTTCACATCCATCTGGAACAGTTCTAAGTCCAGATGGGCAACTAGTGCTAGAAGTAGGCGAATAGAGGCTAATCTCACCACAGGAGAAAAGGTTTCCTCATAGTCTACTCCCTCAACTTGGGTGTAGCCTTTCGCCACCAACCGGGCTTTGAACTTATCAATTGACCCATCCGCCCGATGTTTTACCTTGAAAACCCACTTGTTTCCAATGGCTTTATGTCCAGGAGGAAGGTTGACTAGATCCCATATTTCATTCCTAGCCATTGAGTCCAACTCATCCCTCATGGCATCCATCCATTCTTCCTTATTTGGTGAGTCAACAGCCTCTACATAAGAGGTTGGCTCTTCTATTTCCAAAGGCATGCAGAAGAAAACGTTCTCTTCGATTTGAAAAAATCGGCGAAGAACTCTTCCGCGCTCACTCCTTCGGGTTATGCTAGGACCTGGTTGCATTGTCTGTTCAGGTTCCAACTCTTCTCTCCCCCTTTTTCTCCGAGGTACCAAACCTTGAGTAGGAGAAGTCCCTCGAGGCACAGAACCTCGAATAGGAGTGGTGTCACTCCCACTAACCCCTTGGGGTGTGGGCTGGTGAGTACGAGGACTATCCTCGTTTCCGTTAACGGGAGACTGAGGGTCTTCCTCGTTCTCAGGTTGGGCATCCTGAGCAGACAAGCTTCCTTCAGCAGGAATGATGGGTGTACTCCCACTATCTCCAGCATCAGGAAAAAATTCCCTATCCTCGGTGATACGGTTAGTGTACATATCCTCCCCTTCACCGAGAGGTAGGTTTAGTTGTAACTCATATAACTGTAAGTCCTGTTTGACTTCACCAATAGTTGGGAACTCATCCTCAAGAAAGTCGACATTTTGGGAATCAATTTCCTTCATGCCGCCACTAGGATGTTCTCCGTACATCACATAACCTTTTGAATGTTCAGGGTATCTAATAAAGACCATCTTAGTGGCTCTTGAACCAAGTTTGCCATAACTATGAGTCGGGTTATGCACATAGCCTGCCGACCCCCATGGTCGTAAATGGTCCAAAAGAGGTTTCCGACTGTTCCATAACTCATATGGAGTAGTTGCAACACTCTTACTGGGTACTCTGTTTAAGATGTAAGTTGCTGAAAGCAACGCATCACCCTAGAAGCTAATTGGGATATTAGCTTGAGCCATCATTGACCTGACCATGTCAAGTAATGTACGATTCCTACGCTCGGGAACACCATTTTGTTGTGGAGTGTAAGGAATCGTAAGATGTCTAACTATACCCTTTTCCTCACAAAAACTCTTTAACATATCAGAGAGGTACTCTCGACCACGGTCGGTCCGAAGAGTCTTAACTCTTCGATCCAACTTAGTCTCTACCCCTAATACGAAGCGTTTGAACACATCTAAAGCTTCATGACGATGAGATAACAGATAAACATGTCCGTATCTAGAGTAATCGTCAATTAGAGTGAGGAAATAAATGGCACCATTACGTGCCTTTACATTCATAGGTCCGCAAATGTCGGAGTGAATGAGATCTAAGGTACCAAGCGCCCTAGAAGCCTTACCAAAAGGTTTCTTGGTTGCTTTGCCAGCTAAACAAGGTTCACATTTAGGTAGCCTAACTTTAGTAAGCGATCCTAATAGACCTTCTTTAGCTAGTCTAGTCATTCTTTCTTGACCAATATGGCCTAGTCTAGCATGCCAAACAACAGAATCATGGTTTGAATCAACAGATGATACAAAAACAGAAGACGTATTATTACTATAATACTCATTATCCAAGTCCAAAACAAGGAAATCATCTACCAAAGATGTGTGGCCAAACAAATTGCCACTATAAAAAATATCTAAACCGTCAATACAAGAAACAAACTAAAAACCTAATTTCATTAAAGAGACATAAGACACTAAGGAACATCGGACTCCAGGCGCATAGAGAGTGTCGTGAAGAAGTAACGAATTCCCTCCACGCAACTTAAGCTGATACGTTCCAACTCCTAGAACGTCCTCTGCAGTGCCATTTCCAAGAGTCACAGTTTGCAACCCCACCGGACAAGGGTGAAAGTCTACAAACCCAACTCGATCTCGAACTGCGTGCTTACTTGCTCCCGAATCTACAATCCAATTAGGAAAGGATTTAGCAACGAATGCATGGGAACATACAAGTAGTTCAACAGTAGGAAATGAAGAAGGTACCTGAGCAGGCTCGGGACACTCTCGAGCAAAATGGCCCTTCTTCCTGCAGTTATAGCACGTCACGCGTGCCATTTTATCTGTCACCTTGCCCTTGGCCTTTGATTGCTTCTTAGCAATACCGCCTCTAGGGCCAAGTTTCTTGGAGGGATGAAGACTCTTCTTATTCCCTCGTCTGAACTGGTGGCCCTTAGGCCTGTCTACCCTGGCCACTAAAGCTATAGAGGGAGGAGCACAGGCCTTCAAGCACTCATCTTCTAGCTCAAGATGCTTGGTGATGTCGGCGAAAGTTTTGATGCTCTCGTTGTGAGTCATCATGGTGATGAACGGTTTCCATTTTTCGTCCCCAGCGGGAAGTACACGAAGCACATTCGTCCGCTGTTCGCGTTCGAAAATGTCCACACCAGCAGCTTTTAGGTCCCGCAGCATGGCCTGTAAAGTTCGTACATGCTCGGTTATACTTCGGTTCGAGTCTATCGTGTACGTCATCCACTTAAGATGCAACACACGAAGTCTCGTCTCCGAAGCTTGACCATACCTGAAGTGAATATTATCGCACATTTCCTTAGCAGTGGGATAAACTTCAAACTCACTGATAAGGTTGTTATGCATGCAGAAAAGCATAGTATAACGTGCCTTACGGTCTTTTTTACACCAATCTTGGTACGCAACCAAGCTGGTTTTATACTCATCAGTATGAGTAATATCCTTGTTGTCCTTGTCTCTAGTCAGGGGTGCTGACATTGTGGTTGTGAGGTGTTCTAACACCTCACACTCTTCCAGAAGAAACTGAATCTTCCGACGCCACATGTCATAGTTGGACCCATCCAACCTTTCATTGGTGGTCAACTCACCAATCATAGAAGTCTTAGAAGCCATATCTACAATTTTAAGAAAAAATGGACATTAGGCATATCTTGTACGTAACCAAAGAAAACTCAAGATTACAATTCATGTTATACGTTTGAAAATTT
>JACYFF010031958.1:20901720-20912188 GCA_017589665.1 Selenicereus undatus | reverse complement strand
TTCAATATTTGGAACCTGTTTAATCAACACACTCAAGTATATATTACCTTAACTTGGCTATACTTTGGTGATTTCAATAAGAACTTGGGCATGTAGGAGAAGGATGGTAGTGGGGACAAAAACCAGGGATTAATAGAGGGCTTTCAAGAGGCGGTGCATGAGTGTGATCTATAAGATCTTGGCTTTGAAGGCTCAGAGTTCATGTGGTCAAATTAGAGGGGTGACAACAAAAATGTTTCAAAATACCCAGGGGCGGAGGTATGTGGGTGCAAGGGGTGTCAATTGACACCCCAGCTTTTTGGGAAAAAAAATTTGAATATTAAAATTTTTAGCCAAACATAAAACACCTACATATATTATTTAGTTTGCCACTACTGCATGAGGTGTGCGTTCCCAAGTGGTGTTAGTGAGGCGCTTTGAAGATGCCTGGGCGAGTGTGTATGTCTTGTGTTCGAGTCTTCACAATTGTGTCTCTTTTTTTAAAAAAATTCGTAGCATTCTTATATATATTATTTAGTTCACAAATTAGCCAAAATGCGTTTGGTGCCCAAATGGCGTGGTGCGTGTTACCTATGTTATGTGTGGACATCATGTGTTTGAGTTTGGGCAATGGTAATTTGTGTGGTTTTATTTTTTTAATTAAGATATTTTATTTTTTTAATTACGATACATAGTGTTTTTATCATTAATTTTAACACGTAATATTTAATTAATTCTTCCCCCTTGCATAAATCGAAGGTTTGAGGTTTGCTTCTAGCTTGATATGCTGGTGAAAATAAAGGAAAATTAATGAAAATTTATTGTATGTTGGCATCAAAATAGAAAGAAAATAGTATAAAAGACTTTATCTCTAAAGTCAAAATCAAACGAAAAAAATATTCTTTTTTAAATTTTAATCATTCTTTGCAAATAGTTGTGTGTAATTTAGTGATTCTAATTAAATTTGTGTCTAATAATTATGCTAATACCGTTTTAGAAATAATCAAATAGGAGTTAATTTGAACAAACTTGTGAATTTTAATATCGAAATTGAGAGCTTCAGGATGGAATTTGCTGAATTTGAATTCTTTTATAAGTTTAGTGCAATATCATGGGTATATTGTGTCATAACAAAATGAGGAAGAAAATGTAATAGAAAATTAGAGCGTAAATTAGACGAATATTAGCTATACTATATACTATAGTTCGACACCCCAGAATTGAAACCCTAGCTCCGTCACTGAGAATACCTAGACGGATTCTTAGCTAATCCCTCATGGCAACTTATTATTTCGTGGCATAAAGTTTTTCATATGGCAAAGAGACGTTTGATCATCTCCTAATTTTCTCGGAGTGTTGTTTTGCTCGTCTACCAAGACCCAAGGACAAGAAATATAGATGGCGCCCTTGCTGGTTTGAGAAAGCTTGGATTCCGAATAAAGATTATGAAAGTGTTATTTAGACGTTGAATGAGCTTTGAGAAGAGTACCAAAGTGTTAAATTGCTAAAAAGCTTTGAAAAGGAGATGGAGCATGGGGATGGTAAGAATAAAAAAGCTATTGATGAAAAAAAGGAGGCGATAACTAAACTACAACAACAACAACACCACCACCTCCTAGTGTAGGTTCCGCTCTTGTGGGGTTTAGGGAGATCCAGATGTAGACAATCTTATTTCTACAAGTATCTTTGCCCATGGCAAGGCTGATTCTAAGAGATCCACAAAAAAAGGATTCAGTGAAAACATATTAAAGAGATAGCTAAACTGCATGAGCAGACAATGACTACGCCCTCAATAACAGAGATACAAAAACTGAATGGGGATGTTAATGATTTAGAGTGACAAGAAGAGACCCTATGGCTACAACGCAACAAGCAAAGTTGGATCACAAAAGGAGATTGGAACACTACTTTTTTCATCAAAATGCAACCTTCAGGGAGCGCAAAAATTCAATTCAGCTTCTTGAGACTGAGAATGGTGGCTAAATCACAGACGAATATGAAATTAGGGAGGCTTTCCATGTATATTTTTCGAATTTTTTCCTCCTTAGGTATGATGGACTTTGATGATTTTCTTGATGTCGTGCAACACAAGGTATCCACTGATCATATGCATACTCAGCTAAAACGCCCATATATGAGTGAGGAGTTCTCTGCTGCCCTTTCTCAGATGCACACAACGAAGGCCTTTGGTCCAGAAGGTATGCCTGCCCACTTCTTTCAACAGCTTTGGCACATTATGGGACATGATATTGTTTTTATGTTGCTTTGATTCCAGAAGTTACGTCTCCCTGCTGATGTAAAGAGTTCAGATCCATAAGCCTCTGTAATGTGGTCTATGAATTAGTTTCCATGGTTATTGTCAACCATATAAAAGAAATCCTACCTATTATTATTCATGAGTCTGAAAGTGCTTTTATACCCAGGAGGCTCATAACTAATGATATCCTTGTGGCATTTGAGCACTTCCAATACTTTAAGAAAAAGAAAAAGACTAGTGTGAAGGGGTACATGCATGGCATTGGAACTTGACATGAGTAAAGCCTACTACATAATTGAATAGCCTTTTCTTGAGCACATATTGAGGAGAAGGGGTTTGGATGCTGATTGGGTGGCTTTAATAATGAAATGTGTAACCTTTGTCTCCTACGCAGCACTTGTGAATGGGCAACCAACCAAGTGGTTCTCCCCATAAAGGGAGTACGCTAAGGAGATCCCATCTTACCTTGCCTATTCTTACTATGTGCTGAAGGCCTGTGTTGTTTGATACTATATTTGGTTGCTAGGAAATCCCTCCATGGCATCCGCATCAGTGGGAATACCCCATTGTTTCACATCTCTTCTTTGCAGATGAGAATATTCTTTTTATAAGGGCAAACCAGGTGGAGGTAGATGAAGTGTTACAAATCCTAAAGCTTTATGAGAGATTTTCTGGGCAACTGGTCAACATGGATAAATGCGAAGTTTCTTTTAGCTAAAATGAGGATGAAAGTACACGTGAAATGGTCCAAAGGATGTTGACCTTTAAGGTTGTGGAAGCCGATCACTGCTATCTAGGACTCCTTACCTTCATTGATAGGTCCAAAAAGGCAGTCTTCCAAGGTATCCGTGACTGAGTCCAGAAAAAACTCAATGGGTGGAAGGAGAAGACACTTTCTGCAGCAGGTCATGAAATACTACTTAAAGCTATAGCACAGTCCATCCCTACTTATGCCATGCAATGTTTTGAATTATCTAAGTCTCTATGCAATGAACTGGAAAGTCTTTGTTGGATTTTTGGTGGGGCTAACGAGAGGAGGAAAAGAAGTGCACTTGGGTTAGTTGGGAGAAATTGTGCATCCCAAGCATTGCGGAGGAGTTGGCTTCAGAAGGTCTAATGACTTCAATCGAGCATTGCCTGCAAAACAGAGCTGGCGACTAATTACTACACCTGAATCCTCAGGGGCTAGGTCCTTAAAGCCTGGTACTTTCTAAGCACAGATTTTAGGATGCCAAGCTAGGCCATCAACCCAGTTTTTCATGGAGGAGCGTGACAAAGTCTATTGAGTTCCTTCACTTTACGGCAAAATAGAACATTGGTAATAGGTCTAAAGTGAAGATTTGGCGAGATAGTTGGTCTTGAATTCACATGAGGACCGACTGTTATCTAGCCCAATGATCCCGATGAGGATGCTAGAGTGCAAAAGCTGCTTGATCATGAGGACCGTGCGTAGAGAGACGACATGGTTCACCAGCCTTTTTTCCCTATCAAGTAGAGGAGATACTGAACATCCCACTTAGCACTTTGAACATGGATGATTATTTCACGTGGCTTGGCACAAAGAATGGTGCTTTTATGGTCAAATTGGCTTATTACCTCTAGATGGAACTTGGAAAACGAAAGGTGGAGCTTATGGCACTAGGAAGCTCGTGCGAATTTGATAACAGTTAGAACAACATTTGGAAATCAACTTCCCAACCCACGATAATGTACTTTGCATGGAGGGCATGCACAAATTCACTTCCTATAAGGGCCATCTCCACTATCGAGGTATGTGCGTTGATCTCTACTGTCCCTTTTGTGGTGAAGGTTATGAGGACCTTACCTTCCTCTGCTTGCATTGCTCTATGACCCATGAATTTTGGTGTAAGTCACTATTCCGTATAGATAGAAGATCTCCAGAATCACTGGACCTTGGAGCATAGCCCTATAATTTCCTGTGACGCCTAGATGATGACACCAAAGGATTATTCCTCACCCTCCTCAGATCTTTGTGCTTGGCTAGAAATATATGGGTGTTTGAGAGCAAAAGATAGGACATGCATGGAATGCTTATTAAGGTTGTGGACTCTTAGAGGATCCTCTTGAAGGCTCTCAAAGGGAAGGCTGAAAAGTTTTTGGGCTTTCCACCAAGCCTTGAGACTTGGAAAGCTCCTCAAGTTGGCTATATTAAAATTAATGTTGATGCCTCCCTTTCCTCATCTGGTCTAGGGGTTTGGGAGCAATCTTCTATGATAACCAAGGAGTTCTAGTACCACAGCTTATACTATTAGGAAGGGTTCCTAGGATGCAGAGATAATCAAAGCTAGTGCAACGCGATTTTAGTTAAGAGTGGCTTGTTTGCTTGGGATCAAAGACGTCATCCTTGAGACAGAATCCATGATGGTGGTACACTCCCTCGATTCCACTACCTTGAGAGCTAACTACTCTAGTATTTTCATTATAGATTGTCATAATCTAGCTAAGTCTTTTTGTAGTGTCATTTTCAGTTTTGCTAAGAGATCTTGTAATAAAGCAGCACAAAAAGCTGCTAAGTTTGTCATTTCTATTGGGGGCACAAAGTTTTGGGTTGGGGGAGGACCATATTGTATCCTGGCCTTTGTCCAAGTAGATCAAAGCACCATTTTAGCATTATGAATGAATGAATAATCCTCTTTTGGTTCTTAAAAAAAAAGGGATAATAATAAGTTTGAGCGAGTGGAATGGAATAAGCGAACTAGTCCAATCGTACCATGCCATGTCTGGCCAAGTCATGCCAATAGTGGGAACAATAATAATAAGGAAGGAAAGTGGACGGGGAGGAACCAACGCCCTATTCCTATCATTGAATCGTCCCCTTAATCATTTCAATTTGCCTTGCATTCGTTATAGTGATTATATATGCTAAGATTCACATATCTAAATTTGTTTGAGACCCTTTCTAGGAAGGAGTATAAGTTGACAAATTAGAAAGTTGCCTATTTATCAAAAGATGGGAGAATTGCCCTAATACAATCCAATCTTGCCTTTGGCTTGCTTTGTTTTTCAGGGTCGATCATTTCCAAATTTGTTTTAGATCCTTTCCAAATTTGTTTTAGATCCTTTCTAGGAAGGTCGAATCTAAATTGCCTAATTACAGAGCTGCCTCTTTATGGAAAGGTAAGAGAATTGTCCTACTACAATCTAATCTTGAATCATTACCGACTCATACTATAGAATGTTTTCAGCTTCCTTCTTTGATTTCTCATAATTTAGATCATGTTAATAGGGTTTTTTTTTTTAGAAGAAATCTAGTACAAAGAAAGGGCTCGTAGGAGTCACTTGGAATAAAACTTACACCCTAAAACAACATGGTTAGTTGGCCCGGTGTAAAATTGGTGATGTTAATATATGGCTTTTATGGCTTAACTTACATGGAAATTTCTCACCAAGTTAGACAATTTTTGGGTTAAGCATATGAGAGCCAAGCATGGTTGGCCTTGTGCCTTTTATTCTTGGAAGAAAAAACAACCTAATTCTTGAGTTTGGAAGCTTATGTTGCACACATGCTAGTTTGTTTAACAAGGTACTAGGCTGAACTCGAAAATGACGAAACTCCTAATTTTTAGTCAATTGCCCAGTGTCATGAGTCTAGCCAGACTAATCTTTCGGCAACACACCTAAACAACTCCCCCGACCTAAATATTAAGGTATGTTAATTCATATTTCGGACAAAAAATACAATGAATTTAATTTATCCCAAGTTTTGTCTCGACATCTTCTTCAACACGTGTTGGATATTCATGTCCCAATTACATATTAATAAGACACATTGCTTTGGGCCCTTATTGATAACGGAGGATTTTCTACTAAGTCAGTCACTTGAAGAGCTTATGACACACTTCTACCTGATCAACCACCTTGAGAATTTAATTGGATTTGGGAATTGGTTATCATGCCTAAAATTAAGGTCTTTTTGTAGCAATTATGTCATAGTACTCTACTTTCTAGAGGTAATCTCCTTCGTCGTGGTCTATCTCTGAGTCTTGTTTGTCCTACTTGCCTCACACAGATTGAAGATTCAGAACATCTTTTCATTGGTTACCCTTTTGTGGTGCAAGTTTGGGATTTGTATGTTTAGCATGAGTAGATCAATCAGTATCCTCTCCCTAACCCCCTAGTTCCTATTAGGGATGCTTTACATGATATTTATTGCAGTTTCCTTTTAAAACGTATCTCAACTTGCAGTTCTGCCCTGAAGCATATGGAAGAGTTATAACTTTGTCTCCCAAATGACTTCTCTAACCACAGGGTCCTTAATTGTGGTGAAACGAACGTAACTGGGCAGAGTGACAACAATACCAGCACTCCTTACATCATCGCTCATCCCTATCATCACAGTTTTTCGTTCCCATCTCTAAGACCCCTTTTGTAGTTGGCTAGGATTTCCCTCCAAGCGGCTTTATCAAAATCAACTTCAATGGCTCTTTATCTTTAGCAGATTATATTTTGCGTGATTGAAAAGGTAATTCCTTCAGGCATTTGTCCAAATCATGCATGGGGAGCTTATTCTTGTCTCTAAAGCTACGATCATATGTAGGGGTGGTAGTGAGTCTCAGACCTGACCCAGACTCGTCTGACCTGACCCAAATTAAAGGGTTTAGGTCCAACTATTTTGGATTCGATGGGTCTAGGGACCGTGGGTCAGGTCTATGTCCGTATCTGAAAAATACATACGTAAACCCAATCCGAGATCCATTTAACACCAGGTAGTTTTTTTTTAAACAAAACAATATGACAATCAATAGGCTTGTGGAATATGACTAAAGTTAATTAACTCGACCTAAAAGTCTACAGAAGTAGTAAAAGGGTAAAACACTAAAAACTTAGGGTGTGTTTGGTAGGGGGGAAAATTATTTTCTCGGAAAATAATTTTCCCATTTTACGCCGTTTGGTAAAACAAGGAAGGGAAAATCATTTTTAAGGGAAAATCATTTTACCCCATTTGAAGGAAATTGTTTTCCCTTGAAAAAGTAGGGAAAACGATTTTCCAAGCTCAATTTTCGTTGCTCAATTTTGTCTCTCGTTATATTTTCTTTTAATTGTGCCCAAAATCACTCTATTTTCATTCTCATTTTGTCTCTCATTCTTCCCCTCTTCTTCATGTTCATCACGTTCATCGATGATTTTCATTGTTAATCTCTGTAATTATTTCTTGAGTTCTCTGATCTTGTTACAATTGCCTTTTTATAGAACTTCGCAATTTGAGACACTCATCGTCTCCTCGTTCGTCATTTTCTTTAATCTGAATTTAGTATCACTCAAAGTCAACTGGGTAATCCTTGGGAATGGTGAACAAATTGAAATTCATTAATGTTGACTCTCTCTTTTGCTGGGTTTGTTACTGGGTTTGATTTTGAAGAGAAGAGAGAAATAGAATTCGTTGGTTGGGTCGGGTCAGATTATTGAGCAGGGAAGGGGGTTGATGGTAAAAAGAAATGAAGTGAGGACTGGAGATTCATTCTATCAAATAGCAAAAAATGAAGTGAAAAGAAAATGATTTTTCATTTTACCAAACAACTGAAAATGTAAGTGGAAAATCATTTTTCTTGGGAAAATATTTTTCATGGAAAATGATTTTCCCTTTTACCAAACATACCCTTAATATTTTTGCGCTGCTCCTCACAATCCCACATGACCACACCCACCCTTTTGGCCCACTCGTTCCATAATTCTCTCTCTACTCCCAATAGTCACCAGCACTCACCACAACACCACCAGTAAACTCACTGGCCAATTCTCTCTCTAATCTCAGCCGTGCTGGCATTTAATCCCACCTCCCCTGGGTGGCTCAGTCTCACTTAGTTACGCCTTGGTCTTACTCATTTGAAGTTTCAAACACTCAATCGTACTAAATCCCTCAAAGTCACTATACGGACAGTCACTCTCATGAGTCGCACCATTGCAGCACTGCAACACTGCCAGCTTGTCCTAGGCGCACCATTTTGGTATGAATCCTCTATTTCTTTTTTGTTTGTTTTGTTATCACTGGAGTTATTGAAGTATATGTATTATTGATGTCTGAGTTGTTTTGTTGTCTAATATTAGGTCAAATTAGTTATTTGGTTTTTATGCAATGGTAATTAGAGGGGAGAAAAGCAATCCATTTGATTTTAAAAGTGAAAAAAAGTTGATGAAGAAAAAAGACATATACAATATACTGAAAGAAAGAAAGCTTTTCGTTTCATATGCATAAAGCAATGTTCTTGTGCTTAATCCAAGAAATTTTGCATGATCTTTTTTCTTGATGTTATGCGTATTATTGATTATGTGATGTATAGCTAAGCCAATACCATGCCCATCATGATGACATTAGTTCGGCCAACCCATTCTAATTTTTGCCCATATTTCTGTTTTGTTTTATATGAATATGGATGATGGTCTAGTTAGTTTAAGTTTGTGTTTTTTTTTTTTTTTGGCATGATTATGTTTCAATTGTGTACGTGTATTACGTCGCAATTTGAATCTTTTTTTCTCTCTCAGTGGATGAAGGTATGAATGAGATTAAGCTTTTCAATTTGAAATTGACCGTAGATATATTACTTATTTCTCACGATATGTTGAATTGAACCTAGAAAATGTTCATAATCTCATATATCAATTGAATTCTATAATAACCTTAATTAGAATATGTTCTTTGAATTTATAAATTATATTCTAAAAATTTATTGTAGTTTTCTAATGGAAAAAGGTTCGAATTGTATGGAGTCTATGACTAAGTGTGCTCAATCAAAAGACGCATGTGATAATGGATTATCTTAATCTATACCACCTCCACTTGGTTATGACAATGAGAATGTACAAACATCTTTTGTGAACTTGAAAGATGATGGAAATGATATCCCAAAACAAGAATCTATATCAGGTACTTCCTCACAAAGAAGTAGGAAAACTAGTTCACAAGTATGAGATTATTTTGAAAGAATTTTTGTCATGGGGTTCTTATATATAGTAGCCAAATGTCTCCATTGTAAGAAAGTATTGTCGTCTAATACCTCAAATGAAACTTCATATCGTAAAAAACATGCTGAAAACGTTTATAGTGGTAGGCATTTAAGACTTGGGGTTCGATAAAGAAAATTGAACATTATAAGAGAAGAAAATGGGGCACATAATTTGGAATTGAAACCAAAATTTGAGTTTAACTTTGATTAAGAATTCTCTCAGAGGACGTTGATGAATATGATTGTGATGCATGAGTATCCAGTATTTGTGGTGGACTACATTCGTTTTAGGGATTTCATGAATAGCTTCAATCCTTCATTCAAGATGATTTCTCAAAATACTTTGAAAACAAATACTATGAAAGTGTTCCAAAGCGCGGAAGTTATCCTCAAAGAGATGTTGGTACATAACTATAATCGAGTTGCAAGTACAATGGACGTGTGGACAACTTCAAATAAAAAAAAGGTACACGGTTATCAATTCCTACTTTGTTGATGAGTGTTAAGATCGTGAGTATTCTACCACAAGAGGGGGGGTGAATTGTAGTGTCTGATTTTCGCGTTGTAAATAACAAACACCCTTGTGACTTGTTTGCAGAGGGTGTTCTCAAATATTGCAAATGCGAAAATCACCAAGATAAATGCGGAAAATAAAGCACACACAATTTTTTACGTGAAAAACACCTCTAGCCCAACTGAGGTGTGAAAAACCACGACCTACCTCGTGTAAGATTTAACCACTTCACTAAACCGAGCTTAACTCGTTACAAATATAATACACCTTGTTACAACTTGCAACCACGTAACCTCCTTCTCTAAGGCAGATTACACCACGTCCAAATCTCATCAGATTGGACACATCCAAAGTCCACACGACTGAGGACCACTCACTCACTTTTCTGATTCAAGATCAGGGTTACAAAACACCTTACTGGGTGCTTCTGTCTTAAGCAGATGTAAGGTACAATGAAGTCCTAGTATGCCAATATATTGAAAGCTTGGTTTAAACACAACTTGTATCGGTTTTTCTTTTCTCAAGTGTAGCTCAAAAAATTCTTTTCACTAGAAAAACCACTTTTTGAATTTTGCTTTTTGCGTGTGTTGTGTTTCTAGATATTCTCTTGCTTTCTTTTCTTGCTATTCTCTCGTGTGTATGTGTGTCATTCAATGGGAGTAAAATGCTGTATTTAAACAAGAATTCCAACGGTCAAAACCAAGAGAATCAGCTAAGTATGGAAAATGATTTTTCAAGAAAAATACTCCCCAACGG
>JACYFF010031958.1:20875585-20901710 GCA_017589665.1 Selenicereus undatus | reverse complement strand
TAACCCTTATCTTCCCATAGCCGTGAAGAGGATTCAAAAAGCAACCAAAAATCTTCAGCTTTGGAATTTTTATCTTATCAGAAAATATGGGCAAAGGAAATCTTTTAGTTTTGGTAAATTTCCAAAAACCTATTTTCGCAAATCTCCCATAATATTTTCAAGAGATATCCTTTCCAGAAAAATAGCAATCTTGGAGTTTAAGGAAAGTATTCTGGAGATCTTGGCCAACCGAAATGAATTTTCAAAGATAACCGGGTATGGCCACTTCAGTTCAGAAACACCCTAGGCACCCTGTTTGCAGGGTTGTTCGCAACTGGTGTTCTGAAGTACTTAGTGCAAATACCGATTCAAGAGGTGTTTAAAAAGCATTTTCAATATTAGCATATTAACAAGAGTCTAAATAAATAAAACCTATATACCCAAGACTTCTTGTTTTGAATCAGTCATCTTGTCCAAGATTTGTAGAGCTGCTGTGAACACCAAGGCCACCTTTTTTGCTGGGGTTGTTCTTTGCATTGCTAGAGTTCAGGAATATGCCTTACAATCAACTGTCGAGATGACGTTCTTGACTTAATATAGAATCACCACGTGAAACCTGTTTTAAGGACTTGTTCTCACATGTAGCAAACCAGTTAATACAATAAAGATTACAAACATCAGTTAGGCCTGTTTGGAGATCGTGTTTGGAGCAACATTACTTGGACAAATTTTTACACTTGGATTTGTTATCATCAAAACTTAAATATAATAACTCAACAATGAGAAATGGGTTTTTTATGTAGCAGGATTCTTAATTTGCACCTTTGGGGTATCCTATATTTTGCAAAAATAATTTTTAGGGGACATTTTTTTAGAATGTATTTCAAAGTACCTGCTATTTTAGATAAAGTATTTACATGTGTCAATAATCTACGGAACAATAGCTTTTAGGAGTTTTTTCTTTCATATTTGACCCACAACTTTTTGAAATTTCTATTTTTGATCCAAGTTGGGTTCAAAGTGCAAATACTCAAACATTTGGGCTTTTTTAGAAAACTGAGCTTATATTAACGTTTGGAGTTCTTATAATGACTGTACCGGCATTGGTTATCATAATATACTACTTATATCATAAATTACTATATTTTCTGTGTTTTATGTGAATA
The DNA here is from genome assembly GCA_017589665.1 of Selenicereus undatus. Classification (NCBI taxonomy): domain Eukaryota; kingdom Viridiplantae; phylum Streptophyta; class Magnoliopsida; order Caryophyllales; family Cactaceae; genus Selenicereus; species Selenicereus undatus. Next base: position 20,900,565 of record JACYFF010031958.1, on the reverse strand, counting down.
GAGGCTCACCATACTTAGTAAAATATTAAAGCTTAATTAGAGAGTTTCGACCACTACCTGAACTCAGTCGACATTCGACCCTGGCGTTCCTCTAACTTTCAATTTACAGAGATTGCTAATCTCAACCATACTTTTCTTGGATTAGGCACAACATAGGTCTGTTTTGTTTCCTATTTCAGACTATAGTCACTAATCAAGTTTTTTTTAATATTTTTAAGGATAATGAGACTTTAATCAAGAAATCATAATATTTAAGGCATAGGTTTGATTAAATAACGTTCACCACTGGGAAGCTTCTCTTATTGAAAGGGGAAATATTATAGTGAAAAGATTTGAAGGACTTATACTACTAAGATCATTGGAGATGCTTGCTCATAGAGAAATAGAGATACCCGACTTCTGTTTTGCTCAAGTATATGCAAATGGCCGTGTCTCTTCTCTTCTTTTATGGAGGAGGTGGACTACATAGGATGCCTTAATGACTACAATACATACACTGATATTTTTACATGACTATAGTTGCACTAACATGGTTATAGTAGACTGCACTATTTTACTGACTTAACACTTGACAAAATAGTACAATAATAGTGCAACAACTTTTCAGAGCCTTCAATGCTGACAAGACTATTCATTCATATTGAGATTTTATATGCATTCATATTGAGATTTTATATGCCTTCATCTCTAATAATGTCTTTCAGTCCATCATTATCTAGATAATCATCAAAACCTTCATCAAGTTGAAGATGCTTTAGATCCTATCTTTCAAATAATACATGAAGTATCTCTTTCATTTTTCTGATAAGTCGATTCAAACATCAAAGAGATAATCAAGGATAATATATAGTAGGCGAAAATAATGTTATCATAATGCATTAGTGTTCTTCCTTGTTCAATTAATGCCCACATTTGACGATAAATATTGTAGAAACCAAAGGTTCTTACTAAAGCGGAATAATTAACTACTTCTTGTCGTTCTAAAAATCATTCTTATCGTTGATTATTAGGATCTGCTAAATTAACCAGTTGAATAATGGGCTGGTTTAGCTTTTCCATTCGCAATATACCTCGACATAGAAACTTCTAATGTATGAAATTTTTGATGTGCCATTAGGAGATGTAACAATCCAATGGATTCTTTTAAACATGTGTTGTTAGAACTTAATTAGTCTTGAGAGGAATGGGTACTTTGGATTTGGGATTTCCATGAGGGAAGCTACCATTCCATATTCCCTAGCTTTCATGATGGGGTCATTTAGAGAGATTGAATTTTCTATGAGTCTAACACCACCGACTCTTAATCTATCAGGAAAGAAGATTGTAGTACACCATGACTCCCAAATATCACAAGAATAGTTATCATAGTAGTCGATGTAGGCTGCACACTAGTCATTGAACCATTTGTCTTGAACATGGGAACTTGTTTTTCTTGGATATAATGAGACTACCTTAGGTAATTCATTTATAACTCTAAAAGACTGAATCTTTGTGATATTAGATAGGCAAAAGATAGTAGACTAAAGCGTGATCTACTTTTTATATGAAATTCGAAAACATCCACAAGGTTTCTACTAGAAGGAGAAACTTGTTCTAGTAGTAGTGACATTTCATTTTGGATTTCCTTCTTTTCCGATAAGAGTTATTCTTTGATGATAACCGTTGGCGAGTTCACGAGTTGAAATATCTTCCAGAGAATACTTCGATTACTATATATGTTCAACAAAGAAAGAGAACTAGTTAAGCCATAATTGCTAACACATGAGTCTCCCTTGTGCTTGTATGTTTAATATATTCTTTTTCACAAAACCAAGTATTCCTTTGCAATAAGTTTGAACAAGAAAAGGTTATGGAGCTAAAAAGATTATGAACTTTACAATTCCCCTTATGATTGCAAGGATTTCTTTTTTCATTGTAGGATAGTTGCATTTGGATTTATTAAAACTTCCACTGCAATATGTACAGAGTTTTTCTCCTATTTTGATTTTGAGTACTGCACTCTAGTCTCATTATTGGCATCTGTCTCAAGAACTAAATCATCTCATTCATTATGAAAATTAAGAAAAGGAAGATTTTTACACATCATTTCGAAGTTTTAAACAATCTTTGAATGGATAAGGGTCCATGTCCAACTGACTTTTATCTTGAGTTTCTTGTGCAGTTGTCTTCTTAATTTAGCTAAATGTTTAATGAAATTTGAAGCATAGGTAAGACATCCAAGAAACCTTTCTAATTCCTTCATATCCTCAGTTTTTTCAGGAAAGTTTTCTATTGTTTTTCTAAAATATGCTTTCATAGGATGATTTGTCATGCTTTTGTTTCTACACCTAGAAACTCAATTACTTATTCAGCATCAATGCACTTATTCTTATAAAGAATAATACCATGATTAATGCATATTTGGATAACAGTTAGGATATCATCTTTGTGTTGTTCTATGGTCTTGGAAAAGATAAGGATGTCATCGATGTAAACTAGACAACAGTGATTAAAATCTTTAAAGATGTTATCCATTTTTCTTTGAAATATTTGAGGTGCATTTTTAAGATCAAATAGCATTACTATCCATTCATAATGTCCTCAAGGGCGGTATTAAAAGCTGTTAAAGGAATGCTTTCTTTACAGTTTTTATCTACTAGTATTTGCTTTTGCAATATATTTTTAAGAACTAAGAGGCTCCTCAAATTCTATTTAAAAGGATTTTTTTGTTAAGAATATAATAACCATAAAAGACAATATTATCATTGAGCTTTTTACAATTAATTACTGATGCGGAGCGAGTTCTGAGCTCAGGCCTACCTTTTCAATCAAGGGTCTTGAGCCAAGTTGATCCAATCTTGACCCTAGGTCAATATTGAATTGGGATCCTTAAGAAGGTCCAAATAGGGTTAGAAAAGGTGGTTGGGCCCATAGTAGCCCTAAATAAGGAGTTAACCACTTAATCCTCTCAAAACCACCCCATTAACTCATTTTTAGTTTCTAGCATAATACTTTACTTTATTTCTAGCTCCATTTTTACTAGACTAATGAGCTCTAATTTCCAAAAATTATACATAGGTAGAAAGCACCGGATGTCTATTTTCCAACGAATCTTGAATTGCCCCCAAATTCTAAAAAATGAGAAAGTTATGAGCTAAATACTGGCAATGGTTGGTCTAGGACTAGAAAGTGCACGGTTCTAATTATGGGCTTTATTGAGGAGGGTGATGATTTGAGTCTCTAGAAGATGGGAGATGAATCCTGAAAAATGTAGTTCATAGTGATTGTAATTATCTTAAGCATCTTGATTTATTTTCCCAGGATATTTTTTGAGCCTCCTATTGGTCCAATTGTCCCACTAATGTACAACTAATTCCCCTTCCCATTGGATATTTATGGACCTAATTAGCTCCAATAAAAATCAGATTGAAGGAATGATATGAGAGTTTGAAGCTTGGTTTTCCTCAAAATCTCAAAATCTTTATCTCTCTTACGAGGGTGGTGATTTGAATTGTTCCTTTAATCTAATCCTTCGTACTAAGGCTTTAGAGGGTTAAAGGGTGCGTTGATTTAATCTAGGTGGTGGTTCAACCTTTATCCTAGATATATCCTCTTGGCTTTATCTTTTGGTCACACGTTTCAAGTATTGATTCATCTCCATTGGAGGGTTTTTTCTTCTATTTGGGAATTTGTTCGCTGTTTCTTAGTTCTTCATTGGAGAGATTGATCTTCAATCTCCGTTGGGCTCGCCTACAAGCTTGTTATGCCTTTATTTAGCCAAATGGAATTCACCATGCATCATTTGGTATTAGACCAAGTCCTTTGTACATTAACTGGTATCAGAGCACAATAATCCTATTTCTTGGTAAGCATCCATTCCAACGTTCCTTGAGTTGGAATTGCTTAAATTTTTCCTCTTTCTATACTCTTTTGTCATTTGTTCTTCCTCTTTAAATATATCATCTAGTCCATAAAGAACCCCAATTATAGCCCATACACAAACCCTAACCAAAATACATCCCTAAAACTCTAGAAAAAGGCCAAAAAATACGAAACCAAAATTTTGGCACTGCCACCCTATGCCATTTGGCATGCCGGTGCCAAAATCCCACACTTGAAGAATTTGACCCAAAGATTTGGTACAACAAACTCATGTTTCCTGGCAAGACCATGCCCCTTCCCTGCATTATTAAATCTTGTTCCAGAGATCTGGCACGACCCCCCCATGCCATAGAGCACGACCGTGCCCCCTCCTTTTTCATTGTTTTCTTGCCTATGTCCCTTTAGCATGCCCGTGCCTCATTTGTTTTCTCCTTCTTTTTCCTCTCTATCAACCATGACTAGTGAGGGCAATCCTTCTCACTCATTGAACATTCCTCTTGAGTAAGCCTATGAGATTAGTAGGGCCGTTGTAGAGCTTCAAGAGCAAATGAGAAAGCTCACCCAAGAAGTTGCACAAGGAAGGGAATCTACTCCAGGAAACCCTTACCGATGAGTCTACAATGCTCACCCTATTGACACTTAATACTTTTCCTCTCATGAAGGCTTTGCTGATGAGGAAGGAAGGCCAAGAAGACTAAGGCATCAAAGGGATGATCTTTAGGATCACAAAGTTGAGGCTCCGGAATTTGATGGCAATCTTAACCCGGAGAACTATCTTGATTGGGTTCAAGCCATTGAAAGGATCTTTGAACTCAAAAATTACAATGATAAGAAGGCCTTCAAGTTAGCCATTCTTAGGATCAAGGGGTATGCTTCATTACGGTATGAGCATTCGAAGAAGAATAGGGCTAGAGAAGCCAAATCCAAGGTCAAGACTTGGTCTAAACTCAAGAAGCATATAGACAAGAGATTTCTACCCCCTTCTTACAAACAAGAACTCTACCTCAAGATCACTTCTCCCAACCAAGAGAATCTAACGGTAGAAGAGTACACTAGAGAGTTTGAACAACACCAAATGCGGGTTGGTTTGGGTGAAGAACCCGGACTCAAGATTGCTAGGTTTATTAAGGGCTTATCTCCTTGCTAGCAAGGTTGAATTACAACCATAGTTAACCTTTGATGATGTGTGCCACCTAGCTATCAAAATTGAGAAGTAATCTAAGGGTAGGAATCCCCTTCACACATCTCTAACTAAAAGCCCCTTTACTCACATTGAAATTGAAAGCCCACCCCCTTAAGTCAAATCTCTTGATAAGGGTAGTGGAATCGCTGGTGAGCCCCCGAAGAGGTTAGAAGGAAAGAAATGTTTTAAGTGTCATGATTTTGGACATTTTCAAGTTGATTGTCCAAATACAAAGACTCTTACTATCAAAGAGGTAGAAGATATTCGAGCTATTGAGGAAGAATCAAGTGAAGAAGGTAATGAAAATGATGGTTCTACCTTGGTGACCCCCGATGTTGGAGAAATGTTGTCGATCGAAAGGTCCCTACATGCAACAAAGGTTCCTTACAAAGATAGCCAAAGGGAGCAAATCTTCAACTCAAGGTGCACTATTAGAGGCAAGGTCTACAGTTTAATCATAGATTGTGGAAGTTGCACAAATGTGGCCTCCAACACACTCATTGATAAGCTTCAAATTCCCACCAAGGAGCATCCTACTCCATATACTCTCCAATGGCTAGGTCCAATGAATGAGGTAACTGCTTCGAGGCTAGCTCTTATTTCATTCTCAATTGGTCCCTATTATGGTGAAGTATTATGTGACATCCCTCCTATGGATGCGTGTCACTTGTTACTTGGTAGGCCTTCGTTGTTTGATAACTATGTGGTCTATGATGGACATGCTAACACCTATAGACTCAAGCATAATGGTAAAAACCTCACATTTGCCTCTCTACCTCCACCCAAACCTCACAAAGCTAAACTGGGGAAGGGAAGTGAAAAAAGCCCCCACAAGAGTAAACACGGGATGAGTGTGCCACTAGTAAGAGCAAGCCTCAAATTGCTGTAGTAATGGTGAAGCCAAACACAAGTGAGGAAGTGAGAGCTTTAACCCTTGTAGCTCACCAAGAGCTTAAGGATGAAATCCCCAAAAAACACATCCCTTTGTCTATTAAAATAGTGTTTTGATAAAGCTCTTATAAGGGTGATCAAGCTCTAAGCGACACCTTTCTCGAATATAATGAGTTTCAGCTATCTTATGATCAGTATGTTGAGATCTTCAACGAGCTCATGAGGCATAAGAGAGCTACACATTACTTTGATGTTCTCCTAAAGATCTTAAAGAAATACTACACATTTAAAAAGAGAGGAATACATAGTACTTTAGGGGTTTTCAAACCCAAAAATAGTAAATGGCACGGAAGGTTGATGTGATGGGATTTCAACCCCAAGGATTTGAGGGCAAATCCTCTTCAAGGGGGAGGGTTTGATGCGGAGCAAGTTTTGAGCTTAGGCCTACCTTCTCAATCAAGGGTTGTGAACCAAGTTGATCCAATATTGACCCTAGGTCAATATTAACTTGGGACCCTTGAGAAGGTCCAAGTAGGGTTAGAAAAGGTGGTTGGGTCCATAGTATCCCTATATAAGGAGTTAACCACTTAATCTTCCCAAGACCACCTCATTAGTTCATTTTTAGTTTCTGGGCAGAATACTTTGCTTTATTTGTGGCTCCATTTTTTCTACGTAAATAAGCTCCAATTTTCACAAATTATACATAGATAGGGAGCCCCAGATGCATATTTTCTAACGAATCTTTAATCACCCTAAATTCTATGAAATGACAAAGTTAAGGGCTACATACCGAGCAATGGTTGGTCCACGACTGAAAAGTTCATAGTTCTGATTATGGGCTTAATTGAGTAGGTTAAGGCTGTAATTTTGGGGATTAATCAGCATACAATGATTGTTCACACACAAGGAAGAGTTGGCAAGTGGCGGCACCTCATTTGGAGGAGTAGAGCCTATTCATATCTCTCTAGAAGATGAGAGATGAATCCTGGAAAATACAGCTCATAGTGATTGTAATTATCTTAAGCATCTTGATTTATTTTCCTAGGATATTTTGTAAGCCTCCTATTGGTATACTTGCTCTATTAAGGTACAACTAATTCGCCCTCCCATTGGGTATTCATGGACCCAATTAGCTCCATGAAAAATCAGACTGAATGAATGATATAAGAGCTTGAAGCTTGGTTTTCCTCAAAATCTCAAAATCTTTATCTCTCTTACGAGGGTGGTGATTTGAGTCTTCGCTTTAATATAATCCTTGGTGCTAAGGCTTTAGAGGGTGGATTAATTTAATCTAGGTGGTGGTTCAACCTTTATCCTAGATATATCCTCTTAGTTTTATCTCTTGGTCACACATTTCAAGTATTGATTCATCTCCATTTGAGGGTTTTTCTTCTATTTGGGGATTTGTTATCTCTTTATTGGTTCTTCATTGGAAAGATTGATCTTCAACCTCCATTAGGCTCACCTAGAAGCTTTTTATGCCTTTATTTAGCCAAATGGAATTCAACATGCATCATTTGGTATTAGAGTACGTCCTTTCCGTATCAAATACCATTCTAGCTTTTCATTTTTTTTTTCTCTTCAGCATGATTTATTACCATAAGAGTGGGACTAGTGTGAGGACTCTTACTATTCCTAATCAAACCTTTATCAAAAAGTACCTTGATTTGCTTATCAAACTCTTGGATATCCTGGTGTGCATACATCCATTTGTTTGACTTGGATAATAGTGTTGGGATTTGACAAAGTAATCTCTGAAAATGTCTTATCTTTATCCCAAAAATTTAGAGTATTATCAAAGTATAGTTTTTTGCATAATTGGTCTTGTTATTTAGCAATTTTCTCTTCAAGAGATAAATCAAGTAGTGAGATTGTTGGTGCTATCTCGTGTTGTGCAGGTGTTGTCTTGTCACCACGCTGGCTGCATGTAAACTCAATCTTCCGATGAGTGTAAGCATCACTTAATTTTTCAATATGAACTGATTGACCATTTATTATCAATATTATTTGGTTTATAGTCTGCATGCCTGGAGATTATAGCATTTGAAAATTATTTCGAATAATCATTTCATGGAAGGATTGATCAGTAGCTCAGAAAACTAGTATAATGCATTGGACTCCTGCTATTTCCATAGATAACCCTTCTATGGCTTCATTATGGCTCATTATGCTATTGTTAGCTATCTTTACCTGTGAAGAATTCTTGGCTTTTTTCACATAAATTTTGGAAATAAAGTTGTTTTTCCAAAACATACAGAACAACCATTATCAATGTAGGCGCACAATTCATATCTATTATACCCCTCTAAATGTACATTTATTAGAATATATATGCTATTAGAATTTAGCGTATCTTCATGGTTATATTTTTGATTAATTCATCCTCATAAATAGGTTCACTAATAGTTCTTGTTTTGTACCCAATTACTATTCTATTTAGGTTCATACTCTGATCTACACTGTGTCTTGTGGGGTTCAAAACTCATTCTACTCATTTCGCAGGTCATAATAATTGTATCGTCTTCTTTGGGTTCTTCTTTAGTTGTTGAAGATACTTCTCCCTACTATGGTCATGCACTCATGCTTCTTAATAATTGGGATTCAATGGTAATTTTACCATGTTCATCAATTTTCATTACATTTTTAGTTGATTTTTGCAGGATTAGCGAAGCTAAATATCCAAAACCTATCGATTTTAATCTCCTGCGAGTTGTATTTTATCCTTTGAATTTTTTGTATTGGAGTTGGACTTTTAAATTTTCGGCCTCTATCAGTGTTACCTTAGTCTTCGGATCTATAGTATTATCTAATTTATAGACTATTTTCCAAAATATTCTTAGTAGGTATCCTCCTTTTTTCATGTTTATCCCAACAGTTTTTATCTTAATGGATAGGAAGTTTTATGCAAATTCATCTTTTAGGCTTACACAATATCCAGGTCGGTAATTGAATCTTACTTATCTATTGCATAAATTGGTCTTAATCCCTATGATAATTTGATTGTTAAATTTGATATGTTCGATATCACAGAGCAAAGCATAAAGATCATCATCTTTGCCATAATACTTTAAAGGGGTAATTTGTACTTGGACACTTCCAACATAGATATACCTATACTATCTATCTTTGTTATGCTTAAGGATGTTTTTCTAATTAATGAGATTAACTTCTCTCACATCATACTCACCATCTTTTATCTCTAAAGCTCCTTTCATCATTTTGCATAAGTACTCACTCTTTAAGTGAAAGATGGATTTTTTTATAATTCATATCTTTCTGAATTATAGGAAGGACTCAGTTTTCTTGGAGATCTTCATTCTCATTATCTATAATAAATTCTTCTCCTTGAAGATCACCAAGACTAATTGAGCTATTTTCCAACATATGACTAGTTTCTTTATAATCACTTTCTTCATATTCATCTTCTAGTACAATCTTAATAGTTCCCTTGTTGTTTGTCACGGCTAGATGTAGTGCTTCCTCCTCTCTAAGCTCAAAATCATCTAAACAACCCAAAGTTTCGATAAGCTTGTTATTATTCATATTTTTCTATTCATTTGCATAATGACTTAATTCTCCGCATGCCCAACACTTACAGTTGTTTTTCTCGACATGACAGTAAGTGACTTCTAAAAAATCTTCGTTTTTAAGGACTTGGTTTGTTATAATATGTTCTTTTATATTTCTCTCCTCTTTGCTTGTTAAAGCTTTTTTTCTTATTAAATTTCTTTTTTCTTCTCCTCTAAGGTTCATTTCCCCATTGGTAAGGAGTACCCCAATAGGCTAGAAATTGTTTGTTCATTTTCTTTTGTTTTTGGAGATCGAAACATTGGTCAATGACCCATTTTCTTAGATAAGAGGTTCTTGTACCAAGGGTATCAATAACATATGCTTTTTCAAGCCATGCAATATATTTTTTGTTGATCATAGAATTGATCAAATATGGTAATTTGTCATAAAATATACCTAGATTGATTTCATTGTGCACAATGTTGTAATAATATTGGCTAAATTCAGTAATATAAATTCTCGAGATATCTCATATCTCGTAATTCTATGTTGTTGATCTTTCTTTGCCATTCTCTGGCTTTTTTTTTTCGAAATCAAGTTTAGTTCCGATAAATTCAGTTTTGATTTCCTTACATAAATTTTGAACATAGCAGATGGTATTTCCATTATTCTTAATATATTTTTACTTTCCTCATTTAATGATTAATACCAGTCAGCTATAGTGCTAGAAAAGTTATGTTCATTATAATTTAGGAAATATTTAAGTTTAGGACACTATTCATGTCTTTTTTGCAATGCTCAAATATTTCTTCTCTATTATAAGCTCAATCAATGTTTAAGATGTATCCCATTTGGCTAATCGGGGTATGGCTGATCTCTTCAAAGGTTGTGGTTCTCCTTGGGATGAACCCAAAGGAAAAGTTATGTGTATGCCCTGCTACAGCGTACCTAGGTCTCATAAAATGGGTATTTCTTTTAGAAGGTTTACCAAATTCTTCAGGTTTAGAAACAAGATTGTTCACTAGATTTGACTCAATTTCATCTACGTTAAGTCCTTCCCTAATCTCACTGATTTCATTGTCAAATACCATTTTGCCATAGTCTTTTTAACTAGTTTCCTTCTAATTTCTTCTAAAAGTACAAAATTAAGATCTTTTAGTTTAATTATGTTCATCTACTGATATATTTCTTCTTCTAGTGGATATTATTTGTTTCTTCATTATCATTAGATAATAAATCTTGTTTGTCAGTTATTGCAATCATGATTTTGTTTAATTCTTACGGGTTTTATTCTTTATCAAACATATTTTGTAATTTTTCAAGATTATACTGCTTATACTCCATCCTTTTCTTCTTTCTATGCTTTTTAGATGATTTTTCAGTTAATTTTTCTCATACTTCTTTTTGAATTTTTATATCATGCAAAAAAAATGGATTTGTATTTTGTGTGTTTTGGAAATGATATTTATGCTAAAATGGAGTTCTAATACTTAAATCAGATTTTTGACTATGTACAATCTCATCAATTAAAGAAAGAAGAATTATAGACAATTACTTCTTACTCTCCTTAACGTTAGTCTTAATTTTTGCTAATTTGACTTTAAATTCTTAAATTTTACAAGTGATATAGTTTAATTGTGGTACTACTAAAGTGGTTTCTTCTTGTGAGTGAATAATATGTGAATAATTAGGAGCATGACAAGTCTATGATCATTCAAGCATTGAACATAGTTAATTAACTTAATTAATTATCAATTATCTTAATTATTTTTGGTCACATTGCTCTATACCAATTGAAAAAAGGTTTCAAGTAATACTCTTGAGCAGAATATCACAAGAACAAAAATAAAATTTTCGAATGTAAGTTTTTAAGTATTGTAGTAAAATATACAAATATGAAAATAGAAACAGTAAACTGTCCTCTTAAAATAGTTTTCATAGAATATTAGACTTTTTGAATATATTCTAATAGCATGGTCCCCTAAATATGACTTCCACACAAAGCAGGATATCTAGCTGTAATTTTTTGCAAGACTTTGAGGTAGTTCTTAGATCTCTAATCATGTATATTGTTATGATCCTTTAATATGTTTCTTATACATATGCTTATAGAATGTTCTGTTTATTCATTTAGGTTTTCATATGTGCATGCCCACATACCTAAACCATTCTTGCCAAGATTCTTATGAATTGTTGGAACATTATGGCATTGCAAATAAAATTTCATTTGTGGTTGTTGACAATTATACCAGTAATGATGCAATGATGGGTAAGTGAAAGAATTCCTTTCGGGTCCACTGAGGTTGGGTATAATGATTATTGACCTCACGTTTTGGAAGAATATTTTTTGGACATCTTAGTTTCAGGTAGTTATTTTTCAAGGTATAACTGTTTGGGTTAAATGATTTCTAGGTGACAAATATTTATTTTTAGGACTCAAAACTTTATGAAATTTCTATTTCTCACCCAAAATGGGTGCAAATGCTCAAATTTTTGTGCTTTTTTTTTAAAGAAACTATGCTTGCATTAATGTATTAACTTCTTATAATGACTTTATTGGTACCAGTTATCATATTCTACTACTGATATCATAAATATTGTATTTTCTGTGATTATAGGTCCACTATTAGGTGTAGTACTGGTGGCTTCATAACATATCTCCATAGTCATATTTTTGACTAATTCACCCTCATAAATTTGTTCACTAATGGTCCTTGTTTTGTACCCGATGACTTTTCTGTCTAAACTCATACTTCGATCTACATTGTGTCTAGCGGGTTCAAACTCATTCTACTTATTTCACTGGTCGTACTAATTATATCATCTCCTTTGATCTCTTCTTTAGTTGTTGGGGATCCTTCTTCCTATTCTGATCTTGCACTCATGGTTCTTAATAGTTAGGGTTTGATGTTCACTTTTCCATATTCATCATTTTTCATTAGATTTTTCTTCTTGATTTTGTTGCAATTGGCAAAACAAGATTTCCATGACCTATCAATCTTTATTTCATGTGGATTAGATTTTATCTTTTGAACTTCTTGCGTAGGAGCAAGACTTTCAAATTTTTTTGCCTTTATTATTCTTACCTTTTCTTTGGATCTATAATATTATCTAATTTGTAGACAATTTTTCAAAATATTCTTAGTGTGTAACCTCCTTTCTTGATATCCAGGCCAAGTATTTTTGTTGTAAGGGAAAGGAAAATTTCGGGCAAATTCATGTTTTAGGCTCACATAATATCTAGGTCGACAATTGAATCCTACTGAACCATTACACAAATTGGTCTTAATTCTTGTGATAATTAGATTATTAAATTGGGTATGCCTAATATCATAGAGCAAAGTATAGAGATCAATATCTTTGTCATAATACTGTAATAGTGTAATTTGAACTTGGACATTTCCAACATGGTTATGCTTTTACTTTCTATACTTTTTATGCTTAAGGATATTTTCCTAGTTAATGAGATTGACTTCTCTCACATCGTATTCACAATCTTTTATCCCTAAATCTACTTCCATCATTTCACATACATACCTACTTTTCAGTTGAAAGATGAATTTTTTGTAGATCATGTCCTTCTAAATTGTGAGAATGACTCCATCTCCTTTGATGTCTTTATTGTCTTTATCTACTGCAAATTATTCTCCTTGAAGATCAGGAATACTAGTTGAGCTACATTCTATCATAGACTAGTTTCTTCATAATCACTTTCTTCATATTCATCTTCTATTACTATTTCAATAATTCGTTTTTTGTTTTTCAAGGATAGGCCAAATGCTTCTTCTTCACTAAGTTCAAAATAGTCTAAACTTTCCAATGTTTCTATAAGCCTATTGTCCTGCCTAGTTTGGCATTTGTTAGCATAATGACCCACGTCTCCACATAGCCAACACTTACAACTATTTTTCATTGCAGGACAATAAACAGCTTTTCTAGAAAAAAAAAAAACAACCTATGCCTTTTAGAACTTGGCTTGTTATAATACTTCGTCTTGCACTTTTAACCGCTTTGCTGTTAAAACTCTTTTTTATATAAATTTTCTTTTTCTTCTCTTATCATGTTCATTTCTCCATTGATGAGGAGTATCCCAACAAGCTAGAATAAGAGATTCTAGTTCCAAGTGTATCAAGCCATTCATCATTGGCTGATTTTCTTAAATAAGAGATTATTGTTCTAAGAGTATCAATAACATCTGCTTTTTCAAACCCCGTAATATTTTATTCATTGATTATAGAATTGATCGACTGCAGTAATTTGTCACAAAACATACGAAGATTGGTTTCATTATGTCCAATTTTATAATAATATTAACTAAATTCTACATTGTAATTCTCTAGATATCTTATATCTCATATCCTAAAGCTCTATTTTATTAATCTTTGTTTGCAATTCTCTAGTTTTTTCTTTGTGGAATCAAATTTAGCTTAGATAAATTCAGTTTTGATTTCTTGGCACAATTTCTTGAACATTATAGCTAGTGTTTCCATTATTCTTAATACATTTTTACCTCCCTCATCTAATGAGTCATACTGCTTAGATACAATACTTGAAAAGCTAGGTTCGATATAGGTTAGGAAATTTTGAGAAGACCATGTGGTATTCAAGTTCAAGACAATATTCATACTCCTTTTGCAAAGTTCAAATATTTTTTCTCTATTATGGATCTATATATATTTAAGATGTATCCCGTCTAACTAATTAGGGTAAGACTAATTTCTTCAAAGAAAGTGATATTTCGTGGGATGAACCCAAAGGAAAAGTTAGTTGTATAGACTACTGGAACATACTTAGGTCTCATAAAATGGCCATTTCGTCTAGATAGTTCATGGAATTCTTCAAATTTAGGAATTACATTGTTAACTAAATTAGATTCGATGTCATCGATGTCAAGTTCTTCTCCAATTTCATTGATTTATCTTTCAGCAACTAATTTTCCATATATTTTTTTTATCAAGTTCTCGCTTAATTTCTTGCGAAGGAACTACATCCAGATCTAGTTGCTTGTATAAGTTCATCTGTTGTTATATTTCCTATTCTACTTGGACATTATGGGTTTTTTCTACTTCTTGTTTGTCTACTATTGAGCTCATGATTTTGTCTAATTCTTCTAAATTTTGTTATTTATCAAACATATTCTGTAACTCTTCTAAATTGTGTTGCTTGTATTCCATCTTCTTCTTCTTTTTCTGCCTTTTCTGATTTTTTTCAAATGATTTTCCTACTTCTATTTTGATTTTTACGTCTTTGTATAATATAAAAATCCAAAAACTAGGGGTGCAATCAACTAAAAAACCATTTGAAAAGGCAGAGAAAGAAGAAAAGGAAGAAAGGAATAGTCGGAAAACAAGATCTATTGTCTGATAACAATGGAGAGACAAATAATGTCCAGCTGGAAGAAGAAATATATCAACAATTGAAATTGATTAAATTAGAAGATCCAGATGTGGTACCAAGAGATTAGAAGGAAACCGGTTAAAAAATATGGTAAAGTGGTATTTGACAATGAAATCAATGAGATTGGAGAAGAACACAGCATCGATGAAATCAAGTCCAATCCAGTTAATAATGTTGTTCCTAAACCTTAAGAATTCAGTGAATCTTCTGGAAGAAATGCTTATTTTATGAGGCCTAGATATGTTCAATCAGTGGTACAACTAATTTTTCTTTTGGGTTCATCCCAAGGAAAACCACATCTTTTAAAGAAATCGGCCTTACATTAATTAGCCAAACATGATACATGTTAAAAATAGTGTTATGAACTTGAATACCAAATGTTCTGCTGAGAATTTCCTAAACTATATCGAACATAGTTTTTCTGGCACGGTAGCCTACTAGTATGATTGATTAGATGAAGAAGGTAAAAATATATTAAGCATGATAGAAAGACTAGCTGCTATGTTCAAAAAATTATCTAAGGAAATCAAAACTCAATTTATTGGAACTAAACTTGATTCTGAAGAAAAAGCTCAGGAATGGCAAAGAACAATTAACGACATATAATTATTGGATATGAGATTTCCAGAGAATTATATTGTTGAATTAGTCAATATTATTACAAAATTGGGAAGAATGAAACAATGCTTAGTATATTTTATGATAAATTACTATATCTGATCAATTCTATAATCAATGAAAAATACATTACATGACTTGAAAAAGCAGATGTCATTGATACCCTTAGTATAAGAATATCTTATTTAAGAAAATGAGTCAATAATCAATGTCCTGATCTCCAAAAACAAAAGAAAACGAAGAAATAATTCCTAGCATGTTGGGATAATCCTTACCAATGGGGAAACAATCCTAAGACGAGAAAAAAAAAATTATAAGAAAAAAAAAATTTTAACAAGCAAAGGGCAGAGAAATACAAAAGGAAGTATTATAACAAACCAAGTCCTTAAAAATGAAATTTTTTAAGAAATACTACTTATTTTCATGCATAGAAAAATAAATGTAAGTGTTGGACATGCAGAGAAGGAGGTCATTATGCAAACGGATACAAAATAAGGAAGAATAACAAGCTTATAGAAACTTTGAGTAGTATAGATTATTTTGAGCTTAGCGTGGAAGAAGAACTAGATCTAACCCTAAAAAACAACAAGAAAATTGTTGAGATTGTAGTAGAAGATGAACATGAAGAAAGTGATTATAAAAAAACTAGTCATATGATGGAAACTGGGTCAATTAGTCTTGGTAATCTTCAATGAGAAGAATTTATTATAGATAATGAAAATGAAGATGTCAAAGGAGATTTGGTCATTCCTATAAATCAAAAAGATATGATTTATAAAAAATCCATATTTTAATTAAAGAGTAAGTACGTATGCGAAATGATTGAAGGAGACCTGAAAATAAAAGACTTTGAGTAGGATGTGGGGGAAGTTAATCTCAGTAAGTAGGTAAACATCCTTAAACAAAACAAAGATAGAAAGTATAGGTATATCCATGTCAAAAGTGTCTAAGTTCAAATTACTTCATTATAATATTATGACAAATATATTGATCTTTATGCTTTGCTCTGGAAATTCAAGCATACCAAATACAATAATCAAATTATCACAGGGATAAAGACCAATTTATGTAATGTAACAGTAGAATTCAATTGTGGACCTCGAAATCATGTGAACTTAAAAGACTAATTTGCCAAAAACTTCCTATCCCTTAAGATAAAAACAGTTGGAATGGACATCAAGAGAGGAGGTTACCTACTAAGGAAATTTTGGAAAATAATATATAAGTTAGATAATACTATAGATCCAAAGACCAAGGTAACAATCATAGAAGCAGAGAAATTTAAAAGTCCTACTCGTATGCAAAAAATCTATAGGAAAAAATCCAACCCCATGAGATAAAGATTGATAGGTCATACATATCTAACTTTGCCAATCCCAAAAAAATCAATATGAAAATTATAATAAAAATGGATTAGAATTGTAAAATTACCTTTAAAACTCAATTAATAAGAAGTATGAGTGCAAGATCAGAATGGTGAGAAGGGTCTTCATCAACTGAAGAAGAGCTTAAAGAATATGATATAATTAGCATGACTAGTGAAATGAGCATAATGAGTTTTGAATCCGCAAGACACAGTATAGACTAAAGTATGAGTCTAAATCGAAAAGTCATTGGGTACGAAAGAAGAATTGTTAGTGAGCCAATCTATAAGGATGAATCTATAAAAACTATGACTATGGAGAAACGCTATGAAGTCACCAATACAAATTCTAATAGCATCTATATCCCAATAAATGTATATTTAGAAGCATATAATAAAATATGAATTGTGTGTCTACATAGAATACTGGTTGTTCTATCTGGTTAAAAAATAAATCTTTATTTACGAATTTATGTGAAAAAAAGCCAAGAATCCTTTAGAGGTAAGGATAGCAGATAATAGTATAATGAGCTATAATGAAGTCTTAGAAGGGTTATGGATAAAGATAGGAGAGCCCAATGCGTTATATCAACTTTATAGGCTATTGATAAACCCTCTCATGATAAGATTATTAGAAATAATTTTCTGAGGCTGTATTCTTCATCCACACAGACCATAAGCCAAATAATATTCACAATAAACAGTCACTTAGTTCCTATTGATAAATTAAATAAGGCTTACACTTATTGAAAGATTGAGTTTACATGTAGCCAGCATGGTAAGAAGGTAATACCTACACAACATGAGATAGTACTAACAATCTCACTATTAGATTTATCAATTAAAGAGCAAATTATGGAACAACAAGAGCACCTATGCAAAGAACTCTACTCTGAACATCCTCTAAAATTTTGGGACAAAGATAAGACATTTGCAAAGATTACTTCGCTAAATGCCAATACTATTATCCAAGTTAAATAAATGGTGTATACACACCAGGATATCCAAGAATTTGATAAACAAATCAAAGAACTTTTGGATAAAAGATTGATTGGAAATAGTAAGAGTCCTCACACTAGTCTTGCTTTCATTGTGAGAAATCATGTTGAAAAAAGAGGAAAAGCAAGAATGGAAATCAATTACAAAAAGCTTAGCGATAGTACTGTCTTCTATGGCTATTATAGTCCTAACAAAACAGTCATTTTCAATAGAATTCTAGGAGCCCCTTGGTTCTCAAAAATTGATTGCAAAAGGGGATACTGACAGATAAAAATGGATGCAGAAAGCATTCCTTTAACTGCTTTTAGTGCCCCTTAAGGACATTATAAGTGCAAAGTAGTGCCATTTGATCTTAAAAATGCACCTCAAATACTTTAAAGAAGAATGGATAATAGCTTCAATGATCTTAATCATTATTGTCTAGTTTACATCGATGATATCCTTGTCTTTTCCAACGCTATAGAACAACACAAAGATGATTTCCTAGCTATCACCCAAATATATATTGATCATGTTATTATTCTTGGCAAGAACAAGTGCATTCATGCTGAATAAGAAATTGAGTTTCTAGGTGCAGAAATGAAAGCAGGACAAATCATCCTAATAGAAAATTTCCTTGAAAAAAATTGAAGATAGGAAGCAATTAGAAAGGTTTCTTGGGTGTCTTAGCTATACTTTAGATTTCATTAAAGATTTACCTAAATTGAGGAAAACATTGGAGCAGCAACTCAATAAAGAAGTAAGTTGAACATGGACCTCTAGTGATTCAAAGATTGTTCAGAACTTCAAAAAAATGTGTAAAAATCTTCCTCTTCTGAATTTGCCTAATAAAGGAGATGATTCAATTCTTGAGACATACGCCAGCAATGAGCACTGAAGTGTGATACGACTATAAGTGCACAACGGCATTGTAGCAAATCAAGGTTGATCTATTGGGCTATATTCTTTCAAGATATGCTAAGCGAATCAAAACTTTAGATTGATAAAAATATAAAGATAAGGAAACAATTATAACTAATTCAAGGGTTTTCAATTTAGCAACTTCTAATTCGCTAGTTTTAAATTAATTAAGGAGAAAACGCCTAGGAATTCATGTAGTTATGATAGTTGATTGGATCAAAATGATGAAAATGTACTTTTCTCTAATCGGTTAATCTCGAGGAAATACATTCTTTTGAAATCAATCAAATTTGCCTAAACTAAGCAAAAGTCATTCTTTCAAACTAATTCGCCTTAATTCAAGTTAAATATCTTCGATCACTCTCTAGTCCTCCTAACATGCAAATCTCTTTTTCGAGACGACTCCACGTTAGGTTTAATCAAGCAGTCCAACAATTAAATGTTACATTTCAGTTTTTCACCCGATTAATTCAAGCGTGCAAGCAAACTTTGGCCAAAAATTCACTCACGACATAAATAACACTTGATAGAACGAAATCAAACCAATCATGAAGGTAAGCACAATTCTTTAAATTAAAACATGATACAACTATACTTTCATAAACTACTAAATCCCTAGACAAAAATTAAACTACTCACACATGATTAAATTAAACATCTAACTACTCTAAAATGATAAATCTAAAGAGAAAAGAGAAGAGAAGAGAGAAGAGTTTGCTCAGTCAAAATGTGCGATTGAACCTTTCGATTGCAGAACCCGATCCCGATTCCTCGCAAATCTTTTTCTTCTACTTGCTCTCAACTCTCTCTAATCTAGAATCCTAATCTACTTGAACAGAGGAAATGAAATGGATGGGATGATGGTCCTCTACTGCGAAAAATGGCCTTATTTATAAAAAACCTCAATATACCTCTGCCACACGATGAGGAAAAGCGAATAGGTTTGCTGCTACACCTCCACCACAGGTAGATCACAGTGCTAGCTGGCTCGTCATTCTTCTATTCTTCTCTTGCTCCACGGGTATAGCAACTAAAGGGCATCTATGGAGAGTCAACATATTCCCAAATGAGTGTGATATGTAGGGTTAAATGGCCTAAAATCTTGCAAAACACATCAAACAACCATACCCAAGCATAAATCGGGAAAAGGAGTAGAAATTGTGGCTTAAAGGATATAATTCTCCTAAAATGCAGCAAAATGACGTTAAAAAGATATAAACTTTATGCACTTATCAAAGTACAGTACTCAAAATCAAAAAAGGAGAAAAACTATGCAAATATTGCAGTGGAAGTTTTAATAAAGCACAATGCCACTATCCCACGATGGAAAAAGAAATCCTTACAGTCATAAAAGGAATTGAAACATTCTTAATCTTTTTAGCCCAAAAAAAATTTCTTATTCGAACTGATTGCAAAGGAATACTTGGTTTTGTGAAAACGAATTTATCAAATATGCAACTACAAGGGTGACTCCTACATTGGCAATTATTGTTTAACCAGTTTTCTTTCTCTACTGAACATATACAAAGATCGAAGTATTCTTTGTTAGACAGTTTAACTCATGAACTCACCAATGGCGATCATTAGAGCAGAACTCCTACCGTAAAAGAAGGAAATCCAAATGAGAACGGATTTCTCTTTCTAGCAGAATTCTTGAGGTCATTTTGGAATTTCATACATAAAGTAGATCACGCTTTAGCTTGCTATCTTCTGTCTTTGTAATAGTATAAAGATTCATCCTTTTACAGTTACAACTGAATTACCTAAGGTTCCCTTATGATATTCAATAAAAACTAAGTTCCTATGTTAATGAAAATTATTCAACGATTGGTATGCAACTTGCATCGACTACTATCAAAATTATTCTTATGCTGTTTGGGAGTCATGTAGTATCGTGATTTCCTTTCTTGAACGATATGGATTTAGTGACGTTAAATTCCTAGCCAATTTTATTTCTCCTGATGACCCCATCATGAAAGCCTGCGAATATGAAATGATAGCTTGTCTCAAGAAAATCCCAAATCCGAAGTACCCATTCTTCTCAAGGATAACTGAGTTTCAACAATGTATGTTTGAAAGGATCCATTGGATTTTCACATCTCCTGATAGTCTAACAAATATTCCATACAAGAGAAGTTTGTATGTCAAGGTACATTGTGTAGTAATTGAGTATAAAAATGGACAAGCTAAACCAGAACGTTATCTTGTGCAATTAGTTGATTTAGACGATCCCAATGATTGACAACAAGAATGGTTTTCTGAGTGACAAGAAGTAGTTATTGATCCTGTTTTAGCAAAAACCATCAGTTTGTACAACATTTGTCATCAAATGCAGCCATTGATTGAACAAGGAAAACAAATAATGCATTGCATGAACATACTTCCGTTTATCTTAATGATTTCAACAAATATGTGAAGGCAGAAGGAGATACTTCGGAAGATGTCTTTGATTACCTCTTTAATGTTAGAGCTGGAAAATTCTTATCAAAAAAAGAAAAGAAGTATTTTCATGAGCTATTTGAAAAATGGTATCTAAAGCATCTTCAACTAGATGAAGATTTGATGATTATCTGAATAATGATGGATTGCAAGACATTGATGGAGATGAAGACATGCATAATATCAATATGGGTTACTAATCTTGTTAATATTAAATGCTCTGAAAAGTTGTTGCGCCATTATTGTGTCAGTTTGTCAAGTGTCTAGTTAGTAAAATAATACAGTCTGTTGTAGCAATGTGAGAGTAGTTGTTGCAATGTGAAAATATCAATGTGCATACTCTAGCCATTAGGGCATCCTATGTAGTTTCTCTCCTCTATAAAAAGAGAGGCTAAGTGCCGAGAATGAACACGGTCATTTGAGCATTCTTAAGCAAAAGAGAAGTCAAGTTTCTCCATTTCTCTATGAGTAAACATCTCTGATGATCTTAATAGCTTAAATCCTGCTTCAAATCCTTCCACTGTAATGTTTTCACTTTCAAGATTTCGATGAACGAAGTTTCCTAATAGGGAATGTTTTATGTTTTAAATATTATAATTTCTTGATTAAAGTCTCACGATTCTCAAAATATAAAAACTTGATTAATGACTACCGTTCGAGGTAGGAAACGAAATAGATCTGTGTTGTGCCTGATATAAGGAAGGTGTGGTTGAGATTGGCAATCTATATAAACAGGAGGCTAGAGAAACCCAAGGGTCTAACACCAACTAGGTTCAGGTAATGGTCAAAACTCTCTAATTAAACTTTAATTTTTTTGTTAAGCATGGTAGGCCTCTAACTACGGAAAATATAATATTTACGATATAAATAGTGGATTGCGATAACTAATACTAGTAAAGTCATCATAAGAAGTCTAATCATTTAAAACAAACATATTTCCTTAGAAAATCCCGAAATTAGTTGTATTGCATATCTTACCCAAATTAGGGCCCATTCTATAATTTTCAATTGTTTTGGGCTAGAAGTATGAAAACAAAATCTTGGTGTGAAAAATCAAAAGTCACAAAGCTTAAGATAGTTAAAAATCAACAAAAAAGAAGTAGGGTTGAAAAAATAAATGCTGAAAACCTGAAGAGTGGTAAGTGCAAATTAAATACCCTTTCTTGGATCTCTTATCTCCACATGCAAGATTCATCACTCACCAATGGCTTCTTGATGTAAGATGCTTTCGAAGCAACTGCTAGGAATAATTGGTATATGATGCTGTGAGAGCAATTCACATAAGAAAGTCTTATATAGGGAAATATTAACTCACTCAAATTAATCAACAATTGTTCATAATCTACCTTCTTCAATTACATATAGGGGTTTATACAACTAAGTGGCGAACTAGCATTAGAAAATCTAAATGATAAAACAAAAACTATAAAAAGACAAAAATATATAACCTAATATTATCATAATACACTAGGAAACTAATTCTTGATAAAATATCAGTAAATCCTTATTTTGGCCATCGTAAAATACGCTTAAAAATAACATATAAAAATAATACAAAATACTAACAATCTCTAATATCAAACATTTCTAATTTCCTATATCTTTAATATCAAACATTCCTAATTTCCTATATCTTTTTACCCATTCTTTACTTTTATCCTTTATCATTCTCCTCAGGTTGGAAAAACCTTCGGCCTTGAGTTTTGAATTAGGGTAGAAAGGAGGACGCCAAGCAGAGAAACAACTTCAGTTCTCTGCATAAATGAAAAAATTGTAATGCCCTCATGTGCTCCAAGAAAAGTAGTAATGTCATTAGTGGATGTAGCTTCTTGTCAAGTATAAGTTCTAAAGGGACAAAAATTATCTACATTCTCAATTGATATCTCCACATGTTTAGCTTTTGGATACCAAAATTGATAATCCTTTGTAGTTGACACTAGCTTGCATCCATAGGTAACTTTCTAACACTCCTTATCTAGTGTAGCACCTCTACATGCATCATCTTCTACAATTTCTGCATCGGTTTGACAAGTGAGACCTTTAATCTCCTTGTTGTGCATAGCTTCATCTATAGATGAAATGATTTGTTGTGGTGGAATCCAAGACGCACATGTCTCCAACACTTTTTTACTCATAACGTAAGTTATGGATAAGGGACTACCCATAGCTTGACTCCGAGAGACTATGGATATAAGAAACTCCAATAAGAGGTCATTCGCTTCATCAAGAACATTCATGAGCATAAATTCTATATGTGCAAGTATTAGAGTAGAATGATCATTTATAATTGATGCTAAAAGATGGTGGAAAATGTCTGGGACATGAGTGTTACATTCAAGATCTAGCAGCAGCACATATGACTTAACACTACCTATGTACTCAAGTATGAGAACTCACTTGTGGTATGAATTCTCAGCACTATCAGGTAGGGTTTGTAAAGATGACATAAGAACTTGAAAGGCTTAGTTTATTAGCTCATCTTCAAAAGGGTAATTTGGTGCTGTAATATGAATGAGCTCAAAGAGGCATAAAGCAAGAGAAATCTCAACATCAAGATTTGCTTGATTTGTAAGCACTTTCAATATCCAAAATTTCCTTCATAGGCACAAGCGCATCTTGAATGGATTTTGAACTTGAGACAAAAGACTTCTAACTTTATCCAACAACCTAATAAGATCTTTGGAAGATGATGGGAGAGTTGGCAGTTGGTTGACTTGGAAGTTCTTGCTCCAACAACCATGTTGGTTTCAGCATCATCATGGCGACAAATCAGCAAGGCAGATAACATGGAAGCTTGTACATTCCAAATTGAGATCCTCGTACCTTTCCATAGTCCATAGGTACTAGTCCAAGGCTCAAACCTTCCACAATAGTAAGAAAACCGAACTCGACTTTGATGAGATGATGGCAACAAGCTCACAGTTGTCACTTGGTGTTCTCACTTGGTGGCAGCGAACGTCAAATAGTCGGGTAACACAGGTACAACAACGCAGTGGTTCAACGCAGTAGTGGGGGCACCTCAAATAGAAGAAATAACGAATGGCACCACAGCTAGCGACTTGGAGACAAGCCTGTGAGAATGGTTTCTAGTAAGAGGGGCGCCGGTGGTGGCGGGACAGAACGGCCAAGAGGCTTTTGGCACCCTTTGTGGATGTCTGAAGGCATAACAACCAATTGCAAGCATAATTGTTGTTTGTAATTTTAGGGTATCACAAAAATGAAGCACTCAATTGAAATACAAAAATGAGAGAATTGGGGAAGGAAGAAGTCAATTTTGGACAGAGGAGTTGTTTTGCAAGATAAAGGGGTTTTCGACAAAAAGAAGAGAGTTGGGGAGGGAAGAATTCAATTTTAGGATATCCGGGTGGCTCGAGGGTAAATTTGTGATTCTGCAATTCGCGAATTAGGGTTAGGGTTTGGCGAGTTATTACACAATCAATTGAACCAAGTTTTGATGCGATGTTCCCCAATTGATTTAGGGCTTTGGGATGAAATTTAGTGGGCAATCAAAGGGCAAGGTCAATTTCAGATGATCTGGATGGGTGGATCGTGAATTTGGCAAGCGGGGTTTTGGAACTAGGGATTTTGCAAATTAGGCTATTTGATTTGGGAATTTAGGGTTCCGACGGTGGTTGGGTGAGGGTTGACTGGAGGTGAGTGTCAATGGGTCGTGTTGGGTCGCAATTACCAACAGTTTTGTAGCGGAATTAGGCTGGTAGACGCAGCCGGGCGTGGGTCAGCAGGGCGTGGGTTAGGGTTTTCTATGTTTGGGTTATTATTATTATTATTATTATTATTATTATTATTATTATTATTATT
>JACYFF010031958.1:20860477-20875575 GCA_017589665.1 Selenicereus undatus | reverse complement strand
TTATTATTATTATTATTATTATTATTATTATTATTATTATTATTATTTATGTTTGGCTTGGGATTAGAAGAAACTCCGCAATGTTTAGGATAAAAAAGCTTTGATAACAAATTTGGTTTTGTGTGAGCTGCCCCTTTCCGTAAGAATTGCTATATGAGTATCCTACATCAAATTTGGCATTACAGCAAATCAATCTTAGCCACTTTCCTTTGTACCCTTTTCATTTTTCTCTTTCCCTGAACATAAGATTTCAGCCCCCCTCCCCCACCCCAAAAAAGTAGTACCCTAACCCTCGCAGGCCACCGCCACCCACCACCACCCATTGCCCCCCTTTTCCCTGTTGATGACCACCCAAGCACGACAGCTGCTCTTCCTTGCTAAACGAACCTTAGTCTCTAAATTTGGAAATTAAGGCTTATTTTTGAAACCATAGACTGCGAAATTCACCATCAAACCATCAAGAGCATCCCAAATTGACTTAGTCCTTTCCCTACCCTTTCCATTTTGTCCCAAACCTTTCCAGTAATTACAAGAAAATGCTTCAAAATCAACCTTCGATTGACTACCTTGTTTTGTGAAACCCTAATTCACGAACTATTCTTTTGCTCGAAAATTGAAGGCTTCCGGGGCTTCAGGATGGAGAGGGCTAAAACTCACTTGGTTATGCCATCCCACCATTGTTGCCTGGCCCTCTTGTCATAAATCATCATCAATGGCTGATGTCACTGTCTGTGATTGTTGTCTGCTTATTGCTATTGTTTCAACCATGGTTTGGTGTGAAAAGCATTATCAAACTTTATTTGTGATCATTCTTGGTAAAGAACACCCAGTTACAACAAACGTTTTACAGGATGTTTTCTCTCCTCATGGGGATGTAGAAAAGATTACCGCATTTCAGATAATGGATGATTTTATGCTTGAGTGAATGTCTACTGACATAGGGATGTTGACCATGCTTTTTACAAACTTTAAGGTTGTCAGATTTGTGAAGGTTGTTGTGAGTTAGATCTTTACTTTGCTAGTGAGGTCATTTCTGGTTGTAAACACTCGATTCGTCGGTATATGCTAGATTATGAACCTCCTGGAGTTCCTTTGATTCCTTAGGAGCACTTTGTATTGAAGATTACATGGTTCCGCCTCAAGGCTTTCTATGGACCGTTGTAATTTTGATAAGGGCCATCTAAGCATTAGGAGAGGAGCATACAGTATGGGAGATAAAGGTGAAACTGTTAAGGGGAATCTACCAAAGAAAAGGAGCAATTAGCAAATGACTTAATTCACGAAGTTGCTGCCTCTCATTCACATGTAGATGGATGTAGGAGCCAATATGGAAGTGTGAATTCCAAAAGAAGCCTCCAACAAAGAAGTTAACAAAGAGCTTGCACAAGCTTATGGCCATAAGCTTTTAGACAACATTTCACATGATGTTTTATCTGATTATGTAAATAAAAATGTTTCTATCCACAAGTCATATGTAGACAACTCAGTTGAAGAGGAAATATTCATTTCAGATAGGGAAGACGAAGCTTTTGCATGGAATGTCCAAGCACAATGGTATGACTGTTTAGTACATACTGATAGTTATTCCAACACCTCTAAAAGGTACTTTCCTTACATCCCTCATGAATCTTTATCGGTAATTGAGGAATTTAAACAAATGTAATAAGAATTTCAAGTGCATCAAGCAATTGGAAGGAATGTTGAATCTTGCCCCTTAGTCTTTTCTTCGAGGAAAATACTCTTCATCGTGTGATTGCAAGGTTCCCAATGTTGGAGAAGCTACTAAGGCTTGAATTTCAACATATGTGTAAGGAAGCTACATTACCTTTTCATCTTTTTCTCTAGCTCACTTTCATTTCAAAAGTTGAGGTTGAGTTTTTCGTAACTGGAAAAGAATGACACAAGACAAGAGTAAGGGAGGAAAATCCAAATATTCGATATTGGGAAAAATTCTGATATTGGATATTGGATATTGGGAATGTAATAAGAAGTTTTATATTTTGATTATGTTCATAGTTATTATATAGCATATCTTAGAGTAGCCTAAATAAAAAGATTTGATAGTTTTTAGGAACATTAGGATTTTATTATATCTTTTGGTTTCCCAATTCATGTAAGACCTTTGTCCATTTAAGCCACTTATATAGTCGAGATTAGTAGATTATGAGTAAGAATTAACACTAAATTTGAGTAAGAATTGTGATTCTATGTAAGCCACCGCTTCCCATAGGAATTGCTCTCAAAGCATCCTACTCTAATTATTTTATTTTTGTAGGAATTGCTCAGAACGCCCTACGTCACTTCTACACTTATCAATGGCTTCCAAACTCATAAATTTTAAAATGCCCCCCTTATGACTCACCAATGCGTAATGGTGATGAGATCATCCCTTAGAGTCCATTGAAGATCAACCAGCACCCACTAACGATACTGCCAGCACCAAAGAGATCAGGGAAACTCACATTCTGGTCTAAGAAGTCACAAACCAGCCTTTGCACCCACTACCCAGTTCAGTTAGAATTTGACCTGGTTTTGTCAACCTTTTGAGCACTGATGTTGAGGGTATGACTGTTTAGAAAGACCACTATCTTTAAGTTCAAGATATTATATTTCCAATAAATCAAGTTTCAAGTCATTTAGAGGTCATTTGCCTAGTCAACCAGCAAGATCTTTTGAACCATGCAGAATTGGTACTAATCCAGCGTAGGGTGGAACCAAGGGGATTTAAATGGACCAACGTAGCTCTAGCTTTTGTACAACTTTAGGGTATGGAAGATGTGATAAATATTTATCAAACCACTAGCCTGAAAGGACCAGAAAGCAGCCCCTTGTGCTGCTATTATCCAGCCAAAAGGACAAGATAAATGCTTGGTTAACCGGTTTTATACTAGCCTTGTAAGAGGTCTTGTTTTGCCTTAATTACTTGTACTTCTTGCTGAGTTAGGCTTTGTATTATCGTACTAAAATGCTTTGAAGGCTTGACACCTTATTTAGATTAGCTTTTAGTACTAATGAGGTGACCAAGTGAATGATTAAGTTGTAAAGTACCTAAGGGGAGTGGGCTGATTTGATGCTCTCTCTTCCCTAGTGTACTGCTTGTTTTTGGCTGAGTTTTGGGACTTAGACTAGCCGTTGGAGATCCCTTAAAACCAGCCAAGAAATTCTTTTGTAAGACAACTTTAAATGATTGAAAAGCTTGAGTTTAGAAAACTCTCTCTACCTATCTTGAAATACTAGTGTTGTATCTTGAATCTGGCACCTCAAGTAGGTCTCTAGGTCTTCTCAAATCAACTAGAAAAAAGGGCAGCCCGGTGTACAGGCATCACGCGTTCACGCAGGGTCCGGGGAAGGGCCGCACCCCAAGGGGTGAATTGTAGGCAACCTAACCTGACTTTGTCAGTGGTTGATTCCACGGCTCGAACCCGTGATTAAATTCTATAATCTAGTTGATCTAAGAAGATTGCCCAAGTATGTACGAACCATGGTGGGTATTTGGATCACCCTTGCTAGCCCACTTGTGTTCTATCCTTATTCTCATTACCTTTGGCTAGGTCTCTCCCCCATTCTACCTGTATGCATTCTTGATTCCCTTCTACAAATTCTTACATTAATGAGGCTAGAATACATCAAGTGGTATCAGAGCTTGGCTACCCTTTTGTGGCTGAGGCTTCCCGAATCCCGAACACAACCCTTAACCAAACACAAACCAAGTCCACAAAGAACCCGGTTACATAATGTCTTCTAGCCTCTCTCCGGAAGCTGTGGCTGAACAAGCCCTTAAAGAGAAGGCCGGGCTTGAAGCACAGGTTAAGTATTTGCAATCTTAACTAGGCCAATTCTTACAAGAAAAAAGAAGGCAGTTGAGGAGCTCATGAAGCTCAAGCAAGCAAGTTGATTTGGATGATTTCGTGGAGGAAAACAACTCCCAAGGTGATTCTAGTGATGATGTGTATGCAAGGAGAACAAGGAGGCACCATAGGCATCACGAGAGAAATTTCAATGACTTCAAGGTTGATATTCCCGAGTTTGAGGGCCAACTTGATCCGGATTTGCTCTTGGATTGGCTTCAAACCGTTGAAAGAGTCTTTGAGTTCAAAGACATCCCCGATGAAAAGAAGGTAAAGCTAATTGCTTTGAAACTTAGAAAGTATGCTTCCATTTGGTGGCCCAATGTTGTTTCTAAGAGAGTTAAGAAGGGTAAAGGCAATATTAAAACTTGAGAGAAAATGAAGTCCAAACTTAAGCCCAAGTTCCTAACCCCTCATTACTTGCAAGATAACTTTCTTAAACTCCATAACCTCAAACAAGGCTCTAAGAGTGTAGAGGAGTACACTAGAAACTTTGAACAACTACTTCTAAAGTGTGATGTGAACGAGGATGAGTCTCAAACCTTGATTAGATACTTGAGTGGTTTGAATGAGGAGATTGCTCACTAGACTTCATTGGACAAGCTTAGTGTTTTAGCTCATAAAGTGGAGTTACAAAAGAGAATAAAAGGCAAGGGCATGGTTTCCAAGCCTAACCTACGGTCTTACCCATTCCCAAGGCCATCTTATAACCCCCCAAATCTGTCCCAAACACAAACCTAAAGGCCCCCTAACCTACTGCCCCACAAATCCCCTCAAAACAGCCCCCAAAACCCGTGGACAAAAAGAGATGCTTTCATTGTCAAGGCCTTGGACATTATGCATCTGAATGCCCTAACAAGTGAGTAGTTTCTTTAGCCGAATATCAATCTTCTTTTGAGGAGATAATGGAGGAAGAGGAAGAAGGTGAAAGGGAGTTACTCATCATTGAAGCTTTAGAGGAGGTAGTGGAGGTCCCGATAAAGGAGAAATGCTTGTGATTAGGAGTGCGTTGAGTGGTCTTGCTTCTCAAAATGACTTATAGCAAAGGGAAAACATCTTCCGCACTCGATGTACCATGTGTGGGAAGGTCTGTTCTCTCATTATTGATGGGGGAAGTTGTACTAATGTTGCTTCCAAAAATCTTGTGGAGAAGCTCAAGCTCTCGGCTTCATCACACCCAAGCCCTTACACCATTCAATGGCTCAATCAAGGTAAAAGCTTGCAAATCTCTTCTCGATGTTTACTTGCTCTGTCCATTGCAAAGAACTACAAAAATGAGATTTGGGGTGATATTGTGCCTATGGATGCTTGTGACGTCCTTTTGGGATGTCCTTGGCTCTTTGATAGACATGTTATGCATGATGGCCGTTTGAATACCTACACCTTCACAAAAGATCATAAGAAAATCACCCTTACCCCTCTCAAGCCTACCTCACAAAGAAAGCCCCAAGACATTCCTATCATGGATGTCTTTCTTACCACCCTACTCCACTTTCAACTCGATGAGTTTGAACCTTACAAATATTGAATTTTACTTGGTCATGAACTGGCCGAAGCTAAGGATTCTTCCCATCCTTTGCTTGTTCCCCTATTAAAAGCCTTTTCCCATGTATTCCCAAAAGAGGTACCCCACGGCCTACCTCCCAAAAGATCTATCCAACACAAGATTGACCTCATACCCGGAGCTACCCTCCCAAACAAGGCGGCCTACCGTATGGACCCTCAAGAGACACGTGAAGTACAACGACAAGTAGATGAGCTACTAGCTAAGATCTTGATATGTGAAAGCCTTAGCCCTTGCGCCATTCTAGCCTTGCTTATTACAAAGAAAGATGGTACTATGAGGATGTGCATGGATAGTAGAGTGATCAACAAGATTATTATCAAATATCACTTTTCTATCCCACGATTGGAGGACCTTCTATATGAGCTTCATGGTGCCACCATCTTTTCTAAGATTGATCTTGTGGGTGGCTACTATCAAATTTAGATCTATGAAGGAGATGAGTGGAAGACGGCTTTGAAAACCAAAGGAGGCCTTTATGAGCGACTTGTAATGCCATTCGGTTTGACAAATGCACCAAGCACTTTTATGAGACTTATGAATCGTGTTCTCAGGCCCTCATTGGTAAGTTTGTTGTGGTTTATTTCGATGATATATTAGTGTATAGTAGAAGTGAAGAAGAGCACGCCGAGCACTTGCAAGAAGTCTTAAGTATTCTAACTCAAGAGAAACTTTATGGGAACTTGGAGAAACGCCACTTTTTCTCCTCACAAGTCATATTCTTAGGCTATGTTGTTTCGGCTCAAGGCATTCATGTGGATGAGAGCAAAATCAAGGCCATTCGTGAGTGGCCTACACCATCTTTAATTCAACAAGTTCGAAGCTTTCATGGTCTAGCCTCTTTCTATAGGAGGTTTGTGAAGAACTTTAGTAGCATTATTGCTCCCATGACCGAATTTCTCAAAGCCAAAAAGTTTGAATGGACCAAATCAGCTCACAAGGCCCTTGAAGAAATCAAGCTCAAGCTCACTAATGCACCCATTCTAGCCCTTCCATGCATTTTTAAAGTCTTTGAAGTGGAATGTGCTGCTTCCGGTGTAGGGATAGGGGCTATCCTATCTTAAGGGAGGAGGCCCGTGGCTTTCTTTAGTGAAAAGCTAAATGATGCCAAGAGGAAGTATTCTACATATGACAGAGTTTTACGCAATTGTGAGAGCTTTAGAGCATTAGCGACATTACTTTGTGGGAGGAGAGTTCATTCTTCACTCGGACCATGAGGCACTCAAATTTATTCAAGGTCAACATAAACTTAATCCAAGGCAGGCAAAGTGGGTTGAGTACTTGCAGTCCTTTCATTTCATGATTCACCACAAGGCCGGGAAGGTAATCAAGGGTGCAGATGCCTTGTGAAGAAGATACCTCTTGCTCTCTACCTTGGAATCCAAAGTCCTTGGGTTTGAGATTATTAGCGAGTTGTATGCTCAAGATGAAGATCTCAAGGAAATCTATGGGAAATGCACTAGCCATACTCACAATTTCTTTCACTTGGATGATGGGTTTCCTTTCAAAGGAAACTGGCTATGCATACTCAAATGTGGGTTTAGGGAACTTTTGATTCAAGAACTCCATGGAGGAGCATTGGCTGGACATTTTGGCATTGAGAAGACTTGTTTTATGCTCAAAGATCACTACTATTGGCCGAAGATATCCAAGGATGTGGAGCATTTTATCAAAAGGTGCTCAATTTGCCAATATGCAAAGAGTCATTCACGGCCCCAAGGCCTTTATTCTCCCCTTCCTGTCCCTTAAGGACCTTGGGAGGATGTGAGTTTGGATTTCATTAGGGGTTTCCCAAGGACACAAAGGCACATTGACTCCATCATGGTGGTGGTGGATTGGTTCTCCAAGATAGCTCACTTTGTGGCATGTAATACCACCAATGATGCTTCTTTCATTGCAAACCTTTACTTTAAAGAGATAGTAAGACTACATGGGATTCCAAGAAGCATGGTTTTGGATAGGGATACTACGTTCCTAAGTCACTTTTGGCTCACTTTGTGGAGGAAGCTTGGTATGCACGTCAAGTTTAGCACAGCTTGCCAACCCCAAATCAATGGTCAAACTGAAGTGACTAATAGAATTTTGAGCACTTTGCTTAGAGTTCTAGTTAGGAAGAGCATTAAAGGGTGGGATGAGTTATTTCCCCATGCGGAATTCGCCTTCAATCGAGCTCCTAGCAAGGCAACCAATCTTTCCCCTTTTACTGAAAAACAACTTTTTCCGATAGAAAATGAGTTTTCCGACGGCGTCCGTCGGAAGGCGTTATGACGGAAATAGTAAGTCCGGCAGACCTCTCCTCCGACGGAATTCCGATGGAATTGGGGGGTCAATGGACTCATGCGTTGGATTCAAACAAAAATTCGCGAAAAAAATTCCAGGAATTTTTTTCCCTAAATTTCGTTGGAACCCATCGGATTCCTTCGGCAATTCCATCGGAATTTTTAAAATTTATTTAAAAAATAAAAAATATTATACCAAACTATAAAAATATTTTTAGATGTATCTAATATACAATAAATTCTCTTCATTGACGTTAAATAGATATTGTCATTAAATTGTGCTTCATTAATTAAACAAAGTACAAAATTGAGAATAAATTTTCATCCTAACAAACTAATGTCAACGTAACAAACTAACTATATAAACTATTAAATTTGCATAGTTACATGCAAATCAATTATACAAATTATTAAATTCAACGTATATACTTAATTGACAATAAATTTATACAAATTACACATGGAAAAACCTTATAAAAAAGTCGATGATGAATGACGACGAGAGGGAGTGATAGAGGCAACCGGTGGTGGGGTGATGGCAAGTGGCGGTGCTCCCCCCCCCTCTCTCTCTCTCTATTTTACGAAATGAGCAACGAAAAAATGAGGACAATGTCTGACAGAATATGCCGTTGGAATTCCGACGGATTTTTTCGACGGAATATTTTAAAAATTTTGAATTTTCCCTCCATCAACTCGGGGCCAAAAAAATTTTAAATTTTTAATTTTTTTAATTTTCCGACGGAATATTCCGTCAGAAATTCCAACGAAATCAAATTTCCGTTGGAATTTCGACGGATTTTTCCGTAGGAAAATTCAAATTTTTTTTTGCTGAGATCTGATCAACATTGACGACGGAACACACGCTGCCTCGTTTTACTTTTTCCGTCTTTCCGTCGCCATGTCCATCGGCACCTCCGACGGTCTCTTTTTCGGTCGGCATTTTCCGTCGGAAAAAACAAAATTTTTAGTAGTATAGATACAACCCTCGAAGTCCATTGGACCTTGTTCTAGTCCCTAATCCCACTAAATTTAGTTGGGAGATCGGAAAGAGAGCAAAAGAGATCCAAGAGCTATACACCAAAGTTAGGGAGAGAATTGAGAAGTCTAATGAGCAAGCAAAGCAACAAGCCGACAAGCATAGGAAAGATGCTCAATTTCAGCTGGGAGACTTGGTATGGGTTCACTTGAGAAAGGAAAGGTTCCCTAGCAAACGCAAAGCAAAGCTCATGCCAAGGTCGGAAAGTCCTTTTGAGGTTATTGAGAAGGTTGGTCCTAATGCTTACAAAATTGACCTTCCTGGTGAGTATGGAGCCTTAGCCACCTTCAATGTGACTGATCTCAGCCCATGCTATGATGAAGAGCAAGAGTTTCCGAGTTTAAGGTCAAACTCCAATCAACCCTGGGAGTATGATGGAGACCATCCCTTAGAGTCCGTCGAAGATCAACTAGCACCAAGGAGATTAGGGAAACTCACATTTTGGTCCAAGAAGTCACAAACCAGCCTTTGCACCTACTTCGCAGTTCGGCCAGAATCTGGCTCGGCTTCATCAATCTTTTGAGCACTGATGCTGAGGGTATGACTGAGTGCAAAGACCGCCTTCTTTATGTTCAAGATGTTAGCTTTCCAATAAATCAAGTTTCAAGTCATTTGGAGGTAATTTCCCTAGTCAACCCGCAAGATCTTTTGAACCATGCAGAATTGGCACTAATCCAGCACAGGGCAGAACCAAGGGTATTTAAGTGGACCAATTTAGCTCCAACTTTTGTGCAATTTTAGGGTATGGAAGATGAGATAAATATTTATAAAACCACCAGCTTTGAAGGACCAGAAAGCACCTCTTTGTGCTGCTATTATCCAGCCAAAAGGACAAGATAAATGCTTGGTTAACCGGTTTTGTACTAGTCGTGTAAGAGGTCTTGTTTTGCGTTAATTCCATGTACTTCTGGTTGAGTTAGGCTTTGTATTATTGTACTAAGATGATTTGAAGGCTTGACACCTCATTTTGATTAGCCTTTAGTACTAATGAGGTGACCAAGTGAATGATTAAGTTGTAAAGTACCTAAGGGGAGTGGGTTGATTTATGCTCTCTTTTCCCTAGTGTACTACTTGTCTTTGATTGAGTTTTGGGACTTAGACTAGCCATTGGAGATCCTCAAAACCAGCCAAGAAGGTCTTTTGTAAGACAAATTTGAATGAATGAAAAGCTTAAGTTTAGAAAACTCTCTCTACCTCTTTGAAGTTCTAGTGTTGTATCTTGAGTGTGGCACCTCAAGTGGGTCTCTATGTCTTCTCAAATCAACTAGAAAGGTGATTAAATTTTGTAATCTAGTTGATCTAAGAAGATTGCCCAAGTGTGTGTGAACCAAGGTGAGTATTCAGATTACCCTTGCTAGCCCACTTGTGTTCTATCCTTATTCTCGTTGCCTTTGGCTCGGTCTATCCCCCATTCTGCCTGTATGCATTCTTGATTCCCTTCTGCAAATTCTTGCGTTAGTGGGGCTAGAATACATCAAATGGCTTCTACACTCATCTCCCGATTCACATCCCCTCAAACCTACTTAACCTTTTCCACCTTAAACTCTTTCTTGTCCTTCTCCAATGACTTCTACGCTCACCCAACCAATCATCCCTGCCACCTCCCCTCAACCCCTCACCACTACAACCATCGTCACAATCGTCACCCTAGTCTTCCGGGCCTTCATCACCTAGGGCCATGACGGTCAAGGATGGTCAAGATAATGCCTTCATAACCAGCTTAGTCTCATTTTTTTCTTTTCTTTTTTTATTATCAAGCTAGAACAATGTAGCTTGTCCCGCGTCACATTGTACCAGCGAGCAATGTATTTAACTTACGAGAATGTATTTAGCCTGCGGATAAGACAAAAAAAAAGGATCGTGTGTTGGACCGCCATGCTCCAACATGCGATCCAATTTGATTAGACTGGATTGCAGGCTACGGCAGCACGAGTGCAACCTGGGCCCTAGTTCTAGAACACAGTTCTTATGGTTCCAGGTGCTCTTATATGGCAATTAAGTTGTAATTCATGTCGGTGCTTTCTTTTTCTTTTTCTTTTTTTTTAGCTAGAGTGTTTCCTTGTTGTTGGAATATCCTATATTGAAAGTGGGGTCCGCCCCACATTGATAAAGTCAATGATCTTGAGTATGCATATAAGCTTAAGAAGTTACTCCATCCATTGTCAATCGATTCTTCGATGAAACTTCACGTGTGCTAAATATGCATTACTTGCTTTATTAAGGTCTACTTTGTGTAAGATTTAAGCCCTATTTTTTTAATATATGTGAAACTTTGATTTATTGGGGTGCCATTTGGGGGGGGGGGGGGGGTAGTCGAGCCTTGTTTCTATCACTTGTGTGCTCTACAGGTTTTTCGCATTGAACCCGTTTTTTCTTCGATTAAACCATGTACCCAAATGAAGTTGAGCATTGGGAGTCATATTATGAAGCAGAAATTGTGTTTGAAGTAAGACGGATACCATTAGAGTTACATCACTTGTATGTGAGACATCATATCAGCATGTATCCATTGGACCCAGTTTTCTAGCTTGTAGGATTTAGGCTCCAACTTAATGATTACTTATGTATTTTTATTTTCTTTGGGGGGGGGGGGGGGGTTGATAGGGCTATAGAGAGGCAAAAGTATTGATCTTTCGGGTTCTTATAAAGATAGCATCAAAAGGATGGGTTAGGAGTTAGCATCAAGCTGAAAGCCAGCTTGTAGCTTATGTTTCAAATGACAAATCAGTTTTTTCATTGGAAATTAGCACCTTGGGGAAACGTTCATGTGTGAATAATGAGCTTAAAATGATTATTTTAAAATTCTTTATTTAATTGAATGGAAGAATGCATGTACTTGGAATTCATTCAATGAGATATTTGACAAGTGCCATCATTATCATATATACCTTCAGCGCCTTCTCTATAGTTCAACTGTCAGTACTTCATTCTTAAGCCTCTTTGTTACCTTGCTAAAAGTTCTATGCTATTGCATAACCATATTTGGTATGAAAGTGTCATTGTTTTGGCCTCACCTAGACCCATTATTAGTCTTGAAGGCATGCAGTAGCCTCGTGGTGTCTAATGGAATGCTGCTAGCGGGTTTGTTTTAAAAGAATAAAACAAATGGAAGTACCCTTGTCTAGGCCTACTGCTGGACTGACCTTGGTAGAGGTCTTGTAGACTGGGGTCGGGGGCAGCGGAGCCTACATGTTGTTCCATCACTGTTAGTCCAACCAAATATTCGCTATGAGGCTATCATTGAGAATATTTGCTCCTCCCAAGACTAGAACTTAAGGGGCTTGGAAAAACCCCGACCGAGCCAAAGGTTGCTGACATTGCTTTGTTGTTTAATATGTGCCTAGCAAGATCCCTTACTAAAAAGGTGATGGAAAGCTGAGGTACGACGCTCTAGGAGCAATTCCTACAAAAGGGAATGATTGACAATTCATATAGAATGCTTTGACTAGACCTGGCAAAATTGACCCGATACCCGAAACCCGAACCGAATGACCTGGACCCATACCCGACCCGACACCCGAAATATGCTCACCCGAAAGTGGACCCGAAATCCGAATTGACCCGACCCGAACCATAGCCGACCCGAAATTTTCAACAAAGTTGCTTGTTTTGGCATGATGAGTGTATTTCACCAAAAATTGGCTGACCCGAAATCGACCCGAACCATACCCGACCCAAGCAGAAACGACCCGAAATATCATTTAACCCGAACATAACCTGACCCGAACTTGACCCAACCCGTATCCGAATCGAATGATCCATTTGCCAGGTCTAGCTTTGACCCCAATTTCTATAATGGGGAATAATTGTTATTTGATGTAGGATGTTATCAGAGCAATTCTTATAGGAAAAATTCGCGCATAGATAAATATTAACCTACTCAAATTAATCAATAATGTTCATTTATAAAATGCATTCTACAACTACAAAAGGGGTTTATATAACCAAGAGGCTAACCAGCATTGGATAACCTAAATGATAAGATATGAACTAGAAACCGATAAAACATATAACCTAATATTATCCTGTACACTAGAAAACTAAATCTTGATAAAATATCACTAGCTATCCTTATTTTGATTATCTTAAAATATGTTTTAAAGTAACCTACAAAAATAATTAAAAATACAAAAGATCTTTAATATCAAAATGCTCTAATTTCCTAAATCTTTTTTCCCATGTTTTACGCTTATCCTATATTATTCTCTCCCAATTGGAAAAAAACTCATTTTGGAGTTTTCAAATGAGTATGAACTGTGAATGAGAAAGAGAGAATTGATTCAACTTCATTGAAGATGTTATACATTGCAAGCTTTAAAATCTTTTCAACCGCCAATAAACATGTGAACAGTGGAGAAACTTCTGCTTTCTAAAGCAATTTTAGGGATTAAAAATCCAATATTATGTTCAACAACTCTGTAGATGATACAAATATGTTTTTAGTGGCTCTTCTTTGCCGTCCTGAGTGTTGGAAAGGGTGTCTTAATCAATGTTGGAATGCGCATTCACTTTTGCTTGGTCCTATGTCATATCTTGCATAGAATACTTATTGCAATCAGCTATGCAATCAGCTGCTTAGTTGATCTGATCAAAAGAGTTGCTCTTAACTTGAATTGCCATGTTCACATCTACTCCTGGAATGTGCTCCCTCGTAGGCTCATCGAGAAAAGTCTCCCCTTTGATTTCCTCAATAACAGCTCTCCTTTCATGTGCTTCTAGGTATGTTGGATTTGTCTCTTCCAAGTAAGATATTGGTTCTTTTATGGAAAACCTTGGAGAAGAGATCTTATATAATCTTCTGCAGAATGTTGCCAAGGTATTATAGGAGCTCTAGGATGTTCGTAATCCAATTTGTAGTTAGGAATATACGGCCTACGAAATAAAGATTCAACTCACAGCAATCTTCATAAATTCGATGTCCATGAGGTTTGGAAAAGGCAGATGGCATCTCTTGGGGAATGAAAATTCACTTGAGCATAAAAATCACCCATTGTCTAAAATCTGCCTATGTTTTCTACAACCCGATACAAATACAAAAACTTGGCAAGCAATCACTTATTATATATGATCACGAAAAGCACATGATGTTTATCACACCAAGCCATGATTTTTATAGGCGAGTAACAACAACAACAAAGCTGGAGAGCAAGCAATTGATTTGCACAACTAGAGATATTGAATCTCACAAATAGCAAAAACTATGGAGTAACTTGCAATCTAGAAAATGGAGCTATGTCGCACTTGCCCCAATTTTCTTGCTGATTTGGGGGGGGGGGGGAAAAAGGGGGGGAAAGACGAAAATGTGAATAAAAAACACAAGGCTAAGATCGAATAAGATCGATTGACTTTGAACCAAATTGATGTGGGACATTGTGAGAACAATTTTTACAAAGGGGAATAATTGGTACAGTACGCTCTGGGAACAATTCCTACATGGAAAATTCTCACAGAGATAAATATTAATTTACTCAAATTAATCAATGGGGATCACTTAGAATCTGCGTTCTCCAATTACATAAAGAGGTTAATATAATCAAGATGCTAATTAGCTTTAGAAAACCTAAATGATAAGATATACCCTAGAAAATGATTAAAAATATATAACCTAATATTATCTTAAAATATGCTTGAAAATAACTTATGAAAATAATTAAAAAAATGCAAAAGATCTCCAATATCAAGTTATTCTAATATCCTAAATCCTTTTATCAATTTTGCTCATGTCTTAAATCAAAAAGTAAAGGCCTGTTTAAATCATGAGCTAACATCGCAAGACCTGTTGAGGTCCTTGTACAATAACAGGTAAATGTTATGTATTAAGCAGGTAAACATACCCCCTTTTGCTCCTTCTGAACACAAAAAGGAAAAAACAAGCTCCATAGTTGATAAAATTCTAATTTGAATTACCGTAAAACAAGATGAAATGTCGTTGAATAGAAACTTCCGAATAAAGAATACTAGCGGTACGTATAGATAAACACCCTTGTAGATTTTCAAGGAAGCTGGAGAGGCCGCTGCTGTCTTTTCAACTTAGCATCATAATGTGTTAAAGAGACTTTTCATCGGACCCTCATTCACCTATTTTGGGATACGAAGTGCCTTGGGAGAATAATCTATCCACACAATTAAATTGTATGATTTAATTGACTTGTAGGAGTAAGTTAGCTACATCTATTCAGTCTAGGAAGGATTTCTTGTTTGAATTGGACATAGATCTGATGAGCCACATCAGATCTGGTGAACCACATTGATGTAAGGGGTGTTAAGCGACAACCCAGATTTTTGCGAAAAAAATTTTATTTACTAGAAATTTTATGGAACTATATATAAATATATATATATATATACACACGCACACACACACACACACA